>OZ038380.1:161669483-162173232 GCA_964036045.1 Eutreptiella sp. 'Long Island Sound 2002'
CCGTTTCTCCGACATATCGTGGAATTAAAGGGCACTAGAGAGCTCTTTGACACGGTGAAGTGAAGCCGCACGTACGGTGTACTCACCGTATCCCTTCGTTTGGGCGTTTCGCCCGGGTTTTGGGGCTGTTTTGGGCGAAAAATGGCTGTTTTTGGCCCAAAACTGCGCAGATTTGGGAGGGCACGTCCCGACTTGGCACCCCCGCCCCGGGCCGCCACCGCTGAGTTTTTAGCTCAGAACTTGGATTTGGCAAGGCCACCACCTAGGCTCCAAGATGGGTAGAGTAGAGTAGAGCCCGAAGCGATGAGGTGGAGCAATGGCCAAAACAGTGAGGAGAAGTGCTTGCTTGTTGTTGCTTGCTTGTTGTTGCTTGCTTGTTGCTTGCTTGTTGCTTGTTAGCTAGATTTAAGGGGAGAGGGGTGTAGTAATATATATATATATATATATATATATATATATATATATATATATATATATATATATATATAGTCATAGTCATAGTCATAACCACTTATCATGCCGTCTATTGGAGTTACCGGGCATCTCGCGCCGACAGGTGGTTCCTGCCTCACTCGATCCCGTGGGTCCCAGGGCTGCCTGAGGTGGCCCACAGCATGACGGAGGACCCAAAGGACCGGGGATACCGGTCAACCAGGCTTTGGGGGCAGTGGCAACTGCATAGCGCTAGCATTAGCAACGGCGGCGGGCGCTGGCCGGTTTGTTCGCCGGGGGTAAGGGGGCAAGGCAAAGCAACGCAGCAGCATCGCAACAAGTAGAAAGCAAGGGCTTCTCTGTCCGTCGCAAAGCGGCAACCAAGGAACAAAGCAGCACGCATGCGGCGAAGCAAGAGCTGACCCTCCGTCGTTCGCGTACCCCCGCCACCGTGGAGACATCCATCACCCATGACCCCACGGAATCCATTGCCGTCTGCGTTCTCGAAATTGCCCACCACCCCTGACTCCACGTATCCCTCTGCCAGCACGCAATAGCCCGTATGTGCATAGCCAGGATTTCTGGGAGGCTCCAGCCTAGCCTGGCCCTTAGCTTTCATCGCCCCCATGTCTCCACAATGTACGCCGCCGACCCACCGCACCATCCCCCTAGTATAGTACAGAAACACGGTATCAATTCCACGTCCCCGTGGCCCTGAGCTGCTCCCACACCCCAGATATATACCATGCCGGCACTCCATGTCAGGGGCCAGCACCCAATCAGCTTCGAGGCATCCACTTGCCCACGTATAATATAACTTGAGGGTCTACAGGGGGGGACGCCGGCCGCTTCGCGACGGGAGTGGCGCAACCCGTGATTATCGCTGGCTGGGATTCGGGCTGGTGGGTGCCGTAGCTTGGTTATCGACCCCCTGTAGGGGTACCCACCAGAGGCTCGCTCCGGGCTGTGGTAACCAGGTGCACCTCATCTGGCCCACATACATTGCCCTGGCGCCTACCCTTGACCCTTACCTGCACTGATTGGCCAGCTCCCGTGGTTGCGCCTCTTCCGCCACAGCAGCGGCCAGGCCGCAGGTTCGGCCCCCACCGACGACGTGGCGAGCCTACTTATAGCATTGGCCCGCGCGTCACCCCCCGGACCACTCAGCATGCCGCTCCTCCTCCCTCCTCGCCTCTAGCCGACCGGACTGGCGCCCCTCAGGGGTAAGCCGTTACAGTGGTGAGGCGACCGCATACTCTTCGCTACGACGCCACACAGTACCGCTGTTGCCACGCCGACGCCACCTGCGAGCCGCCTCGACACGCACCACCGCAACCACAAGGCCATGGTCAGAGGTTAGACTATGTACATGCCCGCAGGCACGGTCCCTCTAGTTTGTTAACGGGGCCAGGGGATGCCCCCACGCTCCCCCTGAGTTGTTAGAGGGGTCAGGGGGACACCCCAGTACCGCCATGCTTCCCCGCTGCTCCCCCACTGTACGGTTCCCCAGTACCGCCGCGTACCCCCACCGTACGGACCCCAGTACCGCCGCGTATACCCCCAAGACGCCAGTACACCGTCACCTGGAACTCCACGTGCCCCCCGTGAGTGCTCCTCCCAGGCTGCCACCCCGTCTCCAGGACGCCCGCCATACTGTCCCCCTGACGACCCCGCTGTCATATCCTTCTACGCACACATCTTCGCCTCGTCGCCGCCCCCGGGGACTGCAGGCTGTCCCCGCAACCCCGTGTAACACTCCCAGGGGGCGCCGCAACGCCGTAACCCCCAGACAACTCCGTGCACCCCCGGTGTATCCCGAGCAACCACTCCCAATACTGCCGTAGCCGGGCCGCCAGTAGAGACCCCGGTGCCATGGGAATACCCTACAGGGGTTTGGGCCTTATGAACCTGGTCGGGACGACCCATGACACCTCACTGTTGTATGCGGCGACCCGGGGCAGGCGGGTGAAGCATCCCTGTCCGACCCTCATGCACGGGGGCAGTACGGCTCACCATCAGGCCGGCACGACCTGTCACATCGCGTTGGCCGTCATACGCCGCCTGCCAGTACCGCACAATCAGGCCGTGAAAGCACTGCTTCTCAGGCGCTACCCCCTCCACTGCGTCCAGCGTAGGGACGGTAGCTGGTGCACCCACAATTCCTAACCCCATCAATCTGCACCCCCGGCCCCCACCACGCCGTCACCATTTCCTCCGTGATGCGACAACCAGAGTATCCGTGAGTCGCCCTCCAGAGCCGCCCACCACAGCATCAGGGGCAGGGCCGCAGACGGCGCTCCAGGGCACCGTACCCCTTCCACTCGGACGCTCTTCAGGCCATCCTGGATAGTCTTCCAGGCACTTGAGGACATCTGTCCAGAGTGCCGCAGTGCCCACCTCGCCTTAGGCCACCCCCTATCGTCACGCTCCTTACATGTCCCGCATAGCGGGACGGAGGCACACTGATGAACCCAAACTGACACCGTTTCCCCGCACCCGTGGCATCGCTGCGGAAGCACAGACCGCGACGGAACGCAGCTACCATCACAACACTGCGACCACAGGTCCTGCCATACATCGCAGCACGCGTCCTGGAGCCCGAGCAAAGCACCCGCCAGCGTGCGTGCTGTGGCACAACTGAGGAGGCTGCGCCTCGCTTCCTCCCACGTGGACACCGGGCGGAGTATCGGTCGCCCGTCGGGCATCACCGGCAGGCTCTCAAGCAGCCGGGGCCACCGCGCAACTTTGGGGCTGTGTGTGCCATGCGCTAGGAGCTCCCAACCGTAGTCCCGTAAGACCTCCCCGATGACATCAACCCCGTCCTGCTCCGGGCCCCTGGCGGAAGCCAGAACCAAGCGTTGCCCTCCCGCCCGAGCCTCAATGACCGCCTCGAGGCCCAGGGTGTCAAGGGTGTGACGGGCATCGGCAGCCACGTGGTCGTCCCCCTCTGGCAGAGAGAACATGGCCTCCGTGACGTGGCCCTGCGCGTCGTCGCCCTGTACCCGTGCCAGCTGCTTGGAGCCCACTAACACTGCCATGGACCGCTGCCCCGTGACCGCTGGTATGGCTCGTCGCAGCTGCCGGTCATACAGCCACAACGTACCCACGTCAAGTACGACAGCCACCGCCAGGATTGGGAGACTGCACAGAGGTTGCTGAAGGACCGGCAGCACCTCGCGAGGCCAGCCCATGACGTTCCCCACAGCTGGATGGTTGGCGTACACCTGAAGCCAGGGATCACTCTGGCCGTCAGGGCTTCTCACCTTGGTACCACGCACTTGGGCCCACGATTGCGCCGACACCACGCGGGACCACTCCCTGAATGTCGTGATGTCCCGCGCCACCCAGGAACCGATCCACAGGTCGAAGGCCTGCGCCACCGCCGCCATCCACTGAGGGAACAAGGACATGGCCTCTTCATGCTCGATGCACGACCGTGACACCAGCAGTGCGTGCAGCGGTGCCCTCTGAAAGGTTGCCCGCAGGTCACCGGGGAGGCCGGCAAACGGGTTCCACGGCGGACGCTGCAGGATCCTCCCTGCCGGCGGGCAGAAGAGTGTGTCACCGCGCAGGAACGCGTATACCGCCCTCCTTCGATCTTGCATCGGCAGCTGCATGATCTGGGTGAGCCGATGGTTCCTGCGGGCATACACATCTTCCCCAATCTGGACCATGTCCTCCACAAAGAGCCTGGCCTTGGCAGGGCCCCGGGACGATGCCGCTCGCACCGCAGCGAACAGCCGCTTCAGGTCCCCGGGGACGACACCCGCCATCAGGGATTCAGTCCACCTGCAGCCGTGTTCCCTCCACGCCACGAACTCCACCGCCCTGTCTGTCAGGGGTAGCTCCGCCGTGAACTCCTCCACACGCCTGCACAGGAGCCCAGCCACCTCCTCATCCCGCGCACACAGTAGGCGCATGTGGCCTATGTCCTCCTCCGGCCCCCCACAGAAGATATAGGGGTGGGCCGGTGTTGCCATACGCGTGAGCTTTTGTCTCCACCGTTGCATGACCTGCATGGTGGACAAGCGACCGTCACGTGCCCGCAGCATATTTCTGTGCGTTGGGCCGTGGTGCACAGCTCCCAGGGGCATCGCCTCGCAGGCGCCAGCCAGCGGCGTGTGCGCCCTGGTGCGAGCCGCCAGCGAACGCCACTCCATCTCCCGGACTTGCTGAAGGGCTTGCATGGATGGCACACGCGGCTCGAGCTCTCCATTATCCCCCGGCACTAAGAGGATGGCGTGCTCCTTTGGCAGGACGAGATGGACAGGCGGGGCCATTGCACGGGCCGCGGCAGAGTCCGGTGCCTCGAGCGGGACCGCCGCCAAGTGCGAGCTCTGCCTCACCACCCAGTGGTGCGGCCCCCCAACTCGGCGCGGCAGCCGCCGTAGCCCCTCCACTATCCAGCTCAGTGCGTGCTGATTGACCAGATGTGATGTCGGCCCCTTGATGCCACGGTACAGGGCCACCTGCGCCCTGCGGAGATGCGCTGCTATGACGGATGCATCCACCACGTGTACCGTGCACGCTGACGGGGGCGTGTGCAACAAGTACGCCGCCGCGCCAATGAGCTGTGCCTCCGGGACCGTGCCGTAGATGGCACCCGTCCACGTGGGGATTCCGTGGCTGGCCACCGCCACGTTTGTGGCGTCGTCTCCCTGGGGCGACGCGTCAAACGATGTGACTTTAGTCGCCACCGGCACCCAGCAGTACCGGTGGGGCTCCAGCCACGCCACGTCGGAGTGGGGGCTCTGCACCACCTTTCCCAGGGACGCCGCACTGGAGGCCGTGAGTTCCGGGGACAGGACCACCCTCGGTCGATGTACCGCATGTGGTCTCCAGGCCAGGTCACATCCGCAGACTGACTTTATGGCGTCCAGGGCGGTGGTATACTCCGCCCCCCAAACCGTTGCGGAGCAGGAAGGCTGGTATACCACCACAGACCCCTGCTCCACTGCGCCGCCATCACGCAACGACGTAACGGCGACGTGCGGATCGTGTGGCACGTTGGACATCCGGACCACTTCCGGGACCGAGTACTCATCCGGATCCGGGATAGGGCCTGCTGGCAGCAGAAGGACAATTGCCCATTCGCAACACCTGTGCACCGCCGCGCATGCCCTGGAAAACGCTGGCCGCCCGTGCACAACCCACAGTGGTGGCGGGCTTATGCCGCCCCCGGCGTGAGGAGTGAGCAGGGGGACGGACGCCGGATCGTCTTGCTGTTGGTAGCCCTCAAAGACGTCCCCCAATAGAAACAGGAGGGCGGCTAGCGGGACGAACGGCATGGACAGCCCCGGGTTGGCTGGGTCCCATCCTTCCTCCCTGTATCCGCCCACCACATACACGTCCCCCGCAGTGGACTGTCTATTGCGTTTGCTGGCCTTCTTTCGGCGCACCGGGTGTATTAGCCGGTGAGTCAACGGACCGGGCAGCTGCGGCCGGAAGACGTCGCGGAGCCCCGTGAGCCACACGTGGTCCAGCTGGTGGGGCCCTACTCCCGCGTGCGGAAGGTGCAGGTGGTCCTCATGGCACTCCTGAAGCTGGACAGCCCAGTGCCCGGGCGCAGGGCAGGGGAGCCGCGCATGCAGGAGGTCATTTGCGGGGTCAGTCAGGGACTGTACTGTCGCATCTGTGCGGGGCCCCGAGAGAACGCAGATGTCCCTACCCTTGAAGGTATAGGATTGGGACACCCACTTCCGCCCCGCCCACTGCACTTGCGGCAGATGGGCGTGTACACACGAGTACACCGACGATGGCATGAGAAGTCCTACGCGCAACGTTCCCATCGCCCGGAGTACCCTGTCCACCCACGTATTGCCAGCGTGCGTGGCGAATGACACAGAGGGCACCATGAACTGCCCGCACACTCCGTACTGCACGTGCATGTCTCGGAGCATGGCCCGCAGCTCATCCTAGACTGCCGTCGACCTGTGGTGGGTGAGCTGAGCCATGGTCGCCACGACGGAGTCGCGGCAGATAACCTGGACATCCGCCAACCGTAACCCATGACCCGACCGCACTGCCACGTTGGACAGGTCCTTGGGAAGCTTCTCGAATTGCAGGGCCGCAGCCTTGATGGCACTATTCAGTTTGATCACCGCCTCCGCCGTGTCGGACAGGTAGGGCGCCGCGTACCGCACGATGCCTCCAACCACAGCCGCCATCACCTGATGAGGCACCGACGCCGGCCCCAACGTGTTCTTGCACCAGCCCAGCAGAGCTTCACACCGGAGTACATGTTTCTCCTTCATGGTCGCCATCCCCCTGGAATCGAGGCGCAGGCCCAAGTATCGTACCGTGCCCTTGGCACGTAAGCATACCCATGGGGCCGCCGTGTTCCCTGGGTTCAGGTTCACCATAATCGAGTGGATGCGAGCAGTACTGGCATAGGCGCATTTGCCGACGTTGAGGGACATGCCCATGTCCGTGAGATACCGCGCTATCGCCGCCGCATACTCCAGGAATTGCGGCAGGGAGTGCGCTATCAACAGGAGGTCATCACAGTACGCCTGCACCAGGGGTGGCACCGCATGGCGAGCATCTCCCCGCGCCTTGCAGGCGAGGCTCCGCAGGAGAGGCTCCAAAAGGAGGAGGTAGAGTACAGCGCTCTCCGCACTGCCCTGCCACAGAGCCCTGTGGAGCCGTATGCTCGGCGTCGGGCCGTGCGCGGTGACGATGCGCACCAGAGACCCGCAGCTGAGGGTGTGGAAGAGCCTGATGAGCTCCTCCGGGACACCCATGTGGCGCAGGAGGAGCGCCAGCGCTCCGTGCGGCGCTGTGTCAAAAGCTTTTGACACATCGAAGGCCAGGACGTGGTTTTCCTCCAGCCCACGCTGCAGCCTGCGCTGGGCCAGGAACACCGGGGCAGCCGCCGTGGAGCCCGGCATGGCTCCGAACTGCCAGTCTGCGGCCAGTCCCTTGCGTGCCAGAACAGCTGTGAACCTCCGCATAAGGGGAGTCATGAGCATTCGCATGTCTTGCCGCCCCAGCGCTATCGGCCTGTACTCGTCCAGGTTGCCCGTGGCTGTGCCCTTGGGCATCAGCCACATAATGGCCTCGTGCCAGGACTCCGGGACGTCCGCACCCCGTAGGATTGCCCTGTACGCATGCACCAGGAGCCCCTGCACCGGTTCAGGCAGCTCTGCTATGAGGGCAGCCGTGACCCGGTTGGACCCCGGAGCTTTGTCGTCCGCCACGGCCCGCCTCACGGCGTCTTTAAGGTCCTGCATGGTGTAGTCCTGTACCGACCTCCATTCCTCCGGCACCCCTTTGGGAATGTGGGCCCGGACCAGCCGCTCGAAGGCCGGCAGGTTCACCGGCCGCTTGGCGTACAGCGCCTCCCAATACCTCTGGACCTCGCCAATGACGTCCGAGGCCTCCAAGAGCACCTTCTCCGACTCGCGGACGCGCACGGACCATAGGCCTGACGGGGCATAGTTCACCACGTTGATGGCCCCCCGTATCGCCGTCCATCGGAGCTGCAGATCCGGTACCCTGCCCCGCCAGTAGTCCTTGATGGACCGGCGCCTGTTGCTCCTGAGGACATCCCGCAGCTCCTCCACGCGTGTCTCCAGCTGGTGGAGCTCTTGGTCCAACGCGGCACGTAGGTCCTCTACCGAGGCGGGGGACAGGTCGGGGTCCACTCGCCGGAGGTGCTGTAGTAGGGCAGTCGCTTCCTGGGAGTGGAGTCCGGCCGCCGCCGCGTCCCGTTGCCACAGCTGATGGGCGCGCCAGGCCAGGGCCTGCTGATCCGAGAGGACCTGGTCCAACGACGCCTCCGTTTCCGCCTGCCCGTACGGGTACTGCGGGTCCACGCCTGAAGGCATGCGCACTCCCGTGACCCTGGACACGTCAGCACGGAAGGCGTAGAGCAGGTCAAAGACCGCTTGCACCTCCGACGTGCCCATGGTGGCAGTGTCCAGGTCCGACGAGAGCCACGCCTGTAGCCGCCGATCCCCGCAGGCCTTCTGCAATACTGCCGCTGCCGCCTCACGAACCCCCGGGGAGTCCGGGCGTATGGCATGCAGCCTGCCTTGGGCGTGCGAGTAGGCCATCCTGGTGACCCTCTCTTTGCCGGCCACCGCCAGCGGGATGTCCAGGACCACAGGGCCATGATCCGACCCCAGTGACGCAATAGACCGCCCCGGCGCCAAGTGTGGGCGCTCACGCGCCGCCCATGGGACCAGAGGCGAGTTTAGAAGGAAGGAGTCCAGTCGGTGCCCTGCCCTCGTGGGCCTCCTGTCCTCCTCCCGTTCCGGGCCTGCCCTGTGGAAACCACACTGTTCCCACAGGGCTTGGAACCGCCTCGTGGTGGGGTGCCACGGGGACTCCAGCCACACGTTGAAGTCCCCTCCGAGGAGCACGGCCCTGGTGCCACCCGCGCTCTTGGCCGCCGCGTACATGGCCACGTCAGCCCAGAAGGACGCCTTAGACGCCCAGGAGTCGCCGCCGCTACCCAGGCCGTGGACGTTGATGACCGTAAGGGTGCCTCCTGCGGTCACCACATCGAGGGCCATGGCCTTGCCCGGCACGATGTCCACGATATCTCGAACTTCCTCCGCGGCGAACACGTCCGCCCGAAGGGCAATCCAGAGCCCGCCGCGCACCGCTGCCGCCGATGCCGCCTGGGCATCCACCCCTGGGTACGCATGATACCCGTGGTGACGCCACTGATTCTCCGAGTGCACCACACCCTGAGGGTCCTGCAGGCCGGTCTCCTGGAATAGGCCAAGGATGGCACCCTCGGCCTTCATGATGCCCGCGGCCACCGCCTCACCGTCGAGCATACCTGGGGCCACCGGTACGCCGTCCCCCCGCATCGAGCCCTGGACGTTCCAGGACACCGCCGCTCGGGTGTCGGAGGCGGGGCCCCTTCATGGCTGCACGTGTGGATCGGGGCCCCCCGCCGGATCTGGATTACCGGACGGAGGGGGGCCACCAGCAGGTTCAGGGGGACCACCCGCACCCGGCGCGGGCGGCCGGCGAGGTGGCCCCTGTCCCCGCGGGCCTCCGCTCGAGGCGGTCGTCGCCTGCTGAGACCCGGCAGATGCGGCGGGGGACCCCCTCTGCCTGCCTGCCGGATGTACTTGCCGCCGTACTCCCCGTAGAAGTCACTACCCCACGCCGTGCTGCAGACCCAATCGCTCCAGATCGTGCCGCCGACGGCGACGCCCCGCGCTCCGCCGCAGGGCGGGCACCCGTGGGCAGCGTGAGCGCTCTGGACCCCGCCTGGGCCGAC
The DNA here is from genome assembly GCA_964036045.1 of Eutreptiella sp. 'Long Island Sound 2002'. NCBI lineage: Eukaryota > Euglenozoa > Euglenophyceae > Eutreptiales > Eutreptiaceae > Eutreptiella > Eutreptiella sp. 'Long Island Sound 2002'. The sequence continues at coordinate 161,679,157 of OZ038380.1, forward strand.
GCGAAAGGCCCCGCCTGGCCCCCCGGCATAACGCCAGCCAGCATGGCCAGCGCCTGGTCCCGTTGCGCCAAATCAGTCGCATGGTCCCGCTGGATGTGGTCCAGCAGGTCCTTGGGGTGGAGGTGGGTAGGCCGGCAGTGCGTGCCAGCTTTCCATGTGCAGTGACCAGCCCCATCCAGCCGAGACCAGGGGCAGACGTTGATTGTCTTTGTCCCATGCTGCTCTGTGGCCAAGTCACCGCCGAAGTGCTGCAGCACGTACCGAATGTTGGTATAGCCGCCATACTGAGTCGGCGGGCCCCTCTTGGGCGGCGGCTTGGGCGCCGCTTTCGGGGGCAGGCTGTACCGGTGGCACGCTCGTGGGCTGCGTATGTATGCATATATATATATATATATATATATATCCTCCAATCTACACCCCTCTCCCAACTCTAGGTGGCTCCACCATACGGCTCCAAGGTACGTGCGAAGGGCACAAAGTGGTGCATACATGTGCTGGAAGGGGCTAAACTCGGTCAAAATGGGCTCAAAACGGGCTAAAAACACTTGTTTGAGCATCCCAAATGGTCCGGGATCACTCTTGGAAAATCGCGTTTTTGACCCATTTTTGACCCATTTTTGGTCCCAAAATGGCCCATTTTCAAAGCATTTTGGGATTTTCCAGGAGCCAAAACACGTCGCCACGGGCTCAAAATGGGCTAAAACCACTTGTTTGAGCATCATAAATGGTCCGGGATCATTTTTGGAAAAACGCATTTTTGACCCATTTTTGACGCATTGTTGGTCCCAAAATGGCCCATTTTCAAGGCATTTTGGGATTTTCCATGGCCCAAAACTCGCCACCACGGGCTCAAAACGGCCTAGAAACACTTGTTTGAGCATCCCAAGTGGTCTAGGAACAACTTTGGAAAAAATCATTTTTTTCGCCCTGGGAACCTGGTGGACCCACGGTTTGCCCCCACTGTGCGTGGGCTGGCCGGCCCTCCAGCTGCACCAAGTGACCGCTGGTACGGGGGTCTACGTGTCTCGTTGGGCGATTCTGAGGCTTGGAAACCATAAAAAGTGGGGGGTTGCGGGTGGACTAGGTGCCCTCGGAATTCGTTTTTGAGCCACGTAGCCCAAGATACGGCCCGTTCTTGGTTTCGGGGTGCTGGTGCACATTGCGCAGTTTTTGGGGCTTTTTGGCGCCTTTTTGGGCCGTTTCTCGGACATATCGTGGAGTTAGAGGGCACCAAAGGTCCCTTGGTCGCGAGAAAGTCAAGCCGCACGTGGAGTGTAGCCGCCGTTTGCCTTCGTTTGGCTGTTTTGAACCCTTACTAGGGCCGTTTTGGGCGAAAAATGGCTGTTTTTGGCCCAAAATTGCGCAGATTTGGGAGGGCACCTCCCGACTTGGCGCCACCGCCCCGGGCCGCCACCGGTGAGTTTGTGGCTCAAAACTTGGATTTGTCAAGGGCACCACCTGGGCTTTAGGGTGGCTAGAGTAGAGTAGAGCCGAGAGCGATGAGGCCGAGCAATGGCCAAAACAGAAAGGAGAAGTGCTTGTTGCTTGTTGTTGCTTGTTGTTGCTTGTTGCTTGCTTGCTTGTTAGCTAGATTTAAGGGGAGCGGGGTGTAGTAATATATATATATATATATATATATATATATATATATATATATATATATATATATATATATATATATATATATATATACATACATACATACATACATACATCTACATATATATATATACATATATATATATATATATATATATATATATATATATATATATATTACTACACCCCTCTCCCCTTAAATCTAGCTAACAAGCAACAAGCAACAACAAGCAAGCAACAAGCACTTCTCCTCACCGTTTTGGCCATTGCTCCGCCTCATCGCTCCGGGCTCTACTCTACTCTAGCCATGTTGGAGCCTAGGTGGTGGCCTTGCCAAATCCAAGTTTTGAGCCAAAAACTCACCGGTGGCGGCCCGGGGCGGGGGCGCCAAGTCGGGACGTGCCCTCCCAAATCTGCGCAGTTTTGGGCCAAAAACAGCCATTTTTCGCCCAAAACAGCCCCAAAACCCGGGCGAAACGCCCAAACGAAGGGATACGGTGAGTACACTGCACGTGCGGCTTGACTTCACCGTGTCAAAGAGCTCTCTAGTGCCCTTCAATTCCACGATATGTCCGAGAAACGGCCCAAAAAGGCGCCAAAAAGCCCCAAAATCTGCGCAATGTGCACCAACCCCCCGAAACCAAGCACAGGCCGTATCTTGGGCTAGGTGGCCCGAAATCCGATTCCGACGGCACCTAGTCCACCCGCAACCCCCCACTTTTTGTGGTTTCCAAGCCTCAGAATCGCCCAACGAGACTCGTAGACCCCCGAACCAGTGGTCACTTGGTGGAGCCGGTGGGCAGCCCGGCCCGCGCACGGCGGGGGCCAACGGTGGGTCCACCAGGGTCCCCGGGGCGAAAAAAATGATTTTTTCCAAAGTTGTTCCTAGACCACTTGGGATGCTCAAACATGTGTTTTTAGGCCGTTTTGAGCCCGTGGTGGCGCGTTTTGGGCCATGGAAAATCCCAAAATGCCTTGAAAATGGGTCGTTTTGGGACCAACAATGGGTCAAAAATGGGTCAAAAACGCGTTTTTCCAAAAGTGATCGTGGCCCATTTATGATGCTCAAACAAGTGGTTTTAGCCCATTTTGAGCCCGTGGCGACGGGTTTTGGCTCATGGAAAATCCCAAAATGCCTTGAAAGTGGGCCATTTTGGGACCAAAAATGGGTCAAAAATGGGTCAAAAACGCGTTTTTCCAAAAGTGGTCCCGGACCATTTGGGGTGCTCAAACAAGTGTTTTTAGCCTGTTTTGAGCCCGTTTTGACCGAGTTTAGCCCCTTCCACCACATGTATGCACCACTTTGTGCCCTTCAATTCCACGATATGTCCGAGAAACGGCCCAAAAAGGCGCCAAAAAGCCCCAAAATCTGCGCAATGTGCACCAACCCCCCGAAACCAAGCACGGGCCGTATCTTGGGCTAGGTGGCCCGAAATCCGATTCCGACGGCACCTAGTCCACCCGCAACCCCCCACTTTTTGTGGTTTCCAAGCCTCAGAATCGCTCAACGAGACTCGTAGACCCCCGAACCAGTGGTCACTTGGTGGAGCCGGTGGGCAGCCCGGCCCGCGCACGGCGGGGGCCAACGGTGGGTCCACCAGGGTCCCCGGGGCGAAAAAATGATTTTTTCCAAAGTTGTTCCTAGACCACTTGGGATGCTCAAACATGTGTTTTTAGGCCATTTTGAGCCCGTGGTGGCGCGTTTTGGGCCATGGAAAATCCCAAAATGCCTTGAAAATGGGTCGTTTTGGGACCAACAATGGGTCAAAAATGGGTCAAAAACGCGTTTTCCAAAAGTGATCGTGGCCCATTTATGATGCTCAAACAAGTGGTTTTAGCCCATTTTGAGCCCGTGGCGACGGGTTTTGGCTCATGGAAAATCCCAAAATGCCTTGAAAGTGGGCCATTTTGGGACCAAAAATGGGTCAAAAATGGGTCAAAAACACGATTTTCCAAAAGTGGTCCCGGACCATTTGGGGTGCTCAAACAAGTGTTTTTAGCCCGTTTTGAGCCCGTTTTGACCGAGTTTAGCCCCTTCCACCACATGTATGCACCACTTTGTGCCCTTCGCACGTACCTTAGAGCCGTGTGGTGGAGCACCTAGAGCGTAGAGTTGGGAGAGGGGTGTAGATTGGGGGATATATATATATATATATATATATATATATATATATATATATATATATATATATACATATATATATATATATATATATATATATATATATATATATATATATATATATATATATATATATATATATATATATATATATATATATATATATATATATATATATATATATATATATATATATATATATATATATATATATATATATATATATATATATATATATATATATATATATATATATATATATATATATATATATATATATATATATATATATATATATATATATATATATATATATATATATATATATATATATATATATATATATATATATATATATATATATATATATATATTGGGAGAGGGGTGTAGATTGGGGGATATATATATATATATATATATATATATATATATATATATATATATATTACTACACCCTTACTAGGGCCGTTTTGGGCGAAAAATGGCTGTTTTTGGCCCAAAACTGCGCAGATTTGGGAGGGCACCTACCGACTTGGCGCCCCCGCCCCGGGCCGCCATCGGTGAGTTTTTGGCTCAAAACTTGGATTTGGCAAGGCCACCACCTAGGCTCTAGGATGGCTAAAGTACAGTCAAGCTCGGGGCGATGGGAAGGTGCAGTGGCCAAAACGGAATGGTGACGTGCTTGTTGTTGCTTGTTGTTGTTGTTGCTTGTTAGCTAAATTTAAGGGGAGAGGGGTGTAGTAATATATATATATATATATATATATATATATATATATATATATATAGTCCTAGTCATAGTCATAACCACTTATCATGCCGTCTACTGGAGTTACCGGGCATCTCGCGCCGACAGGTGGTTCCTGCCTCGCTCGATCCCGTGGGTCCCAGGGCTGCCTGAGGTGGCCCACAGCATGACGGAGGACCCAGAGGACCGGGGATACCGGGCAACCAGGCTTTGGGGGCAGTGGCAACTGCAAAGCGTTAGCATTAGCAACGGCGACGGACGCTGGCCCGTTTGTTCGCCGGGGGTAAGGGGGCAAGGCAAAGCAGCGCAGCAGCATCGCAACAAGCAGAAAGCAAGGGCACCTCTGTCCGTCGCAAAGCAGCAACCAAGGAACAAAGTAGCACGCATGCGGCGAAGCGAGAGCTGACCCTCCATCGTTCACGTTGCCCCGCCACTGTGGAGACACCCAACACCCATGACCCCACGTAATCCATTGTCGTCCGCGTCCTCGAAACTGCCCACCACCCCTGACTCCACGTATCCCTCTGCCAGCACGCACTAGCCTGTATGTGCACAGCCAGGATTTCTGGGAGGCTCCAGCCTAGCCTGGCCCTCAGCTTTCATCGCCCCCATGTCTCCACATTGTATGCCATCTTCCCACCGCACCAGTCCCCTAGTATAGTACAGAAACACGTTACCAACTCCACGTCCCCGTGGCCCCGTGCTGCCCCCACACCCCAGATATATACCATGCTGGCATCCCATGTCAGGGGCCAGCGCCCAGTCTGCATCGAGGCATTCACTTGCCCACATATAATATATCTTGAGGGTCTACAGGGGGGGACGCCGGCCGCTTTGCGACGGGAGTGGCGCAACCCGTGAATATCGCTGGCTGGGATTCGGGCTGGTGGGTGCCGTAGCTTGGTTATCGACCCCCTGTAGGGGTACCCACCAGAGGCTCGCCCCGGGCCGTGGTTACCAGGTGCACCTCATCTGGCCCACATACAATGCCCTGGCGCCTACCCTTGACCCTTACCTGCACTGATTGGCCAGCTTCCGTGGTTGTGCCTCTTCCGCCACAGCAGCGGCCAGGCCGCAGGTTCGGCCCCCACCGACGACGTGGCGAGCCTACTTATAGCATTGGCCCGCGCGTCACCCCCCGGACCACTCAGCATGCCGTTCCCCTGCCCTCCTCGCCTCTAGCCGACCGGACTGGCGCCCCCCAGGGGTAAGCTGTTACAGTGGTGAGGCGACTGCACGACGCCGCGCAGTACCGCTGTTGCCACGCCGACGCCACCTGCTAGCCGCCACGACACTCACCACTGCAACCACAAGGCCATGGTCAGAGGTTAGACTATGTACATGCCCGCAGGCACGGTCCCTCTAGTTTGTTAACGGGGCCAGGGGATGCCCCCGCGCTCCCCCTGAGTTGTTAGAGGGGTCAGGGGGACACCCCAGTACCGCCATGCACCCCCGTGCTCCCCCACTGTACGGTTCCCCAGTACCGCCGCGTTCCCCCACCGTACGGACTCCAGTACCGCCGCATTCCCCACCATACGGTCCCCTGTACCGCCGCGTACACCCCCACGATGTCAGTACACCGTCATCTGGAACTTCCCCGCTGCTCCCCCACTGTACGGCTCCCCAGTACCGCCGCGTACCCCCGCCGTACGGATCCCAGTACCGCCGCGTTGACCCCCAAGACTCCAGTACTCCGCCACCTGGAACTCCACGTGCCCCCTGTGAGCGCTCCCTCCAGGCTGCCATGCCGTCTCCACGACGCCCGCCATACTGTCCCCCTGATAACCCCACCGTCATAACCTTCCACGCACACATCTTCGCCCCGTCGCCGCTCCTGGGGCCTGCAGGCTGACCCCGCAACCCCGTGTAACACTCCCAGGGGGCGCCGCAGCGCTGTAACCCCCAAAAAACTCCGTGCACCCCCGGTGTATCCCGAGCAACCACTCCCAAGACTGCCGTAGCCGGGCCGCCAGTAGAGACCCCGGTGCCATGGGAATACCCTACAGGGGTTTGGGCCTTATTACCCTGGTCGGGACGACCCATGACACCTCACTGTTGTATGCGGCGACCCGGGGCAGGCGGGTGAAGCATCCCTGTCCGACCCTCATGCACGGGGGCAGTACGGCTCACCATCAGGCCGGCACGACCTGTCACATCGCGTTGGCCGTCATACGCCGCCTGCCAGTACCGCACAATCAGGCCGCGTAGGCACTGCTTCTCAGGCGCCACTCCCTCCGCTGCGTCCAGCGTAGGGATGGTAGCTGGTGCACCCACAATTCCCATCCCCATCAACCTGCACCCCCGGCACCCACCACTCCGTCACCATTTCCTCCGTGATGCCACAACCAGAGTATCCGTGAGTCGCCCTCCAGAGCCGCCCACCACAGCATCAGGGGCAGGGCCGCAGACGGCGCTCCAGGGCACCGTACCCCTTCCACTCGGACGCTCTTCAGGCCACCCTGGATAGTCGTCCAGGCACTTGAGGACATCCGTCCAGAGTGCCGCAGTGCCCACCTCGCCTTAGGCCACCCCCTGTCGGCATGCTCCTGACATGTCCCGCACAGCGGGGCGGAGGCACACTGATGAACCCAAACGGACACCGTCTCCCCGCACCCGTGGCATCGCTGCGGAAGCACAGACCGCGATGGAACGCAGCTACCATCACAGCACTGCGACCACAGGTCCTGCCATACATCGCAGCACGCGTCCTGGAGCCCGAGCAAAGCCCCTGTCAGCGTGCGTGCTGTGGCACTACTGAGGAGGCTGCGCCTCGCCTCCTCCCACGTGGACACCGGGCGGAGCATCGGTCGTCCGTCGGGCATCTCCGGCAGGCTCTCAAGCAGCCGGGGCCACCGCGCCACCTTGGGGCCGCGCGTGCCATGCGCCAGGAGCTCCCAACCGTAGTCCCGCAAGACCTCCCCGATGACAACAACCCCGTCCTGCTCCGGGCCCCTGGCGGAAGCCAGAACCAAGCGTTGCCCTCCCGCCCGAGCCTCAATGACCGCCCTGAGACCCAGGGTGTCAAGGGTGTGACGGGCATCGGCAGCCACGTGGTCGTCCCCCTCTGGCAGAGAGAACATGGCCTCCGTGACTTGGCCTTGCGCGTCGTCGCCCTGTACCCGCGCCAGCTGCTCGGAGCCCACTAACACTGCCATGGACCGCTGCTCCGTGACCGCCGGTACGGCTCGTCGCAGCTGCCGGTCACATAGCCACAACGTACCCACGTCAAGCACGACAGCCACCGCCAGGACTGGGAGACCGCACAGAGGTTGCTGAAGGACTGGCAGCACCTCGCGAGGCCAGCCCATGACGTTCCCCACAGCTGGATGGTGGGCGTACACCTGGAGCCAGGGATCACTCTGGCCGTCAGGGTTTCTCACCTTGGTACCCCGCACCTGGGCCCAGGACTGCGCCGACACCACGCAGGACCACTCCCTGAATGCCGTGATGTCTCGCGCCACCCAGGAACCGATCCACCGGTCGAAGGCCTGCGCCACCGCCGCCATCCAGTGAGGGAACAAGGACAGGGCCTCCTCACGCTCGATGCACGACCGCGACACCAGTAGTGCGTGCAGCGGTGCCCTCAGAAAGGTTGCCCGCAGGTCGCCGGGGAGGCCGGCAAACGGGTTCCACGGCGGACGCTGCAGGATCCTCCCTGCCGGCGGGCAGAAGGGTGTGTCACCGCGCAGGAACGCGTATACCGCCCTCCTTCGATCTTGCATCGGTAGCTGCATGATCTGGGTGAGCCGATGGTTCCTGCGGGCATACACATCTTCCCCAATCTGGACCATGTCCTCCACAAAGAGCCTGGCCTTGGCAGGGCCCCGGGACGACGCCGCTCGCACCGCAGCGAATAGCCGCTTCAGGTCCCCGGGTACGACACCTGCCATCAGGGATTCTGCCCACCTGCAGCCGTGCTCCCTCCACGCCACGAACTCCACCGCCCTGTCCGTTAGGGGTAGCTCCGCCGTGAACTCCTCCACACGCCTGCACAGGAGCCCAGCCACCTCCTCGTCCCGCGCACACAGTAGGCGCATGTGGCCGATGTCCTCCTCCGGCCCCCCACAGAAGATACAGGGGTGGGCTGGTATTGCCACACGCGTGAGCTTCTGTCTCCACCGTCGCATGACCTGCATGGTGGACAAGCGACCGTCACGTGCCCGCAGCATGTTCCTGTGCGTTGGGCCGTGGTGCACAGCTCCCAGGGACATCGCCTCGCAGGCGCCAGCTAGTGGCGTGTGCGCCCTGGTGCGTGCCGCTAGCGAACGCCACTCTATCTCCCGGACCTGCTGAAGGGCTTGCATGGATGGTACACGCGGCTCGAGCTCACCATTATCCCCCGGTACCAAGAGGATGGCGTGCTCCTTCGGCAGGACAAGATGGACTGGCGGGGCCATCGCACGGGCCGCGGCAGAGTCCGGTGCCTCAAGCGGGACCGCCGCTAAGTGCGAGCTCTGCCTCACCACCCAGTGGTGCGGCCCCCCAACTCGGCGCGGCAGCCGCCGCAGCCCCTCCACTATCCAGCTCAATGCATGTTGATTGACCAGATGTGACGTCGGCCCCTTGATGCCACGGTACAGGGCCTCCTGCGCCCTGCGGAGATGCGCTCCTATGACGGACGCATCCACCACGTGTACCGTGCACGCTGACGGGGGCGTGTGCAACAAGTACGCCGCCGCGCCAATGATCTCTGCCTCCGGGACCGTGCCGTAGATGGCACCCGTCCACGTGGGGATTCCGTGGCTGGCCACCGCCACATTTGTGGCGTCGTCTCCCTGGGGCGACGCGTCAGACGATGTGACTTTAGTCGCCACCGGCACCCAGCAGTACCGGTGGGGCTCTAGCCACGCCACGTCGGAGTGGGGGCTCTGCACCACCTTTCCCAGAGACGCCGCGCTGGAGGCCGTGAGCTCCGGGGACAGGACCACCCTCGGTCGATACACCGCATGTGGTCTCCAGGCCAGGTCACATCCGCAGACTGATTTGATGGCGTCCAGGGCGGTGGTGTATTCCGCCCCCCAAACCGTTGCGGAGCAGGAAGGCTGGTATACCACGACAGACCCCTGCTCCACTGCGCCACCACCACGCAACGACGTGACGGCGACATGCGGATCATGCGGCACGTTGGACATTCGGACCACTTCCGGGACCGAGTGCTCATCCGGATCCGGGATTGGGCCTGCCGGCAGCAGAAGAACAATTGCCCATTCGCTGCACTTGTGCACCGCCGCGCACGCCCTGGAAAACGCTGGCTGTCCGTGCACAACCCACAGTGGTGGCGGGCTTATGCCGCCCCCGGCGTGAGGAGTGAGTAGGGGGACGGACGCCGGATCGTCTTGCTGCTGGTAGCCCTCGAAGACGTCCCCCAGCAGAAACAGGAGGGCGGCCAGCGGGACGAACGGCATGGACAGCCCCGGGTTGGCCGGGTCCCATCCTTCCTCCCTGTATCCGCCCACCACATACACGTCCCCCGCAGCGGACTGTCTATTGCGTTTGCTGGCCTTCTTTCGGCGCACTGGGTGAATGAGCCGGTGAGTCAACGGACCGGGCAGCTGCGGCCGGAAGACGTCGCGAAGCCCCGTGAGCCACACGTGGTCCAGCTGGTGGGGTCCTACTCCCGCGTGCGGAAGGTGCAGGTGGTCCTCGTGGCACTCCTGTAGCTGGACCGCCCAGTGCCCAGGCGCAGGGCAGGGGAGCCGCGCATGCAGGAGGTCATTTGCGGGATCAGTCAGGGACTGCACTGCCGCATCTGTGCGGGGCCCCGAGAGAATGCAGATGTCCCTACCCTTGAAGGCGTAGGATTGGGATACCCACTTCCGCCCCGCCCACTGCACTTGCGGCAGATGGGCGTGTACACACGAGTACACCGACGATGGCATGAGAAGCCCCACGCGCAACGTCCCCATCGCCCTGAGCACCCTGTCCACCCACGTATTGCCAGCGTGTGTGGCGAATGACGCAGAGGGCACCATGAACTGCCCGCACACTCCGTACTGCACGTGCATGTCTCGGAGCATGGCCCGCAGCTCATCACGGACCGTCATCGACCTGTGGTGGGTGAGCTGAGCCACAGTTGCCACGACGGAGTCGCGGCATATAACCTGGGGATCTGCCAACCGTAGCCCATGACCTGACCGCACCGCCACGTTGGACAGGTCCTTGGGCAGCTTCTCGAACTGCAGGGCCGCAGCCTTGATGGCAGTATTCAGCTTGACCACCGCCTCCGCCGTGTCGGACAGGTAGGGCGCCGCGTACCGCACGATGCCACCAACCACGGCCGCCATCACCTCATGAGGCACCGACGCCGGCCCCAGCGTGTTCTTGCACCAGCCCAGCAGGGCTTCACACCGGAGTACATGTTTCTCCTTCATGGTCGCCATCCCCCTGGGATCGAGGCGCAGGCCCAAGTATGGTACCGTGCCCTTGGCACGTAAGCATACCCATGGGGCCGCTGTGTCCCCCGGGTTCAGGTATACCATAATCGAGTGGATGCGAGCAGTACTGGCATAGGCGCATTTGCTCACGTTGAGGGACATGCCCATGTCCGTGAGATACCGCGCTATCATCGCCGCATACTCCAGGAATTGCGGCAGGGAGTGCGCTATCAGCAGGAGGTCATCACAGTACGCCTGTACCAGGGGTGGCACCGCGTGGCGAGCATCTCCCCGCGCCTTACAGGCAAGGCTCCGCAGGAGAGGCTCCAATAGGAGGAGGTAGAGCACAGCGCTCTCCGCACTGCCCTGCCGCAGGCCCCTGTGGAGCCGTATGCTCGGCGTCGGGCCATGCGCAGTGACGATGCGCACCAGGGACCCGCAGCTGAGGGTGTGGAAGAGCCTGATGAGCTCCTCCGGGACACCCATGTGGCGCAGGAGGAGCGCCAGTGCTCCGTGCGGCGCTGTGTCAAAAGCTTTCGACACATCGAAGGCCAGGACGTGGTTTTCCTCCATCCCACGCTGCAGCCTGCGCTGGGCCAGGAACACCGGGGCAGCCGCCGTGGAGCCCGGCATGGCTCCGAACTGCCAGTCCGCGGCCAGTCCCTTGCGTGCCAGAACAGCTGTGAACCTCCGCATGAGGGGGGTCATGAGCATTCGCATGTCTTGCTGCCCCAGCGCTATCGGCCTGTACTCGTCCAGGTTGCCCGTGGCTGTGCCCTTGGGCATCAGCCAGATAATGGCCTCGTGCCAGGACTCCGGGACATCCGCACCCCGCAGGATTGCCCTGTACGCATGCACCAGGAGCCCCTGCACCGGTTCAGGCAGCTCTGCTATGAGGGCTGCCGTGACCCGGTTGGACCCCGGAGCTTTGTCGTCCGCCACGGCCTGCCTCACGGCGTCTTTAAGGTCCTGCATGGTGTAGTCCTGTACCGACCTCCACTCCTCCGGCACCCCTTTGGGAATGTGGGCCCGGACCAGCCGCTCGAAGGCCGGCAGGTTCACTGGCCGCTTGGCGTACAGCGCCTCCCAATACCTCTGGACCTCGCCAATGACGTCCGAGGCCTCCAAGAGCACCTTCTCCGACTCGCGGACGCGTACGGACCATAGGCCTGACGGGGCATAGTTCACCACGTTGATGGCCCCCCGTATCGCCGTCCATCGGAGCTGCAGGTCCGGTACCCTGCCCCGCCAGTAGTCCTTGATGGACCGGCGCCTGTTGCTCCTGAGGACATCCCGCAGCTCCTCCACGCGTGTCTCCAGCTGGCGGAGCTGTTGGTCCAATGCGGCACGCAGGTCCTCAACCGAGGCGGGGGACAGGTCGGGGTCCACTCGCCGGAGGTGCTGTAGCAGGGCAGTCGCTTCCTGGGAGTGGAGTCCGGCCGCCGCCGCGTCCCGTTGCCACAGCTGATGGGCACGCCAGGCCAGGGCCTGCTGATCCGAGAGGACCTGGTCCAGCGACGCCTCCGTTTCCGCCTGCCCGTGTGGGTACTGCGGGTCCACGCCGGAAGGCATGCGCACTCCCGTGACCCTGGACACGTCATCACGGAAGGCGTAGAGCAGGTCAAAGACCGCTTGCACCTCCGACGTGCCCATGGTGGCAGTGTCCTGGTCCGATGAGAGCCACGCCTGTAGCCGCTGATCCCCGCAGGCCTTCTGCAGTACTGCCGCCACCGCCTCACGAACCCCCGGGGAGTCCGGGCGTATGGCGTGCAGCCTGCCCTGGGCGTGCGAGTAGGCCATCCTGGTGACCCTCTCTTTGCCGGCCACCGCTAGCGGGATGTCCAGGACCACAGGGCCATGATCCGACCCCAGCGACGCTGGAGACCGCCCCGGCGCCAAGTGAGGGCGCTCACGCGCCGCCCACGGGACCAGAGGCGAGTTCAGAAGGAAGGAGTCCAGTCGGTGCCCCGCCCTCGTGGGCCTCCTGTCCTCCTCCCGTTCCGGGCCTGCCCTGCGGAAGCCACACTGTTCCCACAGGGCTTGGAACCTCCTCGTGGTAGGGTGCCACGGGGACTCCAGCCACACGTTGAAGTCCCCTCCGAGGAGCACGGCCCTGGTGCCACCCGCGCTCTTGGCCGCCGCGTACATGGCCACGTCAGCCCAGAAGGACGCCTTAGACGCCCAGGAGTCGCCGCCGCTACCCGGGCCGTGGACGTTGATGACCGTGAGGGTGCCACCTGCGGTCACCACATCCAGGGCCATGGCCTTGCCCGGCACGATGTCCACGATGTCTCGAACCTCCTCCGCGGCGAACACGTCCGCCCGAAGGGCAATCAAGAGCCCGCCGCGCACCGCCGCCGCCGATGCCGCCTGGGCATCCACCCCTGGGTATGTATGGTACCCATGGTGACGCCACTGGTTCTCGGAGTGCACCACACCTTGAGGGTCCTGCAGGCCAGTCTCCTGGAATAGGCCCAGGATGGCACCCTCGGCCTTCATGATACCCGCCGCCACCGCTTCACCGTCGAGCATACCTGGGGTCACTGGTACACCGTCCCCCCGCATCGAGCCCTGGACGTTCCAGGACACCGCCGCTCTGGTGTCGGAGGCGGGGCCCCTTCATGGCTGCACGTGTGGATCGGGGCCCCCCGCCGGATCCGGATCACTGGACGGAGGGGGGCCACCAGCAGGCTCTGGGGGACCACCTGCATCCGGCGCGGGTGGCTGGCGAGGTGGCCCCTGACCCCGTGGGCCTCCGCCCAAGGATGTCGTCGCCTGCTGAGACCCGGCAGATGTATATATATATATATATATATATATGTATATATATATATATATATATATATATATATATATATGGTGTGCGTGTTCTTGAGGTTGCTGAACCACTTGGGCTTCGAGAGGACGGTCATGATCGCAGCGTCAATGGCCTCGCTCAACTCTTCTGCGCTCTTGGGGTCATGGACGGTAGTATTTTCCCCGGATCTGCACCGACGTACTGTAGTGGGCGTTGAACTCATCAACGATCGCCTGCAAGTAGTCGGCCCAGTATCCCGTTGGGTTCAGGCCGTCCGTCGTGTAGTCTGCGATCTGCGAGGCCCACTGCACACCCGCGACCTTCAGCTCATTGCTGTCAAAGACGCGTTTGAGCAGCCCGGTGGCGCTGGCCTTGTCCGGCCACTGCCACTTCGATGGGCTTGGGCTGCAAGTGGTCACCAGGTGCGCTTGCACGTATTGATGCGTGTTCTTGAGGTTGCTGAACCACTTGGGCTTCGAGAGGACGGTCATGATCGCAGCGTCAATGGCCTCGCTCAACTCTTCTGCGCTCTTGGGGTCATGGACGAGGTACTGCGATGTTCCATGGGAATCCGCGGACACAAACGTCACCAGGAGGAGCAAGAGTGCGGCAAATGACATGGCTGACATCTGGAGGTAGTGTGTAGTTTTCATGGGCGACATGACGGAACGTTTGTCAGCAATTTCCGGGGGTTGTGACTCAAATCGATCCGTCCTTTGGATGATGACTGTGAAAGAAGCTCAGGCATGCCAGAGTTTGCGTCCCAGGTATTACAAATGCAAGAGCACTGAAAAAACAGGGCCTTCAACTCCCTACGCCAGTGCAAACTGGTTCAGGTTCTGCGGGTATAATCTCAGCCCCAGTTCGAGAGTGAACCGGGGCACCCCGGTTGAAGTGCTCCCCATCCTTCAGCATCTCAGAGGGCTGTAGTACTGAAAAGAACAAGGGCCTTCAACTCCCTACGCCAGTGCAAACTGGTTCAGGTTCTGCGGGTATAATCTCAGCCCCAGTTCGAGAGTGAACCGGGGCACCCCGGTTGAAGTGCTGCCCATCCTTGAGCATCTCAGAGGCCTGTAGTACTGAAAAAACAAGGGCCTTCAACTCCCTACGCCAGTGCAAACTGGTTCAGGTTCTGCGGGTATAATCTCAGCCCCGGTTCGAGAGTGAACTGGGGCACCCCGGTTGAAGTGCTCCCCATCCTTCAGCGTCATTGAGGGCTTCGGACACAACAGCGGTTCAGCAACACAGTTCGAAGAAACATGCACGAGGAGAGGGTGGGATGTACTCATCTGAATTCTGTAATTCTGTCTGACAACGAACTTTTGAGTTGAGCAATGTAATTTTGTTAAATGTCATGTCCGTCAGCAATGCTGGGCGTGTGGATGTGTGGAATGGTGACACATACCCACACGTGTGCGATATACGTAACAAACAGGCAACAGCGAAGACAGTGAGCAGGAATCAGGGAGGCCGGCTTGCACAATTTCTCGTCAGGCACAGTAAGAACAAAAACAAAGACATTCTTCGGCTGCGGTAGGCTCCTTTCTGCAGTACAGGGTACGAGATGTGGGACAGGACAAGCCTGCGTTCAACACCACTGCCAGCTCCGCTGAGGCAGAGACCTGCAGGACAACGCCATGGCTGACAGTGCAGCAAATCATCCCAGCCCCTCACCCGTTCCCTGCACCACGCAAGGGAGTTGTAGATCAAGCAATGAAATCCCAGTGACAGCAGGCCCAGGGCAGCCACATCCTCACTGCTTGACCCCCTGCGGCCCCAGGACAAGACAACGGCACCTTTAGGCTGCTATTTCATCAGGCACAGACATTCATGAGTTGATAAGGCACTGCAACCTAGAGCAGCTCACCCCGTCACCAGGGCGATACACACACACGAAATACGTAACAAATGGGCACCAATACAACACACACACACACAAACACACACACACACAGACACACAAGAGTAGGGGAGGTTCACAAACACATGCCAACAGAAGCACAAACAGGGAAACATGTTGCAGAGACACAGCACATATGTGCGCCAACTTCTTTGAGAAACTCAAACATGTAGTGAGTGAGAATATATGTGGTAAGGACAGAGCATCCAGCAAAGAACACAAAACCAGACATCTACCTACCCGCACAACAGATAGAAACATGCCTGCACATTACGAAGAACTGCCCAGTCACTTGCATTTTAGTCCATTGTGTGCATGGGAATGAATTAACAAAATGTTGATTTCTCCTTACTAGTGTCTGCCGTGTGTTGTCGATGTGTACATTGTCACAATTTCCAACATTGCCGTGAGCAGATGGCATGTGATTACGAAATTACCAAATTGCAATCTATTCAAAAAAATACTTTGATCTCTTCACCCAATGGCATCGATTGCTGGATTTATCGGAGTGGTGGAGTTGGTGCCACACCATGGTGTCAGGCGCTTTCTTTCCTCCACATTTGGCTTACATCCTCGATAACTACCACTGCTCCTGCCCTGCCTGATGGTACACCCACCAACAAAAGGCACTTTAAGAGATCCACCCCAAACTCTCCGACCTGTTCTCTAACCAAAACAATAAGAGACCCACTTTGGAAAACTATATTTTGAGAGACCCGGCCAGCGAGTGCATAAGGAAACAAAGTCCAAACACAACAACCCAATGCCGAGGCCAGGCAGCACACCTTGATGCTCAAATTCAATGTAGATGGTGCGATGTCAATCATGCGACGGACCGAAGCAATACTAACCACAAACTCATCAAAGTCCGAATCGGAACTTGACGCGGCGCAATAGGAGTTGGAGGTTTCAGAGATCACAGAACCAGACCTACACCTTTTCTTGCTCGAACTACGCCTCTTCTTCTTGCTGCCCCCCCCTCCCAGCCCTGCCCTTACCCCTTCCCCTTTTCCCCTTTCGGTCCTTGTTGTCTTTGTCCTTGGCTTTGCCCCCCCCCCCAATCCCAACTAGTAGCGGTTGGACTCTGGGCTGTCAGCCCATTTCTACACATCCGACAATTCCACAATACCCTTGTTGGGCAACCTCTTTGAGGGATTACATTATTGAGGGAGTCACAACCAGGCAATGCAATCCCCCACCTCTTGCTCCACTGGTTGCACAACCCTGCAGGTTGCAGCAAGTTGTTGCAGGGGAATGCTAGTCAAGGGCTCTACAAACCATTGGTGTCACTTTTTGGGCCGTGCTGCTTTGAGGCACTACCTACTTGCGCGGTATACAACATTAGCTTGGCGAGTCAGGCATGCATGGCAGGCACCAGGAGCAGCGTCATCACTTGTCACAAGAAAATGTGCAAGGGAACACATCGGGGCGTGTGCCGACGTGTGGAACAAGTAAAGTCCTTGAATGTGGGGTACCCAGGGGTCATCGTGCTGTCACTGCCCTATGCCTGCACACCTCGACTTTCTGCTACTCTCTTCAGCCTGCTGGCTGAACTTGACACGGGTTGTGGTGTACACTATACTATGGGTGTTGGTTGTGGTTGCTTGCTTGCGCCCTTTGCGGGTGTGCCAGTGTCTTACTTAGAGACGAACGTTCACTGCCACCTCCTCCAGTGGCTGGCAGATCAAGCATGCCTGCACAGACAGTGTTGTGCACAAAAGGTTGCATCCGCATTTCTAGTACACCCGGTGTACCATCAGGTGAGGGTCCTCCTCCATCTGATTTGTATCCAAATCACCCCACTTGTATGCTTCACATGGTAGGTCAAACGTGTTCTCAACTGCATGACGGTTGTGAAACTCGATCACTTCACTCAACCAGTTGTGGATTCGTCCTAAATTAATATCCCTTGAACGCACAATGGACAACCCATCAGCAGCCCGCCAGTCATCTTCTAGTGCCTGCACACTCTTCTTTGCGATTGGTTTCTTGGTCCCTTTGGCAGTGGGAGCCTGTGGGATGGCCTGTGCGCGTGCTTGGGAGGGAGGAGCAGGTAGGCGTGCAGGCTTAGCAGCAGACTCTGCTTTCTACAACTGCCACTATTGGACTATTGCTGCCATCCAGGCTCCTGAGGGACCCTTGGGGAGCCCCACTGCCAACAATTTTCTCTGTATTTGCTTTGCATTAGCATCGTCCTTGAGACCTGTAGAGACATATGCTGGGGACTTTATGTTTGTTCGTAGAAACTGATGAACAGTGTTTGGTGACCTGTTCTGCTTTCTGTGCTCCTGCAATTGGTAGCCCATGTGTGCCGCTTGCCCTGCAGTGTATTACACCTGACAACGGGTATGTGGGTGCCATAGGCCAAACTCAAGTAGCAGTGTGTGCCTAGTGCCTGCTTGCTCGCCAAAATCCACCCAGATTCGCAGTAGGCTCGGAAGTCCACGTCCACCTGTGCTTCAGCTCATCCTCCGCCAACTCCCTGCCATCACCAGTGGTTCTAGCAGGTTGTAAACAAGATGAAAGCACCACAAGAGGGTGTGTGTTTGTGGATGTTTTGGAGGGGCTGCAGGCTGGGTAAATGGTTGAGGTTGGCAGACAGCGATGTTTAGTTGCACTAGGACAAGCCACGGCTCAAGAGGCCCCAGTCTCAACACAACAAGACGTGAGTCCAACACAGGACTCGGCTGGGGCTATTTTGGCTCACCCAAACTCCTGAAATACCCTCCCAGAAGCACACCCGCCGCCCACCTGTGTTAACCAGGATGAGGTAGAGCAGAGACCAGTGACCCGCCTCAATCGCCTGGGACATGCCGCCACTGTTGCTCACAACAGCGTGGCGTCTGCTGCACAGCAAAGCATTAAGACCAGAAGTCAAAATTTGCCAAGACATGGTACGAAGTACTACCCAAAGGCATTGACCTCTGCAGTGCCCATCTCAAACACAGAGCGCACACTGCGGCCGAGAACGTTGCCTTCTGCTGAGTGACACACAGATACCTGGTCCCACGTGACTCCGAGACCCAAGTGCAAACCAATGTATATATGAATGGGTGTGCAGCCCCGCTGCCGTAATCGGCGCTAGGCCTGGCCTCAGACCGGTCCGCTTGCAAGCAGCCCTTGCCTGATACACCCGGTGCCGTTGACTGCAGTCAGGAGTTGTCAACCTGAGGCCAACAGATCCCGTTTCCCCGGATTAAAAAGGATCTGAAATCACCTGAGAGCCACTGGCAGTATACTGAGGCACTTTGTCCTGCCTTAGAGCACCGTGGAGCGCCTTACAGTTAGGCCCCACCTGAGCATCAATTGCATGACCCCGACTGCGAGTTGAACATATTGATGACGACACGAGAACTTCCTCCGGTTCCGGTTCCGGTGCAGGCGCCTCCTGCGTCAGCGGCCCCAGTGTTGGTGTTGGTATTGGTATTGTCTGGGCATGAGCACGTGTCCACGTCCTTCTTGAACAGAGCCACACGAGGGGAGATGATGCCCGTGGAGATCTCCATGAAGCGGGTGGGATCAGGAGGGGCACCCTCCGAGACGTATCCCGCAAGTAGAGTGCCGTCCGCCACCTGGTTGGCCAATACAACCCCATCGGTCTCGAACACGGCCACGGCGGTGTCGTCAAGGATGTCCTTGACGGAATCGTAATTGCCCTGCCCGATGAACCTGGAGACAAAAGTAAGACGCGGACACCCAAACAATCGCATAGTCGGAAACAATTACGCCTGGTGAACGCCCCGTGCGAAGCACAGAGACACAGAGACACAACGAGGCACACACGCGCACACACACACACACACACACACACACAATCCACGAGAGACGAACAGGCACAGCACTTAGGCAAAGCACTGTCCGCGGAACGAATCTCGTCAGGCCGAAAGTGTCAAGTAGAAGATGTAGAAGAAGAAAAGCATGGAAGGCTAGGCGCCTTTCTGAAGTGCAGCAGTCACACAGTGCATACAGTCACAGTCGATGGGGCGGTCCACTCGCTTGTGCAGCGTGTGTTCACCCCTGCAGGCAAAACAAAGCACATTCCAGCACTGACTCCGCAAATTAAGGACCACTCCCACAACCCATCGCCTGCTGAGCCCGCACCCTAGTGAGTTAAGGCACCAAATTGCTGCACACACACAGACACACACGCACGCACGCAGACAGGCACGCACATACATACTTCCTACGACCAAAACAGAAGTGCAAAAGAGAGAAACACCCACTCCAGAACAGATGCTCTAGAGTACGGGGGATGTGGTCAGCAGCAGGCAGTACACAAACAGAACGGGGTAAAGCTCAGCCCTGACAAACACATACTCGCAACGGGCAGGAGGCAAAACTGACACAGTACACATTCAGCGACTGGTGCTCTGGGCCCACTGCAACTTGGGGTTACCCAAATCATCCAGCTCCATCTGCGAGAACCTTGGTGTGACGTCACAACAAAACTAAAGGGCCATAGTGGGAAATTGCAAACCCCAAAAAATGGTGTGACCAGATACGGCGTCTCCAGCAGAATGTCTCCTGTGCCTGCCTCTACTGCAAATTTACTGTGACTGTGTCTACTTGCGCTGCTAATCTATTGTGATTGCAGATATTTGTACACCGTTTGTACACCCAAACAATCGCATAGTCCGCAACAATGACGCCTGGTGAACGCCCCGTGCGAAGCACAAAGACGCAGAGACACAAAGAGGCACGCACGCACACACACACACACACACACACACACGCATACACTATCCAAGAGGGACGAACGGGCACAGCACTTAGGCAAAGCACTGTCTGCGGAACGAATCTCGTCAGGCCGAAGGTGTCAAGTAGAAGATGTAGAAGAAGAAAAGCATGGAAGGCTAGGCGCCTTTCCGAAGTGCAGCAGTCACACAGTGCACACAGTCACAGTCGATGGGGCGGTCCACTCGCTTGGGCAGTGTGTGTTCACCCCTGCAGGCAAAACAAAGCAGGTTCCAGCACTGACTCAGCAAATTAAGGGCCACTCCCACAGCCCATTGCCTGCTGAGCCCGCACCCTAGTGAGTTGCGCCACACACAGACGCACACACACACACACACGCACGCGCGCATACACATACGCACATACACACTTCCTACGACCAAAACAGAAGTGCAAAAGAGAGAAACACCCACTCCAGAACAGATGCTCTAGAGTACAGGGGATGTAGTCAGCCGCAGGCAGTACACAAACAGAACGGGGTAAAGCTCAGCCCTGACAAACACATACTCACAGCTGGCAGGAGGCAAAACTGACTAGGTACACAATCAGCGACTGGTGCTCTGGGCCCACTGCAACTTACCCAAATCATCCAGCTCCATCAGCGAGAAACTTGATGTGACGTGTCACTGACATCGCCAACTTCTTGCAGGGGTGCGCCCAGTGGTGGATATATCTGGGGGGTGGGTCCGGCCAAGGAACCCTTGCCCCTTGGTCTCAAAAAAGGTCACGATATTTGGTCACAAAAAAAGTGACCTAAAACCGGCCATTTTGGGCAGCCCTCAGCCCGTCCATGCACATGGGGGGGGGACACACATTACAGGCACAGAGCCCTGTGGATGCAACATCGTCAATGTCATTCAACGCCATTCAATGCCATTCACCATCATCACTCACAGTGACAATATTGTCTTGTTCGCTGCAGCTACCACTACTTGACCTGTCATTCTCACTGTCACTATCACTGCCACTACCACTGGATGAACCTGTACTAATAGATACAAAGGAGGGCATGGAGCTTGCTCCATCTGACATGTCAGCCGACGTATCATTGTAATGAACTGACGCAGGCAGTATCTTGCTGTCCTTCCTCACCTCACCCTTGCAGGCTGGATCGCAGGTGCAAGGAATTTTCTTGCAGCCCATTGTGGCAAAACGGAACAAAAGGGCCTGCAGCAAAAAAATATACACACGGTGTGGAAATATCAGCACACTATTATTTGGGGTTTGCACTTTCAGACTATGGCCCTTTAGTTTTGTTGTGACCAGTCACAAAAAAATCCACCGCTGGTTGTTGCAGGGGTCATTTGACTGTTTTTGCTGTCCTCCTACCTCACGCCATCCACAACCTGCCTCGCTGTATTTCCGTGTGCGTGAGGCCCAGATGCCCTGCTCCTCCACACGTTGTCCCGGCCGTCAACCACACACGCTCCCCCACTCCGTGGATTGCGCGTGCGCAGGGCGCGTTCCTTGTTGGTTGCGGGTCGTGTGCGCTTCATGGTTGACGCGGGTGGCGAGCGCGTCTGCCCCCCCCCCGCGCGCCCCAGGACTTGGACCCCCCAGTGGCGCCAAAAGTATATCAATCACTGTGTGGGCCGCTGCACCAAGGGTCCAATACGCGCGCGTGCACACACACACACACACACAGGCACACCCGATTTTCTTGTTACTTCCGCTGGCAATGGCACTGTTCAGAGCGTCCAAAGTGTTGATGCGGGCGTCACTCTTCACAATGAAAATCCCGGCCGTACCCGCGGTCACACAGGAGAAATGGAGAGACTCGATGCGTGGCTTGCCACCATGGAATCCTCCCAGGTAGTAATATGGCTCTGACATATCGACAGTGCCGTCAGCCACGCGGTCACCTACCTCGACGGAGTTAGGGTAGTAGATTCTCCGGATCTGCACCGACGTACTGTAGTGGGCGTTGAACTCATCAACGATCGCCTGCAAGTAGTCGGCCCAGTATCCCGTTGGGTTCAGGCCGTCCGTCGTGTAGTCTGCGATCTGCGAGGCCCACTGCACACCCGCGACCTTCAGCTCATTGCTGTCGAAGACGCGTTTGAGCAGCCCGGTGGCGCTGGCCTTGTCCGGCCACTGCCACTTCGATGGGCTTGGGCTGCAAGTGGTCACCAGGTGCGCTTGCACGTATTGATGCGTGTTCTTGAGGTTGCTGAACCACTTGGGCTTCGAGAGGACGGTCATGATCGCAGCGTCAATGGCCTCGCTCAACTCTTCTGCGCTCTTGGGGTCATGGACGAGGTACTGCGATGTTCCATGGGAATCCGCGGACACAAACGTCACCAGGAGGAGCAAGAGTGCGGCAAATGACATGGCTGACATCTGGAGGTAGTGTGTAGTTTTCATGGGCGACATGACGGAACGTTTGTCAGCAATTTCCGGGGGTTGTGACTCAAATCGATCCGTCCTTTGAATGATGACTGTGAAAGAAGCTCAGGCATGCCAGAGTTCGCGTCCCAGGTATTACAAATGCAAGAGCACTGAAAAAAACAAGGGCCTTCAACTCCCTACGCCAGTGCAAACTGGTTCAGGTTCTGCGGGTATAATCTCAGCCCCGGTTCGAGAGTGAACCGGGGCACCCCGGTTGAAGTGCTGCCCATCCTTGAGCATCTCAGAGGCCTGTAGTACTGAAAAAACAAGGGCCTTCAACTCCCTACGCCAGTGCAAACTGGTTCAGGTTCTGCGGGTATAATCTCAGCCCCGGTTCGAGAGTGAACCGGGGCACCCCGGTTGAAGTGCTCCCCATCCTTCAGCGTCATTGAGGGCTTCGGACACAACAGCGGTTCAGCAACACAGTTCGAAGAAAGATGCACAAGGAGAGGGTGGGATGTACTCATCTGAATTCTGTAATTCTGTCTGACAACGAACTTTTGAGTTGAGCAATGTAATTTTGTTAAATGTCATGTCCGTCAGCAATGCTGGGCGTGTGGATGTGTGGAATGGTGACACACACCCACACGTGTGCGATATACGTAACAAACGGGCAACAGCCAAGACAGTGACTAGAAGATGACTGGCGGGCTGCTGATGGGTGATCCATTGTGCGTTCAAGGGATATCAATTTAGGATGAATCCACAACTGGTTGAGTCAAGTGATCGAGCTGCACCACCGTCATGCAGGTGAGAACACGGGTCAAACCGGCCCAAAAAGCGAGACCAATGGTTTGTAGAGCCCTGGACTAACATTCCCCTGCAACAACGTGCTGCAATGTGCAATGTGCAGGGCTGTGCAACCAGTGGAGCAAGAGGTGGGGGATTGCATTGCCTGGTTGTGACTCATAATCCCTCAAAGAGGTTGCCCAACAAGGGTATTGTGAAATTGTCGGATGTGTAGAAATGGGCTGACAGCCCAGAGTACAACCACTACTAGTTGGGATGGGGGGGGGGGGGGGGCAACGACAAGGACAAAGACAACAAGGACCGAAAGGGGAAAAGGAGAAGGGGTAAGGGCAGGGCTAGGAGGGGGGGGGGGGCAGCAAGAAGAAGAGGCGTAGTAGTTCGAGCAAGAAAAGGTGTGGGTCTGATTCTGTGATCTTTGACACCTCCAACTCGTGTTGCGCCACGTCAAGTTCCGATTCGGACTCTGATGAGTTTGTGGTTAGTATTGCTTCGGTCCGTCGCATGATTAAGTGTAAGGTGGGGGAGATGAAGACTGAACTCAAGTCTGAGATTGGCTCGGTAAGTGGCACTAAGGCTGCCGGCCCTGCCACAGATCTGCCCACGGCTACCAGTGAGAGCATTTTGCGCTTGCAATTGGAACAGGTTGTTATGGTAATGTCTCATGAACAACCAGAGGACATCCAAGTAGGCAGCACGCTCTAGAAAAGAGCAAGGCTGCCGTGGCACTCCATTGATAGGAAGTACAGACGTGTCACGGGTGCTCCGATGTGTGATGAGTCTATTACAATTAAAAGGTGCCGCTTCCGTTGGAGTTGCAAGAGATGGACAAAAGGCGAGAGATTGTGTTAGCTGCATGATTTCCGGCCGCCGTATTGCTCTTTGCCCCTGCATGTGTTGTACCCCCTGGACTTTGTGGGTTGCCATTTGTTTAGATGCATAGTCTATACACGGGCTACAGAGTGTGTGCAGAGAGCACAAATATACGTGGAAATCAGCGTTACCGCAAATTCTGTACCCATGTTGTGCACGCGCACCCTGTGCCGAAATCAGTGGGTATTGTGCACAGTGCTACAAATAGCATGATGCAAGGTCAGTCCAGTCTGTCTGGGCAGCAGACACATTGGTACAGAAATCAACATGGCCCCAGCGCAAAACTCCATGTATGGGTGGGTAATTTGTCATCTTAAAGTGTACGGGGATCTTATATTTTCGTCCTTGAACTTGTCCTGTTTTTGAACTTTGTGAAACAATGTGCACTAAACAAGCCTTTGTTGTCCTTTAAACTGAGTTAAGGCACTGCTGTACTTCTATGGTCCATTTCTTGTGAATACCATCTACATTCAATTAGAGCATCAAGGTATGCTGTCGGGCCTCGGCATAGGGTTGTTGAGGTTGGATTTTGTTTCCTTATGCACTTGGTGCCCGGGTCACTTAAAATGTAGCTCTTATTGTTTTGGTTAGAGAACAGGTCGGAGAGTTTGGGGTGGATCTCTTAAAGTGCCTTTTGTTGGTGGGTGTACCATCAGGTGGGGCAGGAGCAGTGGTAGTTATCGAGGATGTAAGCCAAATGTGGAGGAAAGAAAGCGCCTGACACCATGGTGTGACACCAACTCCACCACTCCAATAAATCCAGCAATCGATGCCATTGGGTGAAGAGATCAAAGTATTTTTTTGAATAGATTGCAATTTGGTAATTTCGTAATCACATGCCATCTGCTCACGGCAATGTTGGAAATTGTGACAATCGACACATCGACAACACACGGCAGACACTAGTAAAGAGAAATCAACATTTTGTTAATTCATTCCCATGCACACAATGGACTAAAATGCAAGTGACTGGACAGTTCTTCGTAATGAGCAGGCATGTTTCTATCTGTTGTGCGGGTGGGTAGATGTCTGGTTTTGTGTTCTTTGCTGGATGCTCTGTCCTTACCACATTCATTCTCACTCACTACATGTTTGAGTTTCTCAAAGAAGTTGGCGCACATATGTGCTGTGTCTCTGCAACATGTTTCCCTGTTTGTGCTTCTGTTGGCATATGTTTGTGAACCTCCCCCCCTCTTGTGTGTCTGTGTGTGTGTGTGTGTGTTGTATTGGTGCCCATTTGTTACGTATTTCGTGTGTGTGTATCGCCCTGGTGACGGGGTGAGCTGCTCTAGGTTGCAGTGCCTTATCAACTCATGAATGTCTGTGCCTGATGAAATAGCAGCCTAAAGGTGCCGTTGTCTTGTCCTGGGGCCGCAGGGGGTCAAGCAGTGACGATGGTTCTGCCCTGGACCTGCTGTCACTGGGATTTCATTGCTTGATCTACAACTCCCTTGCGTGGTGCAGGGAACGGGTGAGGGGCTGGGATTATTTGCTGCGCTGTCAGCCATGGCGTTGTCCTGCAGGTCTCTGCCTCAGCGGAGCTGGCAGTGGTGTTGAACGCGGGCTTGTCCTGTCCCACATCTCGCATCCTGTACTGCAGAAAGGAGCCTACCGCAGCTGAACAATGTCTTTGTTTTTGTTCTTACTGTGCCTGACGAGAAATTGTGCAAGCCGGCCTCCCTGATTGCTGCCTTCTTCTTTGCGATTGGTTTCTTGGTCCCTTTGGCGGTGGGAGTGCGTGGGATGACCTGTGCATGTGCTGGGGAGGGAGGAGCAGGTTGGCGTGCAGGCTTAGCAGCAGACTCTGCTTTCTACAACTGCCACTATTGGACTATTGCTGCCATCCATCCAGGCTCCTGAGGGACCCTTGGGGAACCCAAGGGGGAATGTTCGCCCAGCGCATGCCCGGCGTGCTACCCTTGTATTCAGCATCCTATCTCTAGCCCCAAGTTTGTCCTCACCATGGGAAGTCCCCCAAGTAGACCGTTGTAGACCGCAAACCTTCTCTGCAAGGCACCTTGTACAAGCCGAAATATGAGAATTCAACAACACAAAATGTGGACTCCCACCACTTCCAACAACCACCCTTGCCATCGTCATGAACTACGTGCAAAGGATGGGCCCAATTCTTAGCCACGGCAAGAAGGTACTCCAAATTGTTTGGTGAGGTGGGGGCAAAAACAGGGACGAGTCCGGCATGGTCAAAAAAAGATGCCCAGCGCGTGCCCGGCACGCCAACGCTCCCCCCCCCCGTGACAAGAATTTTCTCTGCATTTGCTTTGCATCAGCATCGTCCTTGAGACCTGTGGAGACATATGCTGGGGACTTTATGTTTGTTCATAGAAACTGACGAACAGTATTTGGTGACCTCTTCTGCTTTCTGTGCTCCTGCAATTGGTAGCCCATGTGTGCCGCTTGCACTACAGTGTATTACACTTGACAACGTGGAGGGTGCCATGGGGTAAACTCAAGTAGCAGTGTGTGCCTAGTGTCTGCTTGCTCGCCAAAATCCACCCAGATTTGTAGCAGGCTCAGAGTCAACGCCCACCTGTGCTTCAGCTCATCCTCCGCCAACTCCCTGCCATCACCAGTGGTTCTAGCAGTTTGTAAGCAAGATGAAAGCACCACAAGAGGGTGTGTGTTTGCGGATGTTTTGGAGGGGCTGCAGGCTGGGTAAATGGTTGAGGTTGGCAGACACGAATACTTGTACAACACGAATATTTTGCGAAAATGAAAAGAATTAATTTTTAGCAAAATTTTTGCTTTTGCCCCTAAACAGCCCAAACAACAATTCTTTTTGCGATTATTTTGAATTTGCGAGCCGAAATAAGTGTATTGAGCCCCTGAAATTAATTTATTTTTTGCGATTAACTTTTGTCGGACAGCCATTTTGCGTTTGATAATGTATGCTCACTGCTGTTGCTTGGGTCACATCTTGCATGGTCCAAATTTATCATCTGCCTTGCAATTGTCCACCTGATGAAAAAAATGTTTTCCGTGCACAAACGAAGTTTGCCACAACATAATGAATACACACAGAACTCTCATCAAAGCCTTGCTGGACTTCAACATTGTCTCCTGCCATCACAACAACTCATGTGTCCAGAGAACAGTGACAGACAGATGATATGATAACAGTCCAGATAGAATGCCACTGCAAATATTGTCACACAATGACATTGGTCGGCTCAAGTCGGCAGAATGAACTGGCAAAATCTGAGAAACCTAACGAGCTGGCAGAACTAATTGGGAAAATACATAGCTTGGAGCACGGAGTTTAACCATTTTTGCCCCCTTGGTACAAACCCTACACTCTGTGGATTATTCATTTAATTGACCTAATTTTTTGCAAATCCTGTGTCCAGAACGTTTCCTGAATCTTTTGCGCTCCGAAAAAAACACGCTACAATTAAATGTTTTGGCAAAATATTGAAGTTTGTACGGTAAGACCACAACTAAAGATTTGCCAAGACATGGTACGAAGTACTACCCAAAGGCATTGACCTCTGCAGTGCCCATCTCAAACACAGAGCGCACACTACGGCCGAGAACGTTGCCCTCTGCTGAGTGACACACAGATACCTGGTCCCACTAGAGCCCGATATATGAATGGGTTTGCAGCCCCGCTGCCGTAATCGGCTCTAGGCCTGGCCTCAGACCGGTCCGCTTGCAAGCAGCCCTTGCCTGATACACCCGGTGCCGTTGACTGCAGTCAGGAGTCGTCAACCTGAGGCCAACAGATCCCGTTTCCCTGGATTAAAAAGCACCTGAGAGCCACTGGCAGTATACTGAGGCACGTTGTCCTTCCTTAGAGCACCGTGGAGCGCCTTACAGTTAGGCCCCACCTGAGCATCAATTGCACGAGCCCGACTGCGAGTTGAACATATTGATGACGACACGAGAACTTCCTCCGGTTCCGGTTCCGGTGCAGGCGCCTCCTGCGTCAGCGGCCCCAGTGTTGGTGTTGGTGTTGGTATTGTCTGGGCATGAGCACGTGTCCACGTCCTTCTTGAACAGAGCCACACGAGGGGAGATGATGCCCGTGGAGATCTCCATGAAGCGGGTGGGATCAGGAGGGGCACCCTCCGAGACGTATCCCGCAAGTAGAGTGCCGTCCGCCACCTGGTTGGCCAATACAACCCCATCGGTCTCGAACACGGCCACGGCGGTGTCGTCAAGGATGTCCTTGACGGAATCGTAATTGCCCTGCCCGATGAACCTGGAGGCAAAAGTAAGACGTGGACACCCAAACAATCGCGTCGTCGGAAACAATTACGCCTGGTGAACGCCCTGTGCGAAGCACAAAGACACAGAGACACAACGAGGCACGCACACACACACACACACATACACTATCCAAGAGGGACGAACGGGCACAGCACTTAGGCAAAGCACTGTCTGCGGAACGAATCTCGTCAGGCCGAAAGTGTCAAGTAGAAGATGTAGAAGAAGAAAAGCATGGAAGGCTAGGCGCCTTTCTGAAGTGCAGCAGTCACACAGTGCACACAGTCACAGTCGATGGGGCGGTCCACTCGCTTGTGCAGCGTGTGTTCACCCCTGCAGGCAAAACAAAGCACGTTCCAGCGCCGACTCCGCAAATTCAGGACCACTCCCAGAGCCCATCGCTATGTGTGATTGTGTGTGTCTGTGTGTGTAGCAATTTGGTGCCGCAACTCACGAAGGTGCGGGCTCAGCAGGCGCATACACGCACGCACATACACACTTCCTGCGACCAAAACAGAAGTGCAAAAGAGAGAAACACCCACTCCAGAACAGATGCTCTAGAGTACAGGGGATGTAGTCAGCAGCAGGCAGTACACAAACAGAACGGGGTAAAGCTCAGCCCTGACAAACACATACTCGCAACTGGCAGGAGGCGAAACTGACACAGTACACAATCAACGACTGGTGCTCTGGGCGCACTGCAACTTGGGTTCACCCAAGTCATCCAGCTCCATCAGCGAGAACCTTGGTGTGACGTGTCACTGACATTGCCAACTTCTTGGAGGGGTGCGCTCAGTGGTGGATATTTCTGGGGGGTGGGTCCGGCCCGGGACCCCCAACCCCCCCCCCTTGGTCTCAAAAAAAGGTCACGATATTTGGTCACAAAAAAAGTGACCTAAAACCGGCCGTTTTGGGCAGCCCTCAGCCCGTACATGTACATGGGGGGCGGGGGGTGATGCAATGACACACATGACAGGCACAGAGCCCTGTGGATGCAACATCGTCAATGTCATTCAATGCCCTTCAATGCCATTCACCGTCATCACTCACAGTGACAATATTGTCTTGCTCGCTGCAGCTACCACTACTTGACCGGTCATTCTCACTGTCACTATCACTGCCACTGCCACTGGATGAACCTGTACTAATAGATGCAAAGGAGGACACGGAGCTTGCTCCATCTGACATATCAGCCGACGTATCATTGCAATCAACTGATGCAGGCAGTGTCTTATTCCTCACCTCACCCTTGCAGGCTGGATCGCAGGTGCAAGGAATTTTCTTGCAGCCCATTGTGGCAAAAAGGAACAAAAGGGCCTGCAGCAAAAAAATATACACACAGTGTACAAATATCGGCAGTCACCATGGATTTGCAGTGCAAGTAGACACAGTCACAGTAAATTTGCAGTATAGGCAGGCACAGGAGACATTCTGCCGGAGACGCCTTATCTGGACACACTATCATTTGGGGCTTGCACGTTCTGACTATGGCCCTTTAGTTTTGTTGTGACCAGTCACAAAAAAATCCACCTGCTGGTTGTTGCAGGGGTCATTTGACTGTTTTTGCTGTCCTCCTACCTCACGCCATCCACAACCTGCCTCGCTGTATTTCCGTGTGCGTGAGGCCCAGATGCCCTGCTCCTCCACACGTTGTCCCGGCCGTCAACCACACACGCTCCCCCACTCCGTGGATTGCGCGTGCGCAGGGCGCGTTCCTTGTTGGTTGCGGGTCGTGTGCGCTTCATGGTTGACACGGGTGGCATTCGCACCCCGCCTCCCCCCCCGCCCGCCCCAGGACGTGGACCCCCAAGTGGCGCCAAAATTCTTTCCATCACTGTGTGGGCCGCTGCACCAAGGGTCCAATACGCGCGCGTGCACACACACACACACACACACACACACACACACACAGGCACACCCGATTTTCTTGTTACTTCCGCTGGCAATGGCACTGTTCAGAGCGTCCAAAGTGTTGATGCGGGCGTCACTCTTCACAATGAAAATCCCGGCCGTACCCGCGGTCACACAGGAGAAATGGAGAGACTCGATGCGTGGCTTGCCACCATGGAATCCTCCCAGGTAGTAATATGGCTCTGACATATCAACAGTGCCGTCAGCCACGCGGTCACCTACCTCGACGGAGTTAGGGTAGTAGATTCTCCGGATCTGCACCGACGTACTGTAGTGGGCGTTGAACTCATCAACGATCGCCTGCAAGTAGTCGGCCCAGTATCCCGTTGGGTTCAGGCCGTCCGTCGTGTAGTCTGCGATCTGCGAGGCCCACTGCACACCCGCGACCTTCAGCTCATTGCTGTCGAAGACGCGTTTGAGCAGCCCGGTGGCGCTGGCCTTGTCCGGCCACTGCCACTTCGATGGGCTTGGGCTGCAAGTGGTCACCAGGTGCGCTTGCACGTATTGATGCGTGTTCTTGAGGTTGCTGAACCACTTGGGCTTCGAGAGGACGGTCATGATCGCAGCGTCAATGGCCTCGCTCAACTCTTCTGCGCTCTTGGGGTCATGGACGAGGTACTGCGATGTTCCATGGGAATCCGCGGACACAAACGTCACCAGCAGGAGCAGGAGCGCGGCAAACGACATGGCTGACATCTGGAGGTAGTGTGTAGTTTTCATGGGCGACATGACGGAACGTTTGTCAGCAATTTCCGGGGGTTGTGACTCAAATCGATCCGTCCTTTGAATGATGACTGTGAAAGAAGCTCAGGCATGCCAGAGTTTGCGTCCCAGGTATTACAAATGCAAGAGCACTGAAAAAACAGGGCCTTCAACTCCCTACGCCAGTGCAAACTGGTTCAGGTTCTGCGGGTATAATCTCAGCCCCGGTTCGAGAGTGAACCGGGGCACCCCGGTTGAAGTGCTCCCCGCCTTTCAGCGTCAGAGGGCTGTAGTACTGAAAAAACAAGGGCCTTCAACTCCCTACGCCAGTGCAAACTGGTTCAGGTTCTGCGGGTATAATCTCAGCCCCAGTTCGAGAGTGAACCGGGGCACCCCGGTTGAAGTGCTCCCCATCCTTCAGCGTCATTGAGGGCTTCGGACACAACAGTGGTTCAACAACACAGTTCGAAGAAACATGCAAGAGGATAGGGTGGGATGTACTCATCTGAATTCTGCAATTCTGTCTTACAACGAACTTTTGAGTTGAGCAATGTAATTTTGTTAAATGTCATGTCCGTCAGCAATGCTGGGCGTGTGGGTGTGTGGAATGGTGACACATACGCGCGTGCGTGTGCGATATACGTAACAAACGGGCAACAGCCAACACAGCGAGCAGCAATCAGGGAGGCCGGCTTGCACAATTTCTCGTCAGGCGCAGTAAGAACAAAAAGAAAGACATTGTTTGGCTGCAATAGGCTCCTTTCTGCAGTACAGAGAGACAGGACGAGCCCGCGGTGAACAGGGGGTCAGGCAGTGAGGATGGTTCTGCCCTGGGCCTTCTGTCACTTTTTCATTTTTCATGGCTTGATCTAAAACCCCCTGGGTGGTGCAGGGAACGGGGGAGGGGCTGGGTTGGTTTGCTGCGCTGTCAGCCACGGCGTTCTCCTGCAGGCCTCTGCCTTAGCGGCCTAGAACAAGACAACGGCACCTTTAGGCTGCTATTTCATCAGGCACAGACATTCATGACTTAATAAGGCACTGCAACCTAGAGCAGCTCACCCCGTCACCAGGGCGATACACACACACGAAATACGTAACAAATGGGCACCAATACAACACACACACACACACACACACAGACACACAAGAGGGGGGGAGGTTCACAAACATATGCCAACAGAAGCACAAACAGGGAAACATGTTGCAGAGACACAGCACATATGTGCGCCAACTTCTTTGAGAAACTCAAACATGTAGTGAGTGAGAATGAATGTGGTAGGGACAGAGCATCCAGCAAAGAACACAAAACCAGACATCTACCCACCCGCACAACAGATAGAAACATGCCTGCACATTACGAAGAACTGCCCAGTCACTTGCATTTTAGTCCATTGTGTGCATGGGAATGAATTGACAAAATGTTGATTTCTCTTTATTAGTGTCTGCCGTGTGTTGTCGATGTGTCGATTGTCACAATTTCCAACATTGCCGTGAGCAGATGGCATGTGATTACGAAATTACCAAATTGCAATCTATTCAAAAAAATACTTTGATCTCTTCACCCAATGGCATCGATTGCTGGATTTATCGGAGTGGTGGAGTTGGTGCCACACCATGGTGTCAGGCGCTTTCTTTCCTCCACATTTGGCTTACATCCTCGATAACTACCACTGCTCCTGCCCTGCCTGATGGTACACCCACCAACAAAAGGCACTTTAAGAGATCCACCCCAAACTCTCCGACCTGTTCTCTAACCAAAACAATAAGAGACCCACTTTGGAAAACTACATTTTAAGTGACCCGGGCACCAAGTGCATAAGGAAACAAAATCCAACCTCAACAACCCTATGCCGAGGCCCGACAGCATACCTTGATGCTCTAATTGAATGTAGATGGTATTCACAAGAAATGGACCATAGAAGTACAGCAGTGCCTTAACTCAGTTTAAAGGACAACAAAGGCTTGTTTAGTGCACATTGTTTCACAAAGTTCAAAAACAGGACAAGTTCAAGGACGAAAATATAAGATCCCCGTACACTTTAAGATGACAAATTACCCACCCATATGTGGAGTTTTGCGCTGGGGCCATGTTGATTTCTGTACCAATGTGTCTGCTGCCCAGACAGACTGGACTGACCTTGCATCATGCTATTTGTAGCACTGTGCACAATACCCACTGATTTCGGCACAGGGTGCGCGTGCACAACATGGGTACAGAATTTGCGGTAACGCTAATTTCCACGTATATTTGTGCTCTCTGCACACACTCTGTAGCCCGTGTATAGACTATGCATCTAAACAAATGGCAACCCACAAAGTCCAGGGGGTACAACACATGCAGGGGCAAAGAGCAATACGGCGGCCGGAAATCATGCAGCTAACACAATCTCTCGCCTTTTGTCCATCTCTTGCAACTCCAACGGAAGCGGCACCTTTTAATTGTAATAGACTCATCACACATCGGAGCACCAGTGACACGTCTGTACTTCCTATCAATGGAGTGCCACGGCAGCCTTGCTCTTTTCTAGAGCGTGCTGCCTACTTCGATCTCCTCTGGACCATAACAACCTGTTCCAATTGCAAGCGCAAAATGCTCTCACTGGTAGCCGTGGGCAGATCTGTGGTAGGGCTAGCGGCCTTAGTGCCACTTACCGAGCCAATCTCAGACTTGAGTTCAGTCTTCATCTCCCCCACCTTACACTTCATCATGCGACGGACCGAAGCAATACTAGCCACAAACTCATCAGAGTCCGAATCGGAACTTGACGTGGCACAACACGAGTTGGAGGTGTCAAAGATCATAGAACCAAACTTGCCTTTACTTGCCGAAACTACGCCTCTTCTTCTCCCCCCCCGCCTCCTAGCCCTGCCCTTACCCCTTCTCCTTTTCCCCTTTGGGTCCTTGTTGTCTTTGTCCTTGTCTTTGCCCCCCCCCCATCCCAACTAGTAGCGGTTGTACTCTGGGCTGTCAACCCATTTCTACACATCCGACAATTCCACAATACCCTTGTTGGGCAACCTCTTTGAGGGATTATGAGTCACAACCAGGCAATGCAATCCCCCACCTCTTGCTCCACTGGTTGCACAGCCCTGCAGATTGCAGCAAGTTGCTGCAAGGGGATGCTGGTCTAGGGCTCTACAAACCATTGGTGTCACTTTTTGGGCCGTGCTGCTTTGAGGCACTACCTACTTGCGCGGTATACACCATTAGCTTGCCGAGTCAGGCATGCATGGCAGGCACCAGGAGCAGCGTCATCACTTGTCACAAGAGAATGTGCAAGGGAACACATAGGGGCGTGTGCAAATGTGTGGAACAAGTTCATTGTGGGGTACCTAGGGGGCATTGTGCTGTCACTGTTTGCCCTATGCCCGCACACCTCGACTTTCTGCTACTCTCTTTAGCCTAGTGGCTGAACTTGACAAGTGTTGTCGTGTACACTATACTATGGGTGTTGGTTGTGGTTGCTTGCTTGCGCCCTTTGCGGGTGTGCCAGTGTCTTACTTAGAGACGAACGTTCACTGCCACCTCCTCCAGTGGCTGGCAGATCAAGCATGCCTGCACAGACAGTGTTGTGCACAAAAGGTTGCATCCGCATTTCTAGTACACCCGGTGTACCATCAGGTGAGGGTCCTCCTCCATCTGATTTGTATCCAAATCACCCCACCCGTATGCTTCACATGGTAGGTCAAACGTGTTCTCAACTGCATGACGGTGGTGCACCTTCATCACTTCACTCAACCAGTTGTGGATTCGTACTAAATTAATATCCCTTGAACGCACAATGGACAACCCATCAGCAGCCCGCCGGTCATCTTTTGGTGCCTGCACCTTGTTCGTTGCGATTGGTTTCTTGGTCCCTTTGGCAGTGGGAGCCTGTGGGATGGCCTGTGCACGTGCTTGGGAGGGAGGAGCAGGTAGGTGTGCAGGCTTAGCAGCAGACTCTGCTTTCTACAACTGCCACTATTGGACTATTGCTGCCATCCAGGCTCCTGAGGGACCCTTGGGGAGCCCCACTGCCAACAATTTTCTTTGTATTTGCTTTACATTAGCTTCGTCCTTGAGACCTGTAGAGACATATGCTGGGGACTTTATGTTTGTTCGTAGAAACTGATGAACAGTATTTGGTGACCTTCTGCTTTCTGTGCTCCTGCAATGGGTAGCCCATGTGTGCCGCTTGCCCTGCAGTGTATTACACCTGACAACGGGTATGTGGGTGCCATAGGCCAAACTCAAGTAGCAGTGTGTGCATAGTGTCTGCTTGCTCGCCAAAATCGACCCAGATTTGTAGGAGGCTCAGAGTCAACGCCCACCTGTGCTTCAGCTCATCCTCCGCCAACTCCCTGCCATCACCAGTGGTTCTAGCAGTTTGTAAGCAAGATGAAAGCACCACAAGAGGGTGTGTGTTTGTGGATGTTTTGGAGGGGCTGCAGGCTGGGTAAATGGTTGGGGTTGGCAGACAGCGATGTTTAGTTGCACTAGGACAAGCCACGGCTCAAGAGGCCCCAGTCTCAACACAACAAGACGTGAGTCCAACACAGGACTTGGCTGGGGCTGTTTTGGCTCACCCAAACTCCTGAAATACCCTCCCAGAAGCACACCCGCCGCCCACCTGTGTTAACCAGGGGAGGATGAGGTAGAGCAGAGACCGGTGACCCACCTCAATCGCCTGGGACATGCCGCCACTGTTGCTCACAACAGCGTGGCGTCTGCTGCACAGCAAAGCATTAAGACCACAAGTCAAGATTTGCCAAGACATAGTACGAAGTACTACCCAAAGGCATTGACCTCTGCAGTGCCCATCTCAAACACAGAGCGCACACTGCGGCCGAGAACGTTGCCTTCTGCTGAGTGACACACAGACACCTGGTCCCACGTGACTCCGAGACCCAAGTGCAAACCAATGTATATATGAATGGGTTTGCAGCCCCGCTGCCGTAATCGGCTCTAGGCGTGGCCTCAGACCGGTCCGCTTGTAAGCGGCCCTCGCCTGATACACCCGGTGCCGTTGACTGCAATCAGGAGTTGTCAACCTGAGGCCAACAGATCCCGTTTCCCCGGATTAAAAAGGAACTGAAAGCACCTGAGAGCCACTGGCAGGACACTGAGGCACGTTGTCCTGCCTTAGAGCACCGTGGAGCGCCTTACAGTTAGGCCCCACCTGAGCATCAATTGCACGAGCCCGACTGCGAGTTGAACATATTGATGACGACACGAGAACTTCCTCCGGTTCCGGTTCCGGTGCAGGCGCCTCCCGCGTCAGCGGCCCCAGTGTTGGTGTTGGTATTGGTATTGTCTGGGCATGAGCATGTGTCCACGTCCTTCTTGAACAGAGCCACACGAGGGGAGATGATGCCCGTGGAGATCTCCATGAAGCGGGTGGGATCAGGAGGGGCACCCTCCGAGACGTATCCCGCAAGTAGAGTGCCGTCCGCCACCTGGTTGGCCAATACAACCCCATCGGTCTCGAACACGGCCACGGCGGTGTCGTCAAGGATGTCCTTGACGGAATCGTAATTGCCCTGCCCGATGAACCTGGAGGCAAAAGGAAGACGCGGACACCCAAACAATAGCGCAGTCGGAAATAATTACGCCTGGTGAACGCCCTGTGTGAAGCACAGAGACACAGAGACACAACGAGGCACGCAGGCACGCGCGCGCGCGCACACACACACACACACACACTATCCAAGAGGGACGAACAGGCACAGCACTTAGGCAAAGCACTGTCCGCGGAACGAATCTCGTCAGGCCGAAGGTGTCAAATAGAAGAGAAGCATGGAAGGCTAGGTGACTTTCCGAAGTGCAGCAGTCACATGGTGCACACAGTCACAGTCGATGGGGCGGTCCAGTCACTCATGCAGCGTGTGTTCACCCCTGCAGGCAAAACAAAGCACGTTCCAGCGCCGACTCCGCAAATTCAGGACCACTCCCACAACCCACCCCCACCCTAGTGAGTTGCGGCACCAAATTACTACGCACACACAGACACAAACACACACAAACACACACACACACACACATACATGCACGCACATGCACACTTCTTACAACGAAAACAGAAGTGCAAAAGAGAGAAACACCCACTCCAGAACAGATGCTCTAGAGTACAGGGGATGTAGTCAGCCGCAGGCAGTACACAAACAGAACGGGGTAAAGCTCAGCCCTGACAAACACATACTCGCAGCTGGCAGGAGGCAAAACTGACACAGTACACAATCAGCGACTGGTGCTCTGGGCCCACTGCAACTTGGGTTCACCCAAGTCATCCAGCTCCATCAGCGAGCACCTAGGTGTGACGTCTCGCTGACATCGCCAACTTCTTGGAGGGGTGGGCCCAGTGGTGGATATATCTGGGGGTCGGGTTCGGCCGGGACCCCCCCCCCCCTACCCCTTGTGTGACATTCCGTCTGTATGGGGCCCTGGACAGTCACCCGTTCTTCCCTTCGCATGTTGCGTCGGGTTGCTTCTTTCTGTCAGCTGCTGCGGCCGGTGCGCTTGCTGGTGTCGTTTCCGCGTTCGCGGAGCCCAGTGGTTGGTGTGCCGGGGCTGGGCTGGATGTTGCATGGTGTGCCGTTTGCGCGTCAGTGGCGCCCGGTAGATGGCGTATCGGGGTGGTGCTGGTTGGCGCGGGGGTCATTTGACTGTTTTTGCTGTCCCCACACCTCCTACCTCAGGCTGTCCACAACCTGCCACGCTGCGTTTCCGTGTGCATGAGGCCCAGGTGCCCTGCTCATCCATGCGTAAAGAAACAACAACCAGACGCAATGTCACACAGGGGGTTTTTTTTGTGACTGGTCACAACAAAACTAAAGGGCCATAGTGGGAAATTGCAAACCCCAAATGATAGTGTGACCAGATAAGACGTCTCCGGCAGAATGTCTCCTGTGCCTGCCTCTACTGCAAATTTACTGTGACTGTGTCTACTTGCGCTGCTAATCTATTGTGATTGCTGTCATTTGTACACTGTGTATCTTTTGTTGCTGCAGGCCCTTTTGTTCCTTTTTGCCACAATGGGCTGCAAGAAAATTCCTTGCACCTGCGATCCAGCCTGCAAGGGGGAGGTGAGGA
Source organism: Eutreptiella sp. 'Long Island Sound 2002' (assembly GCA_964036045.1). Classification (NCBI taxonomy): domain Eukaryota; phylum Euglenozoa; class Euglenophyceae; order Eutreptiales; family Eutreptiaceae; genus Eutreptiella; species Eutreptiella sp. 'Long Island Sound 2002'. Next base: position 161,717,345 of record OZ038380.1, read on the forward strand.
AGGACAGCAAGACACTGCCTGAGTCAGTTGATTACAATGATAAGTCGGCTGATATGTCAGATGGAGCAAGCTCCTTGTCCTCCTTTGTATCTATTAGTACAGGTTCATCCAGTGGCAGTGGCAGTGATAGTGACAGTGAGAATGACAGGTCAAGTAGTGGTAGCTGCAGCGAGCAAGACAATATTGTCACTGTGAGTGATGACGGTGAATGGCATTGAATGGCATTGAATGACATTGGCGATGTTGCATCCACAGGGCTCTGTGCCTGTCATGTGTGTCGTTGCATCACCCCCCGCCCCCCATGTACATGTACGGGCTGAGGGCTGCCCAAAATGGCCGGTTTTAGGTCACTTTTTTTGTGACCAAATATCGTGACCTTTTTTTGAAGGTAAGGGGGTGGGTGGGTGGTGCCCGATGCCCCTGGTGACACCCAAATCACAGTGGGATGTCACCCTTTCTTCCCTTCGCATGTTGCGTCTGGTCGCTGCTTTCTGTCGGCCGCTTCGGCCAGTGCTCCTGCTGGTGTTGTTTCCACGTTCGCGGAGCCCATTGGTCCGGGGCTGGGGCTGTGCTGGATGTGGCAGGATGTGCCGTTTGAGCGTTCGCGGCTACCAGTAGTTGGCGTACGGGGGTTGTGCTGGTTGTTGCAGGGGTCATTTGAATGTTTTTGCTGTCCCCACAACTCCTACCTCACGCCGTCCACAACCTGCCTCGCTGCGTTTCCGTGTGCGTGAGGCCCAGATGCCCTGCTCCTCCACGCGTTGTCCCGGCCGTCAACCACACACGCTCCCCCACTCCGTGGATTGCGCGTGCGCAGGGCGCGTTCCTTGTTGGTTGCGGGTCGTGTGCGCTTCATGGTTGACGCGGGTGGCGAGCGCGCCTGCCCCCCACGCCCCCGCCCCGGGATGTGGACCCCCAAGTGGCGCCAAAATTATATCCATCACTGTGTGGGCCGCTGCACCAAGGGTCCAATGCGCACGCGCGCGCGTGCACACACACACACACACACACACACACACACACACACAGGCACACCCGATTTTCTTGTTACTTCCGCTGGCAATGGCACTGTTCAGAGCGTCCAAAGTGTTGATGCGGGCGTCACTCTTCACAATGAAAATCCCGGCCGTACCCGCGGTCACACAGGAGAAATGGAGAGACTCGATGCGTGGCTTGCCACCATGGAATCCTCCCAGGTAGTAATATGGCTCTGACATATCAACAGTGCCGTCAGCCACGCGGTCACCTACCTCGACGGAGTTAGGGTAGTAGATTCTCCGGATCTGCACCGACGTACTGTAGTGGGCGTTGAACTCATCAACGATCGCCTGCAAGTAGTCGGCCCAGTATCCCGTTGGGTTCAGGCCGTCCGTCGTGTAGTCTGCGATCTGCGAGGCCCACTGCACACCCGCGACCTTCAGCTCATTGCTGTCGAAGACGCGTTTGAGCAGCCCGGTGGCGCTGGCCTTGTCCGGCCACTGCCACTTCGATGGGCTTGGGCTGCAAGTGGTCACCAGGTGCGCTTGCACGTATTGATGCGTGTTCTTGAGGTTGCTGAACCACTTGGGCTTCGAGAGGACGGTCATGATCGCAGCGTCAATGGCCTCGCTCAACTCTTCTGCGCTCTTGGGGTCATGGACGAGGTACTGCGATGTTCCATGGGAATCCGCGGACACAAACGTCACCAGCAGGAGCAGGAGCGCGGCAAACGACATGGCTGACATCTGGAGGTAGTGTGTAGTTTTCATGGGCGACATGACGGAACGTTTGTCAGCAATTTCCGGGGGTTGTGACTCAAATCGATCCGTCCTTTGAATGATGACTGTGAAAGAAGCTCAGGCATGCCAGAGTTTGCGTCCCAGGTATTACAAATGCAAGAGCACTGAAAAAACAGGGCCTTCAACTCCCTACGCCAGTGCAAACTGGTTCAGGTTCTGCGGGTATAATCTCAGCCCCGGTTCGAGAGTGAACCGGGGCACCCCGGTTGAAGTGCTCCCCGCCTTTCAGCGTCAGAGGGCTGTAGTACTGAAAAAACAAGGGCCTTCAACTCCCTACGCCAGTGCAAACTGGTTCAGGTTCTGCGGGTATAATCTCAGCCCCAGTTCGAGAGTGAACCGGGGCACCCCGGTTGAAGTGCTCCCCATCCTTCAGCGTCATTGAGGGCTTCGGACACAACAGTGGTTCAACAACACAGTTCGAAGAAACATGCAAGAGGAGAGGGTGGGATGTACTCATCTAAATGCTGTAATTCTGTCTTACAACGAAATTTTGAGATGCTGGGCGTGTGGGTGTGTGGAATGGTGACACACACCCAGGCACGCGTGCGTGCGCGATATACGCAACAAACGGGCAACAGCCAACATAGCGAGCAGCAATCAGAGAGGCCGGCTTGCACAATTTCTCGTCAGGCACAGCAAGAACAAAAAGAAAGACGTTGTTTGGCTGCGGTAGGCTCCTTTCTGCAGTACAGGATGCGAGATGTGGGACAGGACAAGCCCGCGTTCAACACCACTGCCAGCTCCGCTAAGGCAGAGACCTGCAGGACAACGCCATGGCTGACAGCGCAGCAAATCATCCCAGCCCCTCACCCAGGGGGGTTGTAGATCAAGCTATGAAAATCCAGTGACAGCAGGTCCAGGGCAGAACCATGGTCACTGCTTGACCCCCTGCGGCCCCAGGACAAGACAACGGCACCTTTAGGCTGCTATTTCATCAGGCACAGACATTCATGAGTTAATAAGGCACTGCAACCTAGAGCAGCTCACCCCGTCACCAGGGCGATACACAGACACACGAAATACGTAATAAACAGGCACCAATATAACACACACGGGCGCGCGCGCCGCTGGACATTAGAACCAGCATTTCCTTCTTCGGATCCTCCAGGAAATTCATCTCCAGGACCAGGGCCCAAATGCACATAAGCTGTGCACTTAGGTACCCCCTTCTTGTCTTGACCACCCCCCATAGAGCAAACAACGTGTTGTCGTGCACATCCCAATCGACGAAATCTAGCACATCTCGGATTGTGTACACAACGAAATTTCTGTCCGCTGGGCGTCCTACGCGGTCCAGTGCGACCGCGCTTCGCAACGCAAAAACAAAATGTGTTGTGTATAGGGCGATGCGTCTTCACCGTGTCTGCGGCTTTCCGCACTGCGTCTGACACTTTCTGCTTGTTTAATTTCCAATACGCGTTATCTATGTCGCGCTCCCATATGTACAGAAATTGAGGGGGGTTTGTATGCAAGTGTGTCCATATATCTTTCATACCCATCATACAGTGGGCAGCCTATCCCCTCCTTGATTTTTTTCTTTCATTGGAAAGTCCACATCAAATAGTACCCAAAAATGCAAAAAAAAATACCCCCATTTTTTGGACCCCGTCAACCCATTTTGCCCATTACCGCCCAAAATCATACCATCATCAAATTCACCCGAATTGAGGGGTTTTATGTTTTCACCTGGGCAATTCCTGTAACAGCAGTGTCAAATACCGCCCGATCTGGCGAGAGATGCCTCTCAATGGGTGGCCAGCATGTGTGACTGCGAGGCAGAATCGATGACGACGACGACACGCAAAGGAGAAAATTGCTCACTGGACCATAGTTGCAGGGTACAGCCATTCATGGAGACCGTGTGCCAACCATTGTAGGTGTGAACACTCACACGGCCGCAAAACGCATGACACCATGCTACATAGAACCACATACCCCTGATATTGAGCACATGACGCTTTTGCGGGCACTCATTCGGCCCCATGTACGCCCAAGCATTACGTACATACATCAACATACAGTACACACAGAACCAAAATTAGGTGTACAACAGTGTCGGAGAGAGAGAGAGTGAGTGAGAGAGAGAGCTTTGGTGTATAGTGGTGTTGCATGGGCATTGGTAAGGTTGTGAATGGAGATGGTTGCAATTGAAATTAGTTAGCGCACTTGCCCACTTGCGTCGGCTTGTGTCTGGGGTGAAACTAGCCATGGTGGCTGGTGGCTGGTGGGTCGAGAATATGGGGAGACCCCCCCCCCCTCCTCCCCCCCCTACACACGGCTAGCCGCGGCTGGGGGGTGAATTGCGCCGAGGCCCCGTGTGGACAAAAATATTGAACAAACGCTTACCGTAGGGCGCTCCTAGGGATATCAAGCAACTCAATCGGATGGAACACAATGCCATTGGACATGCATGCATAGGAGGTGCAATCACAAAGGCAAATGGACCATGACTTCTCACCATATCCCATCGTGATAGCCCAAGACAGCGGGCCACATGTTGGAATGTTGGAATGGTTCAAGGGGCAACCAAGTTCGAAATACTGAAGAAGAAAATTGCAAGTGGCTTTGCAAAGGCCGAGAGGGGTGGAGTTTGCATTGTCATATCAAAGAGCATTTGCCCATAATTATGAGGGTGGTTCAAGGGGCAACCAAGTTCAAAATACTGAAGAAGAAAATTGCAAATGGCTTTGCAAAGGCCGAGAGGGGTGGAGTTTGCATTGTCATATCAAAGAGCATTTGCCCATAATTATGAGGGTGGGTGTGTCTACGTCCAGCCTTAACTCATGGGAAACTTGCTCCGCGAAAACACGGCTATACTGGATGATCTCTGGCTGCCCATCCCACTCCAAGCCCACAAAGGGAGGCGCCTGCAACTCTGTCTGCCGCGGCCGCAAGTTGCGGACCGTGAGGAACTTTTTCCTTGCCCTTGCCTTCACTACAACCGCGAAGCGAGTCTTCGCCTCATCCAAGTGGCACAAGAGTTGCTCAAGCACAAATTCTGCTGGTATGCGGCACCTTTGAATGGCCACCGCAACCGTGTATCCAAAAATTCGCACCATGCAAGTTTGCTTCCCACTTGGTAGTAGGCACAGTAGACATCACTATAAAGTACAAGTGGGCAATGCATTGTCTAAAACTATTGCAGAAGGAGCATTGCAAGTAACTCACAATGAGACAAACAATTTCCAACATATGTTGTTCAAAAAGAATTGTTTCATTAGCATATCATGTGCTATGTGGGGCTCTGTGGCATGCAAACACAAAGCAAGACCAGGTCTACACCAGCCGGCCGGCCGGCCGGCTGGCCGGCCAGCCAAAGGACCGAGAATAGGAGGAGACCCCCCCCCCTCCCCCCCCCCATGGTCGCTTTCACTCCTCTGTTTTCCTGGTTGCTGTAGTACATAGCCATGCAAAACAAAGCCAGAAAAACAGAACTACCTCTATCACAAAGACGAAGACGGCCTTGTTCAATGACTTCTGTGACTGTATGCAAGATGCATGCTTGGTTCAAATCAAATCTCCTCTTAGGCTGCTTCTGTCATCAGGCTAGAATGCTACAAAGCACGACATGAGTGAATGCCATAAGAAACACTCTTTCTTGAAGCAGGGCATGAGATCCAAAAGGCATAAGACGCAACAAAGCAAGGGATTCCAGTTCGTATCCGTTAAACATTGAGTGGAAGGAAGTGGTAGACTTGGTTTTTCGGACCATGCACCTATGGATTCAATGAGTTTGTGGACATGTTCCAAACGCACACCATCGGGCTTACAAGCATGCCACAAGACAAGCATGGCAAAGCGTGATGTGAACGCAAAAGCTAAATGATCGCGGGGACTGAGATAGGAACCAATCCAGCGCCACAAATGCACCCGCCCGTCAAGTTGTATTTTGCATAAAAACATGTTGTAATTTGCACTAGAAATGAATTTTGCGCACGCGCAAAACGCAATATGTGCATGCGCAAAATGCAATGTGAGCAGTGCAAAATGCAACGTGTGCAGTGCAAAACGCAACGTATGGAGTGCAAAGCACGCAGGGCCACACAATCCATTGCCGTTGAGGGTACCACAAAGGTGACAAGATGCATTGACTCTGGTGTGAGCTCTGGCCTGTCAGGCTGAATACCCTAACGTACAATGTGGCACAGGGAGGCACGCTTCGTGCTGACATTTCATTGCACGCTGCAAAGTGGGTACTGCATTCAAATTCGAGCAAAGCAATGCAAGCAGAACATATGCAGGCACATGCTCCGCCTATGTGCTTATGCGGAGATGATACCGGTCCACGTGTCTTCATGATGCCGGGGGGGGGGGGGGTTGTGTGTTTATGGACGTTGGCTCATGAGGCACGACCACAAGCACGGGCGCGACACAGGGCTGAGGTGTGTGTGTGGGTGTGCAGTGCTACAAGCTGGTCGATGCATCCCGCAGTTCAAGTGGGAGGCTGTCCAGCCACTCTGCCAAGAAACAGTCGGGCATGCCGGTGCCCGTTGCCCTTCTATACTCTTGGGCCACCAAGCCCTTGGGCATGTATGCTCGGCTCCACACATTGGCTAGGTCAACACCTGCAGGCTACATACAAGCTCAGGGTGGTGCAAACGCGCATCGGTTGGGCTGTTTGTGCCGCAACCATTGCGTTGCTTCTTTTCAGTTGCCCCTCAATGGCGGTTGTGTTGGCTGTAGGATTGGTGTCTTTCTTTGACATTGATTGTAGTGTGTCCTCCATGAACTGTTTCAATTTGCTTCGGGTCACACCATCACCACCACCACCTCGGGGGGGGAGCGTCATAGCGGTCGCGGCTGCCACCGCGCTTGTTGCCTCGACCCCCCCACCCACTTGCGGTTGTTTGCACCGTCAGACTCAGATGAGTCAGTGGATTGCGCATTCGCTTCTTGCGCGTGGTGTCCTTCGCCTCTCGCTTGTCCCACCAATCAGTTATGTGCCACCCTGAAGCGTGAATGCACAAGTCAGGTCCAACTCCCGAATAATAATAATAATCTCACAAGGACAAGGCAGAGTTGGTTCTGGCTATGTTCACCCATACGAATGCAATGCATGCCTAAACCGGCAGCTCATGATGTGACACGCCTGGTGAAGGCTGCCTCACACTTGCGAACTATCTTGGAAGTCCTGGAGGCCCCCACAACCCCATGGGGACATGTATGGATTGCACATGTTCCTCAATTCTTGCAGTGGTGGGGAACTTTGGAGCTGCGGCTGGGTGGTTGGGAGGCTTTGGAACCCCCCCCCCCCCCCCCCGGCTGGATGGCTGGCTGGCTCGCCCCCGGAAAACAACCAAAATACGTAGTGCACCACTGTACCGCCTCTTCTCACGCATGGTATGGGTATGGGTATGGGTTTGCAAGGTTGGGGGGGTCAGCCACCTTTCAAGAACACCCTTACCTCATACTCCAAGTTGCCTTGCCTTCGGAACCTCCCATAAAGACCAAAAACACAAAACATAGAATCACCGCAGTAGACGAATGTTCAACTCCAAATGTTCTTGTTACTGGTGTAAAGGGGTTGCCTCCAATACCTCAAAGTACACAATTGTCTTCAATACGAAATATTGCACCATCCATATTGTCCTATTTAAAAATGCATGCACTGGGGCATCTCCATGCACGCTTGCCGACGTTAGTTGGACACGGGGACGCTACAACACAACGCAACGGCAATTGTGTTGGTGATTGTGCAATTGGACCACTAGGTCCGAATTCCCACACGAGCAAACAACCCAAAACCCCCTTGATGTGCCTTGTTTAAAGGGAAGGAAATTTTACCACACCCTCCATGGATCGATGACATCATCTTGAGATCTTGAGAGCAAGGGCGGTGAGGCAAACATGCATGTACAAAGCAATATAGTGATTGGCTAGGTGGCTGGCTAGGTGGCTGGCTGGCTGGCTAGCCGGCCGAACCCCCCCCCCCCTTGGCTGGCACAGCTCCTTTGTTTCCCTTCTTGTGCCATGGGTTTGAGGGTCGTTGGCGTGACCTGAAGAAGGAGATTAAATTCAGCACTCATGGTCAATGGAAGGGTGCTGTGTGTGGTTTTGAGTTGGTTTTGCAATATGGTATGGCTGCTTGGATCTTGCGGAAGATGCAACTACCATTGATAGGGTGTCAGTGGAAAGTTGCTCGAAACAGAGATGACATGTTGAACGCATTCATCCAATACATTGTCACACGCAAGTGGGCGCAAGAACAGGACTCCTCAATAACCGATCATAGGCTGTCGGAGACAAAACACAGTGCAAGGCATAGGTCCTTTGGGCTCCTCTGGTCACCCCTCCCCCAGGGGCCACTGCCCTGTCCAGGGCGCCTCCATGAGACTTCGACGACCAATGTGCAGTGTTGTGTAGTGCCATTGTGTGTGCAACAACAAATAACCAACGGTACGTGGGGTGCGCACACCATTGTGCAAAACACAAAAGAAAGCATGATCCACACATTGGCTTGTATTTTGCACAAGCAAAAGACACATAACTAGTGCTATCGCGTACTACAGGGGAACCAGGTCACACGAAGTCACACAAGCACCGAACAACAACTGATCACACGGCCGTTAGCTGCAGTGTAGCATGGGACAGGGAGTGAGCATTAAAATCGGGGTAGGGAAGGGTCATATGTGACAGATGCAAATACTTGCCAATGGTCCACAGGGGACCACCTGCCAGCAAAACCTGATGCTTCTATTTGTTGACTCCTCACTGTATGTACATCTTTGGCAAGTGACATCACTTCAGATGGGCTTAGGACGCGGGACGGGTCTAAATCCAAAATCTCTGTCATACCTGGGATGACAACGTCTGCAGAGGGTACTTTATGGGGGGATTGGGATTGAAAGGCATTCATGTCGCCCTAGACTGCTGACTAGAGAGCAGGGACAAGAGGTCCGAAGAGAGAGAGAGAGACAGAGATTCTCGCCAGTCCGCCCATATTTCGGCAATTTGTGCCGAAATAAACCCGCCAATGGGGACCCCTTTGTTGCCCTGGAAGAGGATCAGGGGCCCCACCGCCAGTAGTACGTTGCTATGGAGATCATACTCTACAAACCTCAGCACTCCTTCTTCGGTCAGTAGATGAAATTGTCCGGCCGACGCCTTGCCTATTCTATGGAGCTGCGCCAGCCAGCGGGGGGGGGGGGGGTTCGGCCGGCCGGTCAGCCAGCCACCCAGCCACCCAGCCGGCCACCTAGCCAGCCACCCAGCCAACCACCTTTGCTTTGTACATGCATGTTTGCCTCACCGCCCTTGCTCTCAAGATCTGAAGAATGAAGAGTTGGAGACGTAAGTGTTCTTTGGAAAGGTGCCTTGGGATATTCCTTTGGCTACCATATGCGAATATTTTCACAACCGGTCCACCGGTCTTTGTTAACACACCGTTTCGGCTAGGCAAAATCACCAACTGTTCAGTTGAGACCGTTTCACACCACTTTAGCTTTCTGTAACCAACCGGTTAGTTCGGGGAGACCGGTCGGACCGGTCCGACCGGTCTTTGCAAACTGAACGGACCGGACCACTTTAGCACACTTTGGAGCACTTTGTGATGTGTGTGTAGTGTGTGTGTCCGCATGTGTGTGTTGTGTGTGTGTGTGTGTTGTGTTGTGCGTGTTCACACCTTTGCACAGACATTGCAATGCATGGGAGTCAATCCTCAATTCATGGTTCATTCATGATGGTCCGCAAAGCATTCGACGTGTAGATAGCACCCACATGCTTTGCACTTGTATCGAGTGGTGCCCATCCCACAATGTACACAAGCGCCCCGCTTCCCAACCACTATTGGTACATGCTTGTCCACCACCTCAATTTGCCTTGCCGGAAAAATGTATCTCATCAACCTCCATTGCCAGTCAAATATTGTTTCACCCCCCGGACTAAGGCGCAACGCTTGGCATGACGCAAATGCATTTGTTGCCGCTATCCTTAACACCATCCCCTCAAGTGCCTTCCACCATGATTGAAACCGGTGCTCTTCCCGGTGTTGTAAGCACATTTGGTTAAACGTGTCCACCCCCGGGGCAAACCTACGGTAGTTGGCAATTATCCCCGGTAGGTGGTATCGTCCACTTCGGTGTGGGAGCGAACCTCCGGTCAAGCAATTGGTTAGTAGTGGTACCACCTTTGCCGGCTTGCGCCCCACTTTGGGGTTCTTGTATACCGAGAGTGCATACCCATGTTCCTTGTGTACCACCGTGTTCACATCCCCCGGGTCTAATCCAACGTTCCCATCTTGCACCAAAGCACTTGTGGAAGTGAGCATCAAGAACGGACGCTCTTGTGCACTTAGCATCGCCGCCGCATCATGAGACCCAAAGAATGAGTCCGCCACAAGCACCTTTCCGGGTGGAGTCACATCATTCCAAAGTTGCACGATTTCAAAAGCATTGTAGTGGCCTGCAAACCGGCTCCGGGACTCCGGACCCACACGAGGGGCTGCACCACGGTACAAATACACGTGCCAAATGTAATGGCTTTGTGCGTCGCACAACGCGTACAGTTTCACACCGGTGCTGTGAGGCTTGCGCGGTATGAACTGGCGGATTACAAACAACCCCTTGTGGGGGACCACGGTCTCATCCCCGCACACCACGTCACCTAGTTCCCATCCGCCTTGCCAGTGCATCGTGCACAGCTCAATCAACGCATCCGCATCCGGGTCCGCAAGTCGCTGCAGCACATAAAACTGCTCTGCTAGGAAACAGTTCCGCCATGTATGCATTGTAGTGCATACTCTCTTTGTCCCACACATCATCTATTCTGCGCGAGCTGGCGCGCGGCGGGCTCGGCGGGCAGGGCGGGCATGTCCATGTGGGGCTCATCCTTGATCCCCAAGCACCTCGGACACGTTGCAGCCCCTTGCAAGACCTTCTCTGTGGAGAAATGGAATAAAGTGTGCTAAAGTGAAGCGGTCCGAACGGTTTACGACAGTTTGCAAGGACCGGTCTGACCGGTCTTCGTATGAAGTGTGCTAAAGTGGACCGGTCCGAACGGTTTACGACAGTTTGTACAGACCGGTCCGACCGGTCTTCGTGTGAAGTGTGCTAAAGTGAAGCGGTCCGAACGGTTTACGACAGTTTGCACAGACCTGCGTATTCCTCGTATTGGGGACCACCGGCTTGACGAAGGGGCTCCATGCACTTGCGCTGCGCCACGATGTAATCCGACCGAATACACAGAGGACCACGAAGAATGCTGTTCGGGCACTCGAACATCAACTGCAGCGCTGCCGCCAAAAGTGTCTTGGCGTGGGGTTGGCCACGGAGACATTGCCGTACGTGTTGCCCAAGCCTTGGCAAGGTGGTGCCATACGCCTCCAACGCGTTGCCCATGCGCACCTCTTCCTGGACCGCCGACCTCTCTTCGTCCTCGGTGGAGGCCTTCCTGCCTTTCTTGCTTGTGCGGGGCGACGAGGCGGACTCACTGCCCTCGGCTTTGATTTCCTTGAAAAATGGGACCGGCAACCGTCTTTTGGTGGTGTGCTTCTCCTTCGCCGGCTTCTTCTTCTTCCTCTCTTTCTCTTCCTCCTTTGCCTCTTCTTCCGGGATCTCCGTCACGCTTTCTCGCTCCTCCTCCTCGTCGTCTTCTTCGTCCTCTTCTTCCTCGTCCTCGTCTTTGTCTTCGGACTCCTCGTCCACTTTCCTTTTGCGGGATTGCGCTGCTCGGGCCGCAATCCTCTGCCCCGGAGTAGATGTCTTCGCCTCCGCGATCACCCAACATCCGATCACGTCCTCGGTCACGAAGTCCAGGTCGCCTTTGCTGATGTTCCGCTTCAGGTTCCCGGTCTTCTGATCCTCCGTGTAGTACATTGTCCCTGACAGGGACATCTTGCCCGACCCTTGGCTCTCGCACTTCCCGGTGTAGCGGCCGCTGTGGGAGCCCTTCAACAGCAGAACGACGCGGTCTCCGGCCCGTACCATCTTGAACGACGTGGGCACGGGCGTCTCACCATCCTTCACGCCTGGGATCTTGGAGCCGGGGCCTGAAACAGGCATTAGAGAACACTAAGCAACAAAGCAGGGAAGAGCGGTCTGACCGGTCCTGTGAAAAGGCAGCAGGAAGTAGGGGACCAGGAGCGAGGTTCGGAAGACCGGTCTGACCGGTCTGCATGAAACTGTTTGAACTTATCTGTTTTCATGCTAATGGTGCATCCCACCCATCATGCATCATTCAAACACCCAAGAGGACATGGGAAGCAAAGTCTGTGTATGTGTGTGTGGTTTGTGCATGGTGTGTGGTGGCGTGCATGCTGCAACGAGCGCGCAAAGGTAGGTTAGGGAGGCAAGTGTAACAAAGTGCTCCAAAGTGTACCGAAGTGGTCCGGTCCGTTCGGTTTGCAAAGACCGGTCCCACCGGTCTCTGAAACTGGTCTTACTGTTTTTCTCTAAAATACTATTGAGTCTAAGAAAACCACCAAAACCATCATTTCCGCCACGTTCAAAAACCCTTGACCCAATCCTTTGCCAGAAAGTGATGATTTTCTCCACAACACCAGACCGGTCCTCCGTCCGGTCTGGTAGCCAAAGGAATATATATTTCAATACGGATGGTATATATTTGGGATTGAGGACAATTGTGTACTCGGAGGTTGATATCGATAACAACAACATTTGCAGTTGCACATTCGTTTGATGCGGTGATTCTATGTTTTGTGTTCTTGGTCTTTATGGGAGGTTCCGAAGGCAAGGCAACTTGGAGTATGGGGTAAGGGTGTTCTTGAAAGGTGGCCGACCCCCCCCCCACCCTTGCAAACCCATCCCCGTACGCACACCTTGCGTGAGAAGAGGCGGTACAATGGTGCACTACGTATTTTGGCCGTTTTCAAGGGGCGCGCCAGCCAGCCAGCCAGCCGGGGGGGGGGGGGGTTCCAAAGCCTCCCAGCCACCCAGCCGCGGCTAGGCGCACCTCCTATCTAGATCTTTCTCGCCTCGTTTCGCCACCGAAAAATGGACTTCTTTTACACCTCTTTTGTTTCCTGACCTGTGCTAAAGCCCATTCAACTGCCGTTTCCGCGTCTTACTTGGGTATTTCCGAAAACATATTGTTCATGTCGTGTTCGCGAAATGAAAGATATGAGTTGGGATGTGCCATCCGCTGTGTCATGAAAATCTGATCTCTGAGACTCAATGGCATGGGGAACCGTAAGCCTTTATCAAGTTCGTACGGGGTAGTCGAAATGAGTTGCAACGAGCGACTGACCACTCAACTATACGATTGCAGGACGTGGTCTTTATAGGATACCACATCACGCCACTTGAGGAAAGGGTTCACAGTTTGCACGTGCAAAATGCACACCACATGGATTTTGCACCACCATTGGACCATGCTTACTGCCAACTAGCAATGCTACGTCAATGCACATGAACAAGACCATTTCAACAAAAAAGTTGCGAGCAGTCAACACATATACACAAAATGCCGGCCACAATGTGAAATACGCAGCAGTGCAACGCGGTACAGTTGACGGGCGGGTACAAATCAATAGGCAAAAGCAAACTGAGGTCGATGGCGTGGAATGGTGACATGAGTGGAGCTGCACGGCGAGAAATGAGTGATTTCAAACAGAGAGCATGTGCTCAAATTGAACCCAATCAAAGCATGGCGAAGGTAGGTATTGAGGCCCCACTTGCGTGCACCGAGAACCAGCGATTTTTTCCACTGGCTGGTTTCGTACAAGAGAGCAAGGTACAAACCCAACGTGGTGAAACTTTTGTAGACGGCGGCAAGACACAGGCGGAGGTGTTGTACTTTTTTCACACAATTGGGGACCATGGAACGAAGATTGGTGTTTAGAGCCCATGGATCGAGCCATTTTTCGCCGGAGGTTGGTAATTTTCCTCGTAGAATGGAGTGGGGGCGATTTTGTGGAAATGGGGCCCCAAGAGCCGGTGGAGGTGAGCTTTGCCTCCAGAAAATGGGTGGAATGAATTTGCAAAAATGGGCACGTACATATGGGAACCAAACCTATCCGTGAGTCGGCAATGAGCACAAAAGCGATGCAAAGACAAAAAACGTTCTCAAACGGCCATGACCTGTGGACACAAATAATTTACAGGGCTGCCACGCACTGTATCACAGTTCATATCCACTGGTTGGTGGTTTCTGCTTTCTGTCTCCCCTGTCGTATTGCCTCTCTACACTAGCTCTATGGACCCGATGAATCTCTGGTGCATAGTATGTATGTATGCCATCATGCATCATGCATAGGTTCCACATCACATGGGAGCAATCTTTGCAAGTACTCACTAAAAGGCATCACCAAGGGTTTGTGTGGTGTGAGACGCTGGAATGCACAGATTCGACCAAGAGCCCGGATGACTCATTCCGCAGAAATCATCCCAGTTCCGCAATGATGGGAGGTAGGTGGCATAGGGGGAAGGCTATTGGGAACTGGACAGGCACCACCTCAACGCGAGACAAGCACCGAAGAAGACACGAATCACAAATGCATCTTAGCTGCAGGGTGACAATCAAACGTAACAGGGTATGTTAGCACATGGCAAAAGAGTCATGTCATGTCTCACCACTCGCATGGCAACATTGTGAATGCTTGGAGGAACCACCGACATGTCTGCATGGGGATACCGTTGTGTGGATGCATGAGTTGCTCGTGCTTTGTGGCGTTGCTTAAGTTGCTTAAGAGATGTGATTTGAAAATTGCTGTCGTGTGGAATTCCCTGTTGATGTGCAGAGTGCGTGCCATGCACAAATGTTCGGATTTTGCAATGAGGCCACATGCAAGAATTACATAACAATGGGGTGTTGTGCATTGCTCCAAGCGTTTTGCAGCCTCTCACGGCGTCCCTACAGGAAGCTCAATGAGCGCTCACCTTGCATCCTTATTTCTCCTTTCCTGTGAATGTGGTACCCTTGTGGCACGTGACCTGTCCGTGTGTGTGTCTACATAGTGTGTTCTAGAGAGCGAATGAGAACGAAAGCGAAGGTTGTCCGGTGTGCCTGAAAAACTAACCCTTGTTTACGTGCAAAGTGTTGTCGGTATCCCTGTGCAGGGACACCAATGTGATTCAAAGTGCAAATCACATCTCTTAAGCAACTTAAGCAACGCCACAAAGCACGAGCAACTCATGCATCCACACAACGGTATCCCCATGCAGACATGTCGGTGGTTCCTCCAAGCATTCACAATGTTGCCCCTTGTTTACGTGCAAAGTGTTGTCGGTATCCCTGTGCAGGGACACCAATGTGATTCAAAGTGAATCCTACTTACAATCCTTGCAATGGCCATTTTGGGCCCTGCTCATGTAGTTTGGTTTTGCCTACTGATGTATGGCGCTGGATTGTATCTTAGTCCCCCTGCGACCGCCCCCGCCTCCTCATCAGTACGGCGGGTCCCAGAATCTTGGGGCCTGCCGACAATGGGGGGGTTCTCATTGAAAATGGGTGCCTTCTCTGAGAGAGGCACCCTATCCAAATCATCCAAAAGACTTTGGAGCTGCACAGCACTCAAAAAATCGTGCTCCAGGAGGTGGTTGACCACCAGCTTCCCCCCCACCGTTTGCACAAGGTCATTGGGGTCCCTATTAAAGGCCCCCAAGGGCTCGGCGGCAACCACCTCCTCCGCCTCCCCAATAAGGGGGGGTGTTGCCCCAAATGGAAAAAGAATCACCCCCTGCCCCGAAACAATGTTGGGAGTGGTGACCCCATACCACTCACGCTCCCACTCCCTTGTGGGGCAAAGGGAGTGCATGGGGAGCTTGTTTTCGGGGTCGTCAGTGCAGACCCGGCGGGTGTTGTGGGTGAGGGGTTGGGGGAACCAACCATCCGACTGCCCCTTCCCCTTACCCGGTCGGATCCTTACCTTCTGGACACTAATCATGAGGGGGTTGTGGGGCTTCTCCTTCCTCCCCCCAGCCCCCACCCCCCCCGCATCCTCCTCCTCCTCCTCCACTTCCTCCACTTCCTCCTCCTCCTGACCCACATAGAGGGTCGTCTTCGTCCCCGCACCCTTCTCGGCATGGGCGGTGACGGACTCCACCACCGCGTCCACATCGTCCGGATGAAGCTGGATCAAAAATCCAGCAACCCCTGGATTTACCTCTAGCAACTCGAAGATGTAGTTGCTGAGAACCAGGGGGTCTCGGTCGTCCGCCATGAAGGGGGACTTATGGACAAGGAGTCCAAAGTCCACACCATGTTCAAAGCGGGTCGCCACAGGGCGCCTCACATTGGCATCACCCATCGTAAACCCCTCAGGACCGCCAAGGCGACGGACCCCAAGGAGCTTTTGATGGTGCTCGCACCAAGCGTGGGCAGCAGCAAGGGCCATTATCAAAGAGTACGAAGGATTTGAGAGCTAAAGCGAAAAAGGGGAAACATAAAATGAAGCGCGATAACCCACGCGATAACCCACGCGATAACTAGTTATCGCGCGATAACCCCCGCGATAACCCCCGCGATAACTAGGTTATCGCGCGATAACCCACGCGATAACTAGTGCTCTAACCCCGTTCTAACCCCGCGATAACTAGTTAGAGCACACAAAGATCAAATCGCAAAAAGTGCAAAACGGGCAATATCGAGCAAACAATACATGGAAGGCACATTGTTGCATCATAGTGCACCCATGTAACATGTGAAATTCCGGGTTCCAACCATATTAACAACACCCAAAATTGGGGGGGTTCCGCACCACGCCCTAGAACGCTGCATCCCATGGATTCAATGAGTTTGTGGAAATGTTCCAAAACATGCAGCAGTAGCCTTCGCTTGCATTGCCCGGCTCGATTGTTTGCATGGAGGGTGCCATGGACACGGGGGGGGCGCGGGGATGCGACGGAGGGTAGACGCGGGGAAAGAACCAAATTGGGGGGGCGGTTGCAAGCGTCTGCGCAGCCATTTTCGGCCTTTGGTGCCTTAAAGTTCTTTCATTTGTTAAATTTCACACCCAAATTAATTACATTCCTTGTTAGCAACCGTTGACAACCATCCTGAACAGCAACAGAGTTGTGGGCACGTGGTGGCACAACACAACTCTTTTCCTCTTCTTCACAATGGTTTTGGCAGCAGTTGGTGACGACGTGGACGTTACAGTCTGCATGCTTGCTTGGCGACTATGTGCAGGGCTGGGTGGTGCGAGGCATTGTACACTACATTTTACGAAAAGGGCGCTAAAGAGCTTTGCATTGAATGCATTGCAATAGTACTGAACCTTTTCCAAGACCTCACGTGTAGTTATGCGCAATGGCGCCTCCAACATGCTATCCATATTCCACCACACACCCTCCTTGTCCTTGCGGAAGCACAACCAATGTACAGGTTTCATCAACGCGTGATTAGCATCATATTGAATTACCAATGCACAAAAGTCGTCGTCAGTTGTCATTTCTCCATGCAGCTCAAAATGCAATACACTAGAGATTCTTTAATAGAGCTGGTGCATGAGCTGCATGCTGAGGCTATGGTGCCGCGGACAGCCTTGTGTACGTCCTCGGCCGACTATAGTCAAGACGTTCTCTAGACATCTCTGGTGCGTGTTGTTGGTGCTGCGTACGATAATGGCTCATTTGCACTCCTGCCCGTTGATTATGCTGTTGACCAAAACGTGTTACAAGAAGTGCACATTCAAAGGTGCTTTTCGACTCGATGTCGCGTGGCCTCATGCCCGGCTCCGGGGGGTTTTTTGCTGCCTGTCAGACCCCATTTTCTGGGTCCCTCCGAAATGAAAAGATGGGCAAGAAAGGCATAGAAGGCTCCCTCCCTCCCTAGCACAAGACCCATATGCACAAAAGAAGCATGAAATGGTCAACACACATTGTCATTGTCAACCCAATCCTCCAATTGGTTCATCAATTGCTCACGGTTCACATTCAAGCGCAACAAATCAATGAGGTCAGGCTCACGCTGCCGCAAACCTCGACTGGCCGTCTTATGATGTTGTGCGGTCAAAGCACCCACCCTTTGGCAACAACTTAGCCACAACCAGCCTACCTCGAAGCTTACTCTCGCGATCCTTTGCTGCAGCCCTCACCTTCTTCTTCTCATTCTCCTTTACTAACTCAGACAACCGAAGGTAGCAGTAAGTTAGGTACCTGCACTCGGATGACCTATTTTGTATCCTTGAATGTGAGCATCATGGTGCAAGCATTGGAAGAGACCAACCTCCATTGTCCCAAAACTTGTTGCCTACCACTTCTCCTTAGTCGGGACACGGATAACCACGCACGACTCGTCAGTGGCAAAGGCACAAGAGGAAAGCCATAGCTGCAATACACACGAAAGAAATGTAGCGTGTTTTCTTAATGGATTCTAAATGCGAGACAATGAGACAAAAAATCAAAAGCAAATATCGTCCATCAACTTCCACACACTTCCACAAAACACCAACCGCAAATGTAGGACCACTTAACTCTTAGTTTGACGAACCAAGCCACCACAATGGTAGATGGGCCATGTTGGCATCTTAGGAATTGAAACCTTGTGGTTGAACTACGAACGTGCATACCTGAGGGTGGAATCCGAAACCTTTTGGTCACTGAGCTCTTTGCAGACCAAACAGGCCTACAAACTTCTTGTTGTTCTGGGCTGCATATAAGTGGAGATAATCGACCGACAAGGGTAAAACGGCAATCCGGACCAGAAAAAAATACGGAATAAAAACTATTGAGTTACTGAATAGAAACATGTAAAAAACGCATGCATACCTGCATTCTTTGAAAGGAAATTTTCTCCGTTGACCACCCCAGTCTGGCGCGCAGGCGGCTTTGGACAAGCTGATTCACCCACGTTTCCAATTTTTGGATACAGTCACGGAGTTCCATTTTCTCCGTGCACTTGTGGATCTGTCTCTTTACCTCATCCCAATCTTGAAACAGATCTACATCACCAATACTAGACGGCCCCGATGAAGCCGTCGAAGATTGAGAAGGTTGTGAGTTTCACACATCAAACAAGGCAACAATACGAATGGCATGTTGTTCTGTACCCCAGGCAATATTTAAATAAGAAACTAAATGGAGACAGTGTACAACAATAACAAAACTGCGTAAAACCCCTGTTTCCCTGCAGTAAACAGGAGGTTTGTTGGCTTGAGGTAGGCGTCAAAGTAAGAGGGGTAGAAGGGGTGGGGAGCTCTGGTGAAGAGGACGTTTGGGAGGTGAACTCGCCTAGATCCGGCATGTCCAGATTTGGGGGTGTTTGCGAAATCCCTTCGTCTTCCGCGTCGTCCACCTGGACCATCGCCTCTGCTTCTGGGTCAGGTATGGCCTCGGCTGCAACCGGTTGGTCTGACGGCTGGGATGGGTTAGGCTTCGGGTCAGGCTTTGGGTCAGGCTTCGCGCTTTGGGACTCATGTTTGGGTGTGGAGATGGGCGCAGAGGTTAGTACTTGGTGCCCACCCTCGGGCGTGAGTGTTTGTACCTCGGCTTGCGAGGCAAAGGAAACGCTCCGCTTCTTATGCTTTGGTGGGCCAGGCACGCTCCCCATTAATTCGATCAGCGATGGCCCTTCCGCTGCCATGGCTGCAGCATATGCCGTTGCCTTGGCCTTCTTTTCATCGGAGATTGGTGTCTTCGGTGGCATTCTAGAAGTGCACGTCATGATCCAGGCGATTGGGGTTGAAAGCCGGTGCGTGCATCTCAACTGAGGGTGTGTGTGTGTGTCTGTATATATCTATATATATACATATATATATGTATATATACATATATACATATGTATATGTCCAGAGAAGGAGGACAACCCTGTGTGCGCGCTACAGGGTATCGCGCGCGATGGCTCAGTGCGCACTACAAAACTATAGCGCGCAGCATAGCGCGCGATATGGCTCGGGGTCTTGGGTTTGTAACCCCATGTCCTAATAAGCAGGGCAAAAACGCCTATTTTTCTAAAGTTTCAGATTCTTCCGGCACCGCATCTGACGCTGTTAATGTCAGGGAAGATTGCAAACATTTTGGGCCCCCACTATGGGTGGTCCCTGTGGAAGAACGAGGACCTTTTGGCGGACCTAGTTGAGTTTTTTTGCTCAGGGTCTGCCGTCCAACGGTCTTTGTGGGCCAGGTTGGAAAAAAGGGTCCCCGTGTCTGAAGCAGAGAAGAAGCGTCGCAGGACCGAGGCTGCCAACGCCGTCACACCCCTGTCGGTGGTGGACTTGGTCCTGCTCCTGAAGATTCCAAGAAGAAGGTATTATTGCGCGCGCTTTGCATGTGACATTGCGCGCACTTCCGCTCATAGCACCCGCTTCGTTGACTTCTGCGCGCGCTACGTCCTCATGTTGCGCGCGCTATTTTCCTCAGGTACAAAGATTTGATTACTTGGACGAGAAGTAAGGTCCCCACACACCTTTTTTCTCTCCCCTCCTATGCTAGTTTCGCCACAGAATGGAACCAGCTTGCAAGTAGGCAGCATTTAGAGGTTGCCGTGCACACAGATGGGGTCACAGTCTTTTCGCAGTGGCCCCTGCAGCACTTTTTTGACTATATATTTTCCTTTGATTCCATTGTTTCTAACCTCCAATACCCCAGGGAGTGCCAAGGAGAGCTGTGGATCATTGTGAGGGGGGATGGGTTGCCTTGTGGGGGGGAATCGTGGTGCCAGATGTCCATTTCCTTTGCCAACCATGGTCACTTGGCAAGGACGTTGTCCTACCACTGGACTGTTAACGTCGCCCTTTGTGGTGAGAAGTCCACCTCTGTGTTGTCCCAGGTCTGGGCTAACAATCTTGCTTTTCTGCAGAGTGCCCTTGACACTGGTGTGCTTCCCATCCGGGGTGCATCCAGACGCTGCAGGATTTTCTGCGGTGGGGATAGCCCTTGGCTGCGTCGGTTGTCGGGTGTCACTACACATTGGATGGCAGGTAGTCTGTTCACTTACATGACGTGGTGCAAGTCCAGTGCAACGTGGTTGCAACAGGATGTGGATAGAACCACCGAGCGAGATGAGCAGTTGCTAGGGCTTATTGCATCTGGGGCCAAGTGCAGGCCCATGGATATATTTGGTGTTGTCCAGAGCAGGTTGTTGAAGGTGCCTCTGAGGCGGCGTCACCTTATACCATGTGTTCTGCACCTTCTGATTTTTGTAGGGAGGCGGGTCACTGCCTTGGTACGCAGATTGGCCAAGTCTGTCCGTCCCAGTACTAGGGTCTCTGTTCAGGCTATTCTTCACAGGTCTGGTTGTCACATAGCACTACAGGGGACGGCAGAGCCAGATGGGGAAGAGACTTGGTGCCTTCTAAAGGTTTGGGAGGACCTGGCCCCCCTCCTTGGGGGTGACATGAGAATGCACACAGCAGTGGTTGCCATGTACATGCTACTGGGGGACATGTATGGCACAATGTTTGAAGAGGGTGCATTGCAGGCTCCAGAGGTTGCCCAGGCTTTCCAGAGGTGGGTTTGTCCAGCAATAAGATCACCTTATATAAACTGGATGTTGCACGATGCAACAGTTACTATTCAGGCCATAAGGCCCTATGGCCTAGGAATGTTTTCGGATGATCTTTTGGAAGGGAGCAACAGCGTGCTGAAGGACATTTGGTCCTCCTTTTGTGATAGAGGTGGGGGGGCAGGAACCCTGGTGTCGCGCCGCATTAAGATGCTCAGGCAGGTTAATGAGCCTCTGTTCCTGTACTTTGAAGTACCAAGGTGGAATGGCAACTCCAGAAGCAACCTGTGCAATGCACAAAAATTGGCTGACGAGGTTCGGGCATATTTTGCGGATGAGGAACTGTGGTAGCGCGCGCTATTTGTTTTTTAGCGCGCGCTACATGTTATCTACTCCGCGCAATGATCACTATCGCGCGCGCTATGCTGTTTTCAAGCGCCGGAACCCTTGAAATCGCGATATATAGTCGGAAGTAGCGTGCTATGACTACGCACTTAAAGCGTTTGGAATGCATTGATTGGAATTTGGAATGCATTGATTTGTTCCTTTTCGTCCGTTTGTTTTGGTGCTTTCGATTTTTTTGTTACTGCATTTTCCTTTTTGTATTACTGCTGGAACAGGGGTACTTTAATGTAACCCTCTTGCCCATGCAGCCCGTGGGCTGGGGGTATCCGCCTCCTGCAGCACCGCCAACAACTGCTGCAGGGGCCACAGGAGCAGGTGCGACACCGCAACCACCGCCACATGCAGCTGTACAACGGGTACTGCAGCAGCCGTCGACGACGCCGTGGAGCATGCAGCCACAGGTACTTGCCGTGCGCACTACTGTTTCCGTTGCGCGCACTACTGTTTCCGTTGCGCGTGCTACGCTCTTATTGTGCGTGCTAGCTGTCTCGTTGTGCGCACTACGCACCTCCTGGTTGCGCGTGCTTTGTCCTGTTTTCCGCAGACGCTGTCGCAGCAGCTGACCCAGTTCTCCCCAACTCAGCCTCTGTGGCCCGCGCCGCAGTCCCCGTTACGAGGTGCCTCACAGTAGCTGTCTCCCATGCTGTTCCCCGGTGGGTCGGCCTTGGTTAGGGTTAGGGTTACCTGGGGCTCCCCAGTGCGCGGCAGTCTTCCAGTGGGCCAAGTGCAGCAAGTGCTCTCCGGCCCACTGCCAGTGCAGCAGCAGCAGCAAATGCAGCAGCAGCAAGTGCAGGCTGCGGCCCAGCAAGTCGGCAGCCCAGAACAGTAGCAGCAGCAGCAGCAGCAGCAGGTCCAACCAAGACAGCAGCAACCCCAAGTCCAAGCACAGTTTCAGTCTCCCCCACCCGGGCCACGTCAGGGCTTCGCCTTCAGCAGCGACTTCAAGAACCGAATCTAGCCCAACCAAAACAGCACCATCTGCGCCCAAGGGCCCAGCTGGGCATGGCTGAAGGACGTGACACCGGCCTACCTCTTCGAGGTGGCCTTCTACAAGTTCTGGCGCCAAAGGGCCACGGCCATTGCCAAGATCCCAGACGGAGCCGTGAAACCATGCTGGTATGAGGAGAGCATTACTGGCACCTGGTGCAGTCTGGCGAACCTGTTGAACCCCTCCGTGCCAACCCAAGAAGGACAAGCTGCCTGTAGACACTGCAAGGTGGAGGAGTACGAGCTGCTGTTCTCGTGCTGGGCAAGTTATGGGTGGGGTCACGTTCGGACCCACACGCCTCCGGGTGCCACCGCAAAGACCGTCCACCACTTCTACTTCAACAAGGACCCACCGAGCTTCATCAACGCGGCCGAAGCGGGGGCAATGGCCTTCAAGAACGAGTGCGCCTCGGTGAGAAGTGCGGGTGCCAGTTTGATGCGGGGGTCAGCCAAAAGAGGAGCCAGTGCCGCAAGGGCAATTGCAACCGGCGCCAAAGTCAAAGCCACGGCGGTCAAGGACGAGGAGCAGCCGCAGCAGCAGCAAGTGCAGCAGCAGCAGCTCCAACAGCAGGCAGCCGTGCAGCAGGCAACACTGCAGCTGCTCCAGCAGCAGCAGCGGGTGCAGATGGCCCAGCAACAGCAGCAACAACAACAACAACTGGCACAGGCACAAGTACGCGCTATGTTTGCCATTGCGCGCGCTTTCGACATTGTTGCGCGCGCTTCATTTGTTGTAGCACGCGCGATTTGATTGTTTGCGCGC
Organism: Eutreptiella sp. 'Long Island Sound 2002'; assembly: GCA_964036045.1. Taxonomy (NCBI): domain Eukaryota; phylum Euglenozoa; class Euglenophyceae; order Eutreptiales; family Eutreptiaceae; genus Eutreptiella; species Eutreptiella sp. 'Long Island Sound 2002'. The sequence continues at coordinate 161,740,616 of OZ038380.1, forward strand.
GCTACGGCCCTACCTTCTGTCCCATTGTCACGTAGGTGGGCAGCTTCGAGCAGCTCCTATGCCTGGGATCCCGCAGAGGGCCGTTGATGATCAGCGTGCCCGCGGACATTGCCGGGCAGTCCAAGCATGCGGCCGACTGGCTTGACGGACGGAAGGAGCAAGGCCCCTCCCCGGTGCTGGCCCGGGCTAAGCGGCAGATGGAGGAGCTGGAGGTGGACTGGGCCGACGCCTTTGCCGTGCCGGAGACAGAATCCGTGACAGTCCCAAGGCCCAAGAAGAAGCGTACCGAGGAGCCAGCAGCCACCAGCTACCTACCACCAGCCATCTCCGCCTCCCACACCGCTAAGCCCCCCCACCCGCCTGGAAAGGTCCTTGCCCAGAAGACTGCCGACCAGCAGCTGCTGGCACAGGTGGCACAGAGAGTCCAACGTCAGGCGGAACAGGCCAAGAAGAAAGAGGACGAAGCAAAGAAGAAGAAGAAGGAAGAGGACGAAAAGAGGAAGAAGAAGGAGAAGGATGAGGAGGAAAAGAGGAAGAAGAAGGAGAGGGAGAAGAAGGAGAAGGAAGAGGAGGAGAAGAGACGGAAGAAAACAGAAGAGGAGAAAGCAGAAAAGGTAATGCAGCGCGCGCTATCGTCGTCATTGCACGTGCTATGCATCTCGTCGCGCGTGCTATGTTCCGTATTGCGCGTGCTATGCCTGTGCTATGCCTCCGCGCTACTCTTTCCAGGCAAGCAAGACGGCACCGCAGCAGGCACCCCAGCCGCAGCTCGCATCAAAGCCAGCACCGAAGCAGCCTGTCCCAGTCCCAGACCAGCCACAAGAACAAGGAGGTCCGTGCGGTTCCACCCCACCCAGTACGGCTCCCAAGGCCAAGCAGCAGAGCAGAGTCGACGCGGACAAGGAGGCAAGAGATGAGCTCATGCAGGGCCGAGATTGGTCCTACAAAGACGGCTACAAGCCTCGGTGGATCATCTACTGCACCGCTGAGATCGCGCCGATGATTGTGGAGGGAGCCGAAATCAAGCCAGCAGGCGCCAGGAGGGCCCCTCAGGACCACGTGGCCGTCATCATCCCAAACGATCAATGGAGCCCCAGCCAACAAGGGGAGGAGGAGGAGGAAGAGGACGACTAGTCGGAGTTCATGCCCAGCTGCCAGGTGTTCTCCGCCAAAAGCAAAGCGTATGAGGAGTTGGGCAAGTGGCAGTCGTGGTGGGAGACGTACGAGGCCGATGAGATTGAGGACCTCTGCCCCGACCCAAAGACCATGAGGATGTCCCCGTCCAAGCCACCAACCCCAAAGAAGAAGAAGCCCCAAGGAGACCCACCAGCCCAACCACCAGCCCCCCCACAAGGAGACAAGGGACCTGCCGAAGCTGCAGCACCAGCAGAAGCACCAGCAGCAGCTGCACAAGAAGAAGAGGCACCAGCCCCAGCAGCAGCAGCAGCACAAGAAGACGACGCACCAGCCCCACCACAAGAAGAAGAGGCACCAGCGGCCACGCCACAAGAAGGAGAAGGAGCAGCCCCGAAAGAAGAAGAGGCACCAGAAGGAGCAACCCCAGAAGGCGACCCAAGCCCACAAGAAGAAGGGGATGCAGCCCCAGCTGCCACTGGGGCAGAAGACCACAAAGAAGGGGATGCAGCCCCAGCTGCCACTGGGGCAGAAGACCACAGACCCGAATGGGAGAAGGAGTGGGAGGCCGAAGTGGTGGTCCAAACCATTAAGGATATCACTGAATGACAGCGCGCGCTATACCTGGTATAGCGCGCGCCATAAGGCTCCTAGCGCGCGCTGTAAATATGTTGCGCGCGCTACACTGTTTTCGTCCGTGAGGACCTGTACAGTTGCACACTTTTCAGACCTTTCAGACAGTGTTTTTGCATGTGTCTTGGGTTGAATGAGCAACAGGGAATGCTTTTGAAAAGCAAGGGGTTTTTGAGAAACGCAGGACACTGGAAAAAGCATGGTTTTGAAACATTTTCCGGCTTTGAAAAATTTGAAAAACGGGACAATATAGCGCGGTAGAGCGCGCGCAATAGGCGCGCTATAAAGGTCGTATTTTTGAAAATTTGCGCGCACTATGGAAAAAATGCAACATTGCGCGCACGCAGGGAAGTGTTACAAGTCTTGGGCAATTATCCACGATAGTTGCATTTGCACTGATGATGGCTTGCCACGATGTGAGTGCGGAGATGTGCCACAAGAGAACGTTACAAGCAATACTAAAAATGCTGGTCGCTCGTTCTGGGCATGTGCAACTTGCGATTTTTTTCTTTGCGTTGACGCGAACATTACAATGACGCCGGTTAGGACGCCTACAAAGTCGAATGAACGGAAAGCATCCGAACAAGCCTCGAGTAGCCCTGCAGCGGCAGATACTGGCAAGGTGGCCAAGAAGCTCTTGCTAACACCGAAGAACAAATCGTCCGATTCTATAAGTGCCGCATCCGGAGAAACGTACACGTATAGCATGGTCAGCGTACGCAGCGATGTTGATGTCACCCAGGCGTTTGCAACACCCGCAATGGTTGCCGCAGTGGACGCTGAAACTCTGGTTGAATTGAAAATGGATCTGAAAGATCAATTGGACAACTGCAAGCCTATGGATCGCCACAAGATTACGCGTCGTTTCTACTACAAGTCTTCCGGTGAATTCCGGTAACATGAAATTGATGATGAGGGATCAGATGCCGATTGCGATTCCTTCCTCGAGTCCTTGGCCGAGAAACCGGAGATTGACAATTCCTACCTTTTAGTCGATCTTCCATCCCCAGAATGCACCATCAAGGATGTAAATTCATACGTGGACTTAAGTAAGTGGCTAGAAAAAGAAGGAGATGTGTCCTCTATGAGCATTGATGAGAGGAAGGGAGCCACTGTGGTCTTCGTCAACCCTTTGGACATCATCCGTTTTTTGGTCAAGGTTCCCACCGCAGTGGTGATTGCTCCTCAAAAGCCCGTTGTTTTTAAATGTCGTCCGAATTTCAACGATTTGGTTCCGATTTTGCGGGGAGTTAGTCGAATTGTGTATTTCGGGGAGAGCACATATTGATGTATTTCCGTGACTCCAAGATCTATGCGGATGTGGTGCGGGGCTGCAAGAAGACGAACTCCGAATCTTAAGGTTACGCCGCTTCGTGTCGTTGCCTCGGAAACCTCACATGACGTTTGATACTTCACATGCCTCTTTGGCTATATTGTATTTTCAACTATGTGTACTTAGATGCGTGTATTGGTGAAGTGGCTCTAAGCATGCTATGAGCTTGCTCCGTTGACACCGCTTTTGAACTTTGCTGCGTTGTTATTGAGCGTTGATGTGTGTGTACACGGCATGGCTGAGCCCATGGTGTATGGTGTAAGAATTGTGTGCATTATTTTATGCATGTCGCTATTCGCCGTTGTTCAACATTCCAACGGCGTTACACACCGTGCCGTTCACTCTTTTTTGGTTAGTCACCATGTCGTCTACCTTGCCAAAGGCCGAGTGGGGTGAAGTATATTCTTTTTATGGTGAGCATAACCTGGCATACCAAGAATACCCCCCCAAAACGGCCATTTTGTCACACGCACCTAGTCGTTCCGTGTGCCCATGGGATATGAAAAAATGAGTTTAGCACCCTAAAAATAGGGAGGGGGGGGTCAAAAAACCATAAAGCCAATTCCATACACCCACACCTGTGTGTGGTAATCCACACATTTTGAGGTATTTGTCAGTATACTCGAAGTATTGGAGAAGTATTCTTGCCGTATACTCGGAAGTATACGGCCGTATACTCGGAAGTATACGGCCGTATACTCGGAGTATACGGAGACTTTCTACCTTCCACCCATGCCACCATTCTCATCAACTACCCCCCCCCTTGCAAGTACTCATGACTCTCCAACCCCAAAACAAATTGTACACACAAAAGAGCACCATATGAGCAAAGCAGAAGACCATAAGAAGCATTTTTGCTTGATGTCCCATCCGAAATGTCAAATGTGATCCACTTCTGCATGTTATGTACACTGAATATACATACTTATGCATATTGCACAACATATCATATCACATGATATATAACTACATGTGTTTTTTTTTGGTAAAAAATAGCCTTTTGACAAAATACCCTCCAACCACCAACGGGAAGCCAACGGAGGCCTCAACCGGCGACGGCAAGCAATACACGAGGCGGATGTGTATCGTGATCAATGATCCCCAAAGTGATGTGCCACAATAGGCGTTTCGGCTTTAAAACAAAGCCCTCATCAGTTCTGAAATGCTGAAATTAAAACAATTCAAGCATGCAACAAATATTTACATCGCATTTGTAATTAACAGGCCACAAATGGTACAGCGCAGACAGAAATTCACTGAGTGGGCGCATGAGCCACCGGCGGAAAAGCTGTTTTAGGCTGGGTAGCGGTCTTAAATGTGATAGGGGTCCTAAATGTACCGGTACATTGCCTTCCAAATGTACCGCCCAATGTGACACCAATCTGATCAATCATTCAAATCAACCATTTGAACCGGTTCCATTTCAAGGATGGCAAAAGTAAGCATGGTGGAGGGAGGGATGGACCAAATCAAACCATTTGAAGGAATTCCACTTGAATGATGGCCTGCTGGAGGGAGGGAGGGACAAGTGCAACCAAATGAAACCAATTCTGACCAATTGAACCTAATCAGGGCACGTGGAGGTGGAGGCAAGGGCAGAGGAAAGGGACAACCAGCAATCTGATCATGACCTGCAAGCGCGAATAGCTTACAGGGCCGAGTGCTCACTATTTCATCATCCTTGGTTGCTAGCTACTGGTTTCTACAATTTGTTTCGGCACAGTGTTGCCGTCCATCGCTACGTCTATGGACCTATGTAACCTGCGGTTCACGGTGTGTGTATGGTGTGCGTATGTGTGCACATGTACATTCGTGGTACAACGGTTATGGAAGCAGGGCGCACACAAAGTCGGCAATGCATCAAATGGCTAAATCCCGATCCAGCAAGCAAGCAGCGATCCAGCAAGCAATCAGCAATTGGTGGCGTATTCCATGAGTTGCGCCAATGTGATAAGCAAGACTCAGAAGCTTTTGCTCGTAGTGCGTTGGACGACATCAACAACTTAAAAGGTAATTTGGGCAACACTCCCTCATTCTCACTCGAGGGTGCCGGTGAGAACTTGTCCACGTTCCGAAAAAAAAAATGGACCCTAATAACTTAGGAATTCCATTTCGCATCAAAAGAGGCTAAAAGGCTTTTATTGGGAGTGTCCATATTTCAACGCGAAAAATAACTTCAGTATCTTGGTTTGCGCCTTTGACATCCCACAATTTGTGGCACAAAGCCTCAAATAGCAAAAAGAAAAGCGCTGTGGACTAGATTTCATTTGTGCAGTAAAACCCCTATCACATTTAGGCAATATCCGCAGCCTGTGATAGATTGCGCGCTCCAATGTGCGATAGGCCGGCACACTGGGCGCGCAATCTACCACAGGCCGCGGATATTGGATATAAAAATTTCAAACAGATGAATACTTGGCACCAATGTCAGTTTAGATCTCAGTTTGTGGACAGCCCTGGGCCATAGGAGTGGCAGGGCTGAGTGATACCTGACCCTCAGGACATTAACTCTGGACAGTGGACCATCGATGGCAGGGGCCTCCACCCGTTCAGCTTGGCTGAGCGAGGCCCCTTGGGGGGCGGGGGGGGCAGCAGCAGGTGCTACAGGACCGTGTCAATGGGCTGCAGTGAAATCAGACCTGTCACGGTGCAAAATTGGGAATTTCCACCACTCAGACCAATGTATGTACTGACGTTCGATAACAAAGTCAGGCTACCCCAGGAAGTGTAGAGCTCTAATCAGGCGGGGCCAACAAAGACGGTAGAAGGAGGGGGACGAACATTTGGTAAAAAATAGCCTTTTGACAAAATACCCTCCAACCACCAACGGGAAGCCAACGGAGGCCTCAACCGGCGACGGCAAGCAATACACAAGGCGGATGTGTATTGTGATCAATGATCCCCAAAGTGATGTGCTTTCAAACAAAGCCCTCATCGGAATTCATCAAAATACTCTCCAAACAGAGCCCCTTCTCCTTCGGATGGGCATTCGTAAACATATTTGTAACAATGATTGCTGCAGAAACATGTGCCAGGCATATGTGGGCCAGTTGCCCAATGGAACCGTGCGTACAGGCGCATGCAACAGGCGCACAGCATGTAGGATTCAGCACAAATCTTTCGCCGTATACTTCGAGTATACGGCCGTATACTTCCAGGTATACGGCCGTATACTCGGAGGTATACGGCCGTATACTAGTAGTATACGGTGCTCACTAGTGGCCCCAAGGACGAAAGCCATAGGCCAATAACTCATCAACAGACTCATCCGGGAGGTAATCTGTGTAGCACCCATTGTAGAAAACAATGGCATAGCGCTCCCCCCTCCATGGGGCAGGCCCGTGGTGGGCTTTGGAGTTGAAAACCACACCCGGCCAGCCCTTGTAGGCCTTCGCATCCACAACACCACCTCCATGTACATCCAACCGCATCGGGGTCCCTTGCATGGGACTATGGAGCACTCCACCTGTTTCAACACAGACCTCCCCACCACTATGCGCCCCGACAACGCATATGGCGGAAAGCGGAGAAGGATCCCTCATATGGCGATGGCCCGGCATTCTTTGTGAAGTATCGCATTGTACCACTTGAATGGTGGTCCAATGGAACCACCTTGTCATTGTCTCACCCTGATTCCAAGCGCCCTCCGCACAGGCACCACACTGCCCCTCCACGGCGTGGGTGGCACACAATGGCACGTTACCACATGTAACGCAAAAAACTGTGGTAGCATCACTCACATCCAACAACACCTCACAACCAACTGCACCACAAGTGGCATGAGGGCCTTGAGACCCTTCCGGGGATGCAGCCGCTTTGCCGGCCCAAGGGGGAACAACAACAGGGCAAGTGTTGTTGTAGTCGAACCTGGAGGTACCAACCAAAATGAAACCAAAAACACGGGGCCGATGGGGGTTTGTGGTAGGGCAAATACCTCCGCGATGCACAGTCAGTGCATTGCCGAACCACACATCCCCGATGTCCAATGGGGCCATTGGGGCCACCACCCAAGGGTCGGGGAGGCCCGTGTGGGATGCAACCACAAAATCCCCAGCACAACCATCATCGGGTGTGGGGGAGAACATCGGAAACAAGCAAATAACATGGTGTTGGTCCGGGCCGGCAACATAGCCGAGGTTAATGTCACGGTGCCAACACTGTTTTTTTTCCACATCCACTGTACCGGCCTTCACCACAATAAAGGTGGTAACATTCACGACCGGACACTTCCAACCCAAATGAGTCTCCAAGTGGGGTATGAGGACCTCCCTTGCGAAACTGTACATTGCACCCCCCTCCGGTGGAGTCATTGTGCGGCGGGTGTCACTGTCCCCTGCACGAGTCTCGGCGGGCCAATCCTCATTAAAAATATTGAGCCCCGCATCTGCCCTAAGTTCCCCATACTCATCTTGAAGCTTGTCCATCCAATTGACAGAAATGAAGCCAGATTGGAAAGCATGGCCCCATTGGGGCAATTTAAATTCCTTGAGGTCGTCGACATGACGATGATCGACGACGTCAACGGGGATGGAGACACGATGGTGTTCAACACCAAAAAGGGGGGTGGTGGTGAGGGGGAAGAAAAGGGAGGGGTGCATCCCAGTACCCTTGTACCAGGTGGGGAGGGTGTGGCCCTCCAAATCGGCATGCCAGGACCATGGCGATTGGGAGTGGAGGGAGTAGAGGGGGGCGGTGTCCTCCCAATGCCCCCGCTGCACTTGCTGGGCCTTGCACTCCCATTTGCGCCAGCCAGCAGCCACGTCCCCCGAGACATGAATCCCCGGAGAGCCATCCTGCATCTCCCATTCCCTCAAATACAAACTCAACCCCCTATTGGGCCCCCCACAGCTTTTTTTTATTATGAAAACGGGCTATTAACCCGTTTTCCTCAATGAAAACGGGCTGTAAAAGGTGCGTAAGCACCTTAGCCCGTTTTCATTGAGGAAAACGGGTTAATAGCCCGTTTTTCCTAAAAACGGGTTATTATAGCCCGTTTTATTTGGCTGAAAAACGGGTTAACCAGACCGACGTTAGGTTCTTGGGACACTTGTGCAAACCTCCCGGCGACCGGTGCAGGTTCCAGTTGACACATGGAGGAGAGGCAAGGAAAAAACGAAAGTACCGCATGTGAAATGTTGGATGACGTGATAAAAAACCCTACCACTGGCATGGGGAAAAACGCCTCCACTGTACATACACGAGACAGGATAGTTTCGAGTGGTCACCTTTCATTAGCGTTTATAATAATATAGTATAATGTTAGTTTGTTTTGATTTGTCCTTCGAATCCGAGTGTACATTATTAATAATAGTGCACAATAATTATGATCTACTCCTTGGGGCAACAAGGGCCACGCATGGAGCCATCTTTGGCACCCTCGCCCATGCAAGCTTCATGGTACGGAGCATTACACATCACACAAAAGACATCATGCTGCCGTCGCAAAGGACACCACACATTGATCTCTCGGGAGCATGCACTTATAACAAATGAACTCGGATGCCACTTGCCTAACCGCAGGCGGACACTTTGGTCGCCGCATCTTTTGGAAAGGCATATCCGAGAGATCTTGGGAAATGGGAGCATTAGCTGCGGTGGGAGGTGCATCCCTATACTCTTGGCGACTATCCTCCAAAGAGCGCTTCAGGGACACCTGTGTCAAGGGTCGCTCGTCATAGTCCCACACCGACTCACTAGACTCACTTCTACCACCAGCAAGCAAGTCAACAGAGCCACCTGATTGGGAGGATGTCACACTAAGCTTTGCAGGGCTCGAATCGGCCACGGGAGCAGGGTGAGGAGGAGCCTCCACCGGTTCACGGCTCAAATCGGCCACGGGAGCAGGGTGAGGAGGGGCCTCCACCCATAAGCCCATAAAATTTGGGGTTAACCCGTTTCTTTCTAGAAAAACGGGTTAATAGCCCGTTTTCATTGAGGAAAACGGGTTAAATCCTGCCAAAACTGTGGACAGGTTAACCCGTTTTTCAGCCAAATAAAACGGGCTATTAACCCGTTTTTAACATGCTCCACGACAGCGCGGGCATCCGAATCATGGAGCTGCAACACAATAGCTTGCAGATTAGGGTTGTTGTCAAACAACGACAACAAAGGGTCAGTGAGGCTGTGGGGTTGGGCAACGCCGGGGTGCGTTAGGTTCACCAGGGCCACAGGGGTGTCCAAGGTGGACCAAGCACAATTCTCAAGAGAAGGCCAAGACACGGTGCGTGTGCTGTCGGGGCTGTAAACACCTCTGTGCACTGTGCGGAGAGCTACGGCATCGGCCCACTTCTTCAACAAGGCATGAGTGCCCGCATCAGTCATGGTGGCAGAAAAAGAGGGCCTGGGAGAGCAAGAAGCAACATAATATGGATTCGAATGGACACATATGGAGACATACATTGCAATCTTGAGTGAACTATGAGCCTAGATTGGTTTCAAGTGGTGTGCAATTGTTGGGCAAAGGCAAAGAATGCAACAAGATGGGCACAAAAGGCACAACAATGGAATTTTTCAACTTGAAACAACCACGTGGTGCAAACAAATACCCCCAGTATACGGCCGTATACTCTAAGTATACGGCCGTATACTCCAGAGTATACGGCCGTATACTGAGGTATTGGAGCCTTGAGTATACGGCCGTATACCCCAAGAGCCCAAAATGTCAATGGGGTATTTTCAAACACAACATTGATCATCACAATTGGCAAACTAGAGGTATTCCCCAACCCACCTATGCATGCATTGTGCATTATACATTCGTACCCACCTAGCTGTACATGCCACATACCCCTTTCTCCCAAAACCCCCTTTTTTACCCGTATACTCTAATCCCAGGTATTCCTAGTATGCCAGGTTATGCTCACCATATTCCTTTATCTACCCGCCTACGTGCAGCCGAAAAAAGCAGCCGAAAAATTTTTCGTCACAAAATTTTATGAAAAGTGGTACACCTAGGTTTTTGAACGTGCCGAACGCGATGGAAACATCCGTTTTTGATGGTTTAATTTTTTCATTTTTGGCTGCAAATGTGCAGCCGGTATGCACCCGAAAGCCTCAATTGGGGCAGTTTTTAAGCAGAATTTTGGGTGCACTATGCACCCGGGCTGCACACGTGCAGCCAAAAATGCACCCAGTGTCCCTGATTTTCCGGGAATCACACCGTTTGGCTGCATCTTTGCAGCCGATTGGCTGCAAAGTGCAGCCAATCGGCTGCACTCTGCAGCCATTTGGATGCATAGTGCACCCGTTTGAATAAAGATATGCATCTCTCTTGTTTCTCGTGTTTGTCCCAGAGTCACACATCATGGCTGTGCCACCCCTGCCTGACGACTATCAGCGGGAAGGTGGTTACCTCGCGCTGACCAAGCCCGAGGAATTGGAGTTTGAGACGTGCATCTGCTTCCAGGTTTGATGCCCCTTGACTCCCGTTACACCCTGCTACGTGTGTTCCCCTGCATTCACGCTCCCTTCGCACCCCTTAATTCCCATCCACTCCCTGCACTCATCCACTTCGCATGCAGAGCACAGCGGCACCCAAGCTGTACTATGCAGCTTGGGTGCAGAAGAATGCTCCAAAGAGCAAGAAGCTCTGGTTGACGAGCATCGTGAGCTACAAGGTCACCGGTCGGGGCAACAACCGGGTGGCCGGTGCCACAACCAACGTGGCGGATGGTACATGGAAATACTCTGAGGTGTGCAACTGTCCTATTGCCTATCCTATCGCTTGCTTTTGTTCTTCATTGTTGTTGTGTGGTTTACCTAGGAATTTCCGTCTCCGTGCACTTGTTTTTCAGATCACAGCGTTGTGGTCCCAATGGAAGGATGACTCGGATGAGGAAGGACAGGAGGAGGAAGAGCAGCAGCAGGAGGAGGAGGAGGAGGAGGAGGAGGAGGAAGGGGAAGACCCAGGGAAGGTCCCCATCACCCCTCCCCCCAAGAAGGCCCCCCGCACCAGCCAAGGGAAGGAGATCGTGAAGAAGGGCAGTCCCAAGGCCCAAGAAGCCCGAAGCCCCAAGCCCAGCCCCAAGAAGAAGGCCAAGAAGGCACCCCCCGCCACAAGTTTCATGAAGATCGTGGTCAAGGAGGGGCCGACCCGGAGGCAAGCAGACTTGCAGCGCCCTGGGTTCAGGCAGAAGATCCAGCAGGCCTTGGAGACCTGCGCAGAGGCCGGGTACAACTTTACCTGGGCCAAGTGGCGCAAGCACTTAGAGTACGCCGAGTGCATCGCCCACGCCGCCAAGGGGCAGCGGGCCTACTACAAGGAGCTCTTCTGCGTGTCTACTACGTTGGTGTCCTTGGCCAGCGGCGACGTTCTGCAGGCTGCCGGCAGATGCCACGCTGGTTGGGCCGGCTCAGTGCAGCGCGCCAAGGGGAAGCTGCAGGCGATCTGTACGGAGAACGCGGTTGACAAGGTCCCGTATGAATTTGCAGGTGTGCCTGCTGCATCCAGTCTTTTGGGCTGCCCTGTGCAGCCGGTGGGCTGCAATGTGCAGCCAATTGGCTGCATCATGCAGCCATTTGGCTGCATACCTGGCTGCATACTCGGCTGCACTGTGCACCCGATAGGCTGCAAAGTGCAGCCCACAGTATGTTCCTTGTTCTTTCATAGGAGACTGCCTTCAGTCTTTCCTCGACTGCGAGAACTGCGACGATGCAGTGGACTCGGACGAATTGCCGGAGGGTGAGGAGGGCGGCGACCTTCCCTCGGCACCCGCTGCCCACCCTGTCGGTCTCCCAGCAGCACCCCCAAAGCTTGGGTTTGCTGCTCCCCGACGGCCAGTAGCCCGGCCAGCAGCTCGGCCACCCCTGGGGACCCTGGACGTCGCTCAACTGGCTGTGATGCCAGATGAGCACCTCATGCAGCAGTACATGTCGCTGGTGACTGCCCTGGGGTTTGTTCGTTTTGAACTGGAGAAGCAGCGCCAGCTGCCAATCCCTCCCACCCGCGGGCACCTCGTCGTGCTCACTCGCGATGAGTATGACGAATTGTCCCGAGCCAGCAAAAGGGAGAGGGAGCGGGACGAGGCGGACAACGGGAGGGGTCCGAAGAAGCCCAAGCACCCCGCAGACCCGGAGGAAGAAGAAAAGAGGAAGGCCGCAGAAGAGAAGAAGGCCGCAGAAGAGAAGAAGGCCGCAGAAGAGAAGAAGTCCGAAGAAGAGAAGAAGGCCGAAGAAGAGAAGAAGGCAGAGGAGAAGCAAGATGAAGGCAGCAAGGAGGCCCCTGCGGAATCCGCCAGCCCCCGCGGAATCCGCCAGCCCCCGGGACACCCAGGTGGTCATCCCCCACCCCAGCTCAGTTCCCAGCCCCAGTGGTTTGCACTTGACAAGTGGGGAGACGGCCAGGCTACTGGAGGACCCCCCGAAGCACGACGTGCCTCCGAGGACCTTGTCCTTCGCAGAAACGGTATGCTACCAGGGCGGCTGCGTGGTGCAGCCTTATGGCTGCAGTGTGCAGCCGGAACGGCTGCAAGATGCAGCCATGCGGCTGCAGTGTGCAGCCAACTGGCTGCACAACTGGCTGCACTATGCAGCCAGTTGCCGGCTGCATTATGCAGCCATACGTTTTTCAATGCAGCCACCAGTGCAGCCAAATGGCTGCACTATGCAGCCAGTCGTGCAGCCAAACGGCTGCACGATGCAGCCAGCATAATTTACGATGCAGCCAGTCGGCTGCGTGATGCAGCCAAGTGCATTTTGGTTCCCAGTTTGCATCCTGCTTCGCACTGTCACCTGCTCCCTGTCTTGCTGTTCCTTGCAGAGTGAAAGCGCCAAGGCGGCGGATTCCAACGACGAGGTGGAGGAGGTGAAGGCGGACCAGGACGAAGCGGAGGAGGTTAAGAGTGAAGGGGCCGGGGAGGGTGCGCAAGCCTAACTCCTATTTATTTTCCCTGTTGTTGTACAATTGAACCCGGTCGATTCCGCCTGAAAGAGAGCGGTACCACAGTCTGACTGAGTGACGTTGACCGACTGTTGTTTTGCTTTGTGTTGTGCCTCCGCTTTGCGTCTGTTTGACAATTGCAGAAAGATAGAAAATGTATTGGAGATGAAAATAAAGATACATAGAACATGGAACATAGAACGTGGAATAGAACAACGATTTGGGACGAATCGGTGGTGTAACTACTTGGCTACTATATATATACCATATATTCCTTTGTCTACGACGTAGATGACGAAATGGGCGCTTCTAGGGGTCGGGAAAAACACCCTTGTTTTTACAGCGCTTCTGGGAGTTTTTGAGGTAGCCCGACGCACTCGCGCATGAGTTTTCATGCGTTTCAGCCACTTTCAAGGAGAAAAGCACTTTGCATGTTGCCTCCCGCTTTGCTTCCACCGTTCTTAGCGTCGTATGGGGTTCGTTTGTTGGCCGCGTTTTCTACGTTCCGCTTCTGTGCTTCCGGTGGTGCTTCTGGAAGCCGTTCCCTCGTTTTCCGCGTTATCCGCGTTATCCGCGTTCCGGTTTTCTGCTTCTGGTCGTGCTTCTAGAAGCGTGTTCCGCGTTATCCGCGTTATCGGCGTTCTGGTTTTGTGCTTCTGGTCGTGCTTCTGGAAGCGTTTTCCGCGTTCTCCGCGTTATCTGCGTTCCGGAGCGTTACGGAGTGTTATTGTCGTTGTGCGCGTTCTCCTAGCTTACGGGGATAACGTACGGAGCGGAGGCGGGAGCGGAGGCCCAAAAATGGCGCTTCTGTAGACAAAGGAATATATACCATTTGGCTGCATCCATGGAGCCTTCCGGCTTCATAGTGCAGCCGACTGGCTGCATAGTGCAGCCGCTGTTATGTAGACCCAGGACGCACTGTCTTTGTTCTAGGCCCCCCACAAAATGCGGTACGAAGCCAGAGAGCTCAACTACAACGAGGTCCAGAGCCAACTACCTCGTGACCCCCTTCCGGGACACTGTGTGCTACCCGGGGCGCACCCGGGTCGATTTTTGAAGATCATGCTGAAGCCCATCCACATGGTGATGCGCCGCCACCTACGCAACCGCGGGAAGGGTGGCCTAGTCAAACATCTTTGGAGGTACCTGGCCTTCAAGATGTGGTTAGGAATGCTGAAGCCCCGTCGTATTGACGACCTTTTCGAGGTCGGGCACCCGGATGAGGACAACTATGTCGCCAACCTCTTGCACCGCAAGCTGTTCTACAAAATGCAACGCAATTGCGATGTGGACATCACCTCCCTAATCGAAGCGTGTAATGAGGGATGGGTCCAATGGTGGGAGCAGGGGGATGCAGTTGCAATCGATGAAGCAGTTGCACCCCATAAGGGTAGAAGAACTGGGGGTGTAATTCAATATATCCCCAGGAAACCACACAGTACGGGGATTAAGCTATATGTTTTATGCGATTCTGTCTCTGGCTATGTACTGCAGGTGTATTTATACACCGGGAAGAAAGGTCAGCTCCGCAGGAGTAGCCCAAAAGTGGCTGGCAAGTTCACAGGACCAGAAATTGTAAATCATTTTTGTTCATCCCTACAGCCAGATGTTGTCGTTGTTTGTGACAGTTTTTTTGGATCTCACAGGCTTGCTCAGGTGTTGGCTTGCAGGGAACAACCTTTTTTATTTTTAGTCAAACGTGACCAGCTAGGGGTGCAGGAAGGGGGGGCACTCTTGAGTGAGGGGGAACACTGTATCACCACCAAAGCAGATACAGGATATGCACTGCATGTGTACAAAAACCCCAAGGTCGGGGGGAAGGCTGCTCGTGTGGTCCCGCTGATGACCAATTGCGCGCCTGAGGAGCAGAACACTGTCTCCAAATCAGGCAAACCAGTGCCTGGAGTAATTCAGGCGTACAGGGATTTGGCCGGGGGGGTGGACACAGCCAACCAACTCGCCTTACAATGGCGAGAAAGGGGAAGATTTAGGAAATGGTCCAATTCTGTTCGGGCATTCATGCTGCGCTACGCAGCAACAAATGCATATCTTGCAGCGCGGTACACAAAGTCCATCCACCACGACTGCTCAATGTACGATTTCGAACTGCTTGCATTGGAACACATGTTCCCAAGAGAGTCCGCACCAGACCACACACCCTCAAAAAGGACAAGTAGGGGGCGATGTGTTGTTTGTGGGCAGCGCACCTACTGGTGGTGCCCGACCTGTAATGAGGCATTGCATGTAAACGGACGGTGTTGGACTGCACACCATTGTTAATAGCGTACAAGGAATGTCTCTACGTGTTTCTCGCATGGTCTGGGTTGCTGCAGGACGGGATGGCTGCACATGGGCTGCACATTGGCTGCACGGAGGTTACCGTGGCTGCACATGGGCTGCATGTTTTGGGCATGGCTGCACAATGGCTGCATACATGCAGCCAAATGGCTGCACTCATCGGCTGCAAATAAATACGTTTTGGCTGCAGACATGCAGCCATTTGGCTGCATTTGTGCAGCCATTTGGCTGCATGTATGGCTGCACACATGCAGCCAAATGGCTGCACAATGCAGCCACTTTTTTGGCTGCTTTTTTTTGCCACCGGCTGCACTTGGCTGCGTTGGTCCCATCGACTGCCGAAAAAGCAGCCAAAATCCTGGCTGGGTCGCAGCCGACCCAGCCGGTAGATAAAGGAATATTGTTCGACGTTACACCAAGTATTGGCACGCCTTTATGCGATGGGAAGCTGCAACCCAACAACTTCAGAATGGAGATGTCTACAACTGGACAAGCGATGACGCACATGCATGGTGCGATTTGATGCAAGCCATGGAGGAATGCCATTCCGGCAATGGCACTACAACTACTTCTTTGCAAGATTTGATTACCATGCCATGTGCTGGGCAAAGTCCACGCAGTGAAAAACCTCGCACATCCGAAGAAGAGATTTCCAATGTGAACACAGATCCCTGCAGGCCGCTTGCTCCGCTCTTCGGCAAGTATAAACGTTCCACGGACCAAGGGACAGGCAATGCGAAGGTACGAACCTCAAGACTTCGGGGGAATTTGAAGCATGGCCCCAAAGTTGGCATTCGTCGAAAGTCCGCCTGGAAGCCACGAATTGATCGAGGCGATAAAGTGAAAGACCGCAAGCAACGTCCTTTGCGGCAAGTCTTGACCCAAGCTATGGGAACGGATGCGTAATTTGTGGTTTGTGAGATTACACCATTTTTTGGCATGCGGGGACACTTTCGCTCTTGGTTTATCGATCTTTTCTTTCTTCCAACATTTTGCCATGGTTTGGCGCTGTTTTGCTGTTGTAGGCATGCATGTGGAGTGCCGTCGATATATAACTACCTACATGTGTGACAGTGGGATTGAATTAGGATACAATTGGAGTTGGCACAGTCTTTTGTCACCATGACTGCATAGATGTGATAGAGTGTTTGGTCTTTTTTGCCGCCTCGTGCATACACTTTACCTGCAAGCCGCAACACATTTGCTGAGGCGGAGAAAGTGGTTCCTTGGCCTGTATGTTCTTCCATTGGTTGAAATCCTTGTCGCTCAAAAGACTCTTATCGTTCGCTTTTTTCAGTTTGGCAACCGCAATAATCTTTCATGTGTGTTGTTTGCTTTGCAATGTCACCTTGTGCATGTGTGAAGCCTTGTACTCATGTTCCTTTCTTTTCATTTGAACGTTGGCAACAAAGAGTCTCTGGTACGACATGACACAATGAGTCACAGTGGATAATAGGTGCCCCGGGCCTCTACCCATGCCTTGCCCGGACGCCCGGGACCGGTTGAGAACCCTTGCCCACCCTGCGTGCGCGCTACAGGGTATTGCCGCGCGATGGCTCAGTGCGCACTACAAAACTATAGCGCGCAGCATAGCGCGCGATATGGCTCGGGGTCTTGGGTTTGTAACCCCATGTCCTAATAAGCACGGCAAAAACGCCTATTTTTCTAAAGTTTCAGATGCTTCCGGCACCGCATGTGACGCTGTCAATGTCAGGGAAGATTGCAAACATTTTGGGCCCCCACTATGGGTGGTCCCTGTGGAAGAACGAGGACCTTTTGGCGGACCTAGTTGAGTTTTTTTGCTCAGGGTCTGCCGTCCAACGGTCTTTGTGGGCCAGGTTGGAAAAAAGGGTCCCCGTGTCTGAAGCAGAGAAGAAGCGTCGCAGGACCGAGGCTACCAACGCCGTCACACCCCTGTCGGTGGTGGACTTGGTCCTGCTCCTGAAGATTCCAAGAAGAAGGTATTATTGCGCGTGCTTTGCATGTGACATTGCGCGCACTTCCGCTCATAGCACGCGCTTCGTTGACTTCTGCGCGCGCTACGTCCTCATGTTGCGCGCGCTATTTTACTCAGGTACAAAGATTTGATTACTTGGACGAGAAGTAAGGTCCCCACACACCTTTTTTCTCTCCCGTCCTATGCTAGTTTCGCCACAGAATGGAACCAGCTTGCAAGTAGGCAGCATTTACAGGTTGCCGTGCACACAGATGGGGTCACAGTCTTTTCGCAGTGGCCCCTGCAGCACTTTTTTGACTATATATTTTCCTTTGATTCCATTGTTTCTAACCTCCAATACCCCAGGGAGTGCCAAGGAGAGCTGTGGATCATTGTGAGGGGGGATGGGTTGCCTTGTGGGGGGGAATCGTGGTGCCAGATGTCCATTTCCTTTGCCAACCATGGTCACTTGGCAAGGACGTTGTCCTACCACTGGACTGTTAATCGCCCTTTGTGGTGAGAAGTCCACCTCTGTGTTGTCCCAGGTCTGGGCTAACAATCTTGCTTTTCTGCAGAGTGCCCTTGACAGTGGTGTGGTTCCCATCCGGGGTGCATCCAGACGCTGCAGGATTTTCTGCGGTGGGGATAGCCCTTGGCTGCGTCGGTTGTCGGGTGTCACTACACATTGGATGGCAGGTAGTCTGTTCACTTACATGACGTGGTGCAAGTCCAGTGCAACGTGGTTGCAACAGGATGTGGATAGAACCACCGAGCGAGATGAGCAGTTGCTAGGGCTTATTGCACCTGGGGCCAAGTGCAGGCCCATGGATATATTTGGTGTTGTCCAGAGCAAGTTGTTGAAGGTGCCTCTGAGGCGGCTTCACCTTATACCATGTGTTCTGCACCTTCTGATTTTTGTAGGGAGGCTGCCTTGGTACGCAGATTGGCCAAGTCTGTCCGTCCCAGTACTAGGGTCTCTGTTCAGGCTATTCTTCACAGGTCTGGTTGTCACATAGCACTACAGGGGACGGCAGAGCCAGATGGGGAAGAGACTTGGTGCCTTCTAAAGGTTTGGGAGGACCTGGCCCCCCTCCTTGCAGGTGACATGAGGATGTACACACCAGTGGTTGCCATGTACATACTACTGGGGGACATGTATGGCACAATGTTTGAAGAGGGTGCATTGCAGGCTCCAGAGGTTGCCCAGGCTTTCCAGAGGTGGGTTTGTCCAGCGATAAGATCACCTTATATTAACTGGATGTTGCACGATGCTATAGTCACTATTCAGGCCATAAGGCCCTATGGCCTAGGAATGTTTTCGGGTGATCTTTTGGAAGGGAGCAACAGCCTCGGTGGATCATCTACTGCACCACTGCGATCGCGCCGATGATTGTGGAGGGAGCCGAAGTCAAGCCAGCAGGCGCCAGGAGCGCCCCTCAGGACCACGTGGCCGTCATCATCCCCAACGATTAGTGGAGCCCGAGCCAACAAGGGGAGGTGGAGGAGGAAGAGGACAACTAGTCGGAGTTCATGCCCAGCTGCCAGGTGTTCTCCGCCAAAAGCAAAGCGTATGAGGAGTTGGACAAGTGGCAGTCGTGGTGGGAGACGTACGAGGCCGATGAAATTGTGGACCTCTGCCCCGACCCAAAGACCATCAGGATGTGCCCGTCCAAGCCACCAACCCCAAAGAAGAAGAAGCCCCAAGGAAACCCACCAGCCCAGCCACCAGCCCCCCCACAAGAAGACAAGGGACCTGCCGAAGCTGCAGCACTAGCAGAAGCACCAGCAGCAGCTGCACAAGAAGAAGAGGCACCAGCCCCAGCAGCAGCAGCAGCACAAGAAGACGACGCACCAGCCCCACCACAAGAAGAAGAGGCACCAGCGGCCGCGCCACAAGAAGGAGAAGGAGCAGCCCCGAAAGAAGAAGAGGCACCAGAAGGAGCAACCCCAGAAGGCGACCCAAGCCCACAAGAAGAAGGGGATGCAGCCCCAGCTGCCACTGGGGCAGAAGACCACAGACCCGAATGGGAGAAGGAGTGGGAGGCCGAAGTGGTGGTCCAAACCATTAAGGAGATCACCGAATGACAGCGCGCGCTATACCTGGTATAGCGCGCGCCGTAAGGCTCATAGCGCGCGCTGTAAATATGTTGCGCGCGCTACACTGTCTGTGCCCATGAGGACCTGTACTGTTGCACACTTTTCAGACCTTTCAGAAAGTGTTTTTGCATGTGTCTTGGGTTGCATGAGCAACGGGGAATGTTTTTGAAAAGCAAGGGGTTTTTGAGAAACGCAGGACACTGGAAAAAGCATGGTTTTGAAACATTTTCCGGTTTTGAAAAATTTGAAAAACGGGACAATATAGCGCGGTAGAGCGCGCGCAATAAGCGCGCTATAAAGCTCATATTTTTGAAAATTTGCGCGCACTATGGAAAAAATGCACCATTGCGCGCACGCAGGGCATTCCACATGGTCCGCATTGCTATGTTAAAAGTGGGTGTATGATTATTGACATTAGATTAGTGTTAGGGTTAGGGTCACCGAGCTGGTGGAACCAGTCTTGGTTTTATAACCCTTTTTAGTGTCTAGGGTGGACCTACCAGGTTTAGTAGCAAGCAAGCAAGCAAGCAAGCAAGCAAGCAAGCAGCAAGCAGCACGCGCGAAATGGGGAAAAATCAGAAATCCGTCGTGGTGCTTCAGCTTCGGATGAAATTTTGGTGGATGATACCTATGGGTGTGAAGTACAATCACAGAAAGTTCGAGCAAGAAACTCAACGGTGGCGGAACGGGATTCGCAAGTGGCGGACCTCAGTTTCAAAAACTGCAGTTTAGGGCCAAAAACAGCCATTTTTGGGCCAAAAAAGCCCTGGAACACATTCCAAACGGCCAAACGAAGGGAAACGGTGGGTGCACTTCACGTGCGGCTTGACTTCCCCGTGTCAACGAGCTCTTTGCGGCCCTCTAACTGAATGATATGTCCCGGACCTCTAACTGAATGATATGTCCCGGAAACAGCCCAAAAAGACCCCAGAAGCTCAAATGCCGACAGCCACAAAACCAAGAATAGGCCATATCTTTGGCTACATGGCTCAAAATGCGATTCCGAGGGCTCCTACTCCACCCGCAACCCCCCACTTTTTGTGGTTTCCACCCCTCAAAATTGCCCAAACGGACGCCTAGACCCCAATACCTAGGCCCACTAGGCGGCCGCAAGCTGCAAGCTCAAGCCCAAACAGGCGGGTGCCCAAATGGGTCAATAGGGTCCAATAGGGGCAAAAAGATGACTTTTCTCAAAAATGATCCTAGACCATGTGCGACGCTAAAACAAGTGTTTTTGGACCGTTTCGAGCTTGTGGTGGCCCATTTTGGTCCTCCAAACACCCCAAAATGCCTTGAAAATGGGCTGTTTTGGGACCAAAAATGGGTCAAAAATGGGTCAAAAACGCATTTTTCCAAACCTCATCCTAGACCATTTGGGGTGCACCAACAGGTGACATGGGCCCATTTTGCGCCCATTTTGGGGCATTTTGGCCCTCAGAAGTCCAAAAAGCCTTGAAAGTGGGCCTTGTGGTGATGGGGTTCACTTGCAAGCTGATTCCACTTTGTCCAGAGCCATCAATGTGTGAATCATTCTTGATGTCCCTCACTAGTCATAGCTGATGTTCCCTCCCCCACCAGCTCGGTCCCAATATTCAGTCTTGATTAGGGCTATCGTTAGGGTTAGGGATAGGGTTGGGGTTAGGCTTAGGGTTAGGCCTAGGGTTAGGGTCAGGGTCGGTGTTGGGACCAGGGGTAGGGTACGTCATGATTAGGGTTAGGGTTACGGATAGGGTTAGGGTTGGCGTCATGGTTGATCCATGCATTGTTTGGGCGGCTGTTTTCTCTTTTAGTAGGTGGAATGTTTTTCCATTGCGACATGAATGACATTGGCACCTTTCCGACGGACGTGTGGTGGCTCATTTGCCTCTTTCTACCTCCAATCAATGCAATGCAACTGCTAAGGATTCCCTCTTTCTTCAACCGTATGCGTCTTGGGCGGCCCATCGTTCAAACATTTATGAATTTCTTGATGGAGCGATTGGCGGAGTACATGCCATATCCCTCTGTGCTTATGGCATTGTTGTGCGAACATAATCCAATGCACAATCCAAGAGCAATAATCTCCGGCTCTACGGTGTTGGAAGGAATTCAACATGAACGGTTTTTCATGGTGGACCTGGACATCTATTGTCATTTGTCCATTTTCTCAATCCTTTACCAACATCTTGTGGACAAACAATTACTGGAGTTGATTTGCATGCGAAGCAAAGAAAATTTGGAACAATACGCTCATCTTGACGAGCTCAATTCCATTTGGAATTTTTGCGCTCCCGGGTTGGTTCCGCGGGTCGTCCAAGTTATTGTGGTTGATTGCCCACAGGAATCTTTGCGCAATATTGTGCTTGGTTTTGACATCCACGTGGTGCAAAATTATTTTGATGGACACGGTCTCTTCTGTGCCGCTTCGCGCTCGGTGCTGAAAAAGATCGCCTGTGTATGTGCAGGACGCCACTATATGGATTCTTACATCAAAGGTACCAAGACAATGGCGAATGTCATCTATTCATTGAGGATGTGTATAGTGCCTATCTTTCATCGTTTCGAATGTCATGCTGAGGTCCATGTTCGTACCTCCGAGGTGGATGGTAGTTTTCGGGCTCATGTGTAATGCGTCCGGCATTGGATGTAGACCGCTCTATATATTTCTGTTAGTATGTGCATGGTAACAAAACCGCTATTGTTGCCTTTTGCACAATATGGGTTGGTACATTGGAATGACACGTGGATTCGGGTTTGCCCACTTTTGAGTATATATGTTGTTGCCAGTTACCGCTGTCGTAATTGGACGTGGGCAAGTACGGTTTTTCCAATGCATCATTTGTTGTGAACGGATTTTTCAGATCTCTTTTTATAGCATGTGCAAGGGTCAACAACCATTTTGGATCTCAACATTGCTTTGCGTTTGCATTCCGTGTACTGTGTTTGCTTTCGCGTCAACGCCGGCAACAAAGAGTCTCTGGTAGGATATGATACCCCCACCGATGGTTGAGTGGATCATAGGCTCCCCGGGCCCCAACCCATGCCATGTCCGGACGCCGGGGACCGGTTGCAGTGAGTTTCACATACATAATGCAACTTTGTAATGCATGATCAACATGTCTAAGGTACAGCATGTTTTTTCCTCTTTAGAAGCGTAATCCATGATGGTATGCTCCTGGGGCTACGCCGATGAGTCTCGACGTTACCTTCTTTGCATTTGAAGGGGCGAGTGTCAAACACTGCGATCCATTGTGATGCACGCTTGACCCCGGTGCTGGTCGCCGCGGTGGGGTGTCAAAGGTTTCGACCTGGCCCTATGCTGACAAAAGCCCAAGGGGCATGCAACGCAGAGCAATGTGCTTCCCATTGTCTCCCCTCGGTGCTATGCCTTGGGGGACACCGCCAGTCTTTAGACATCATGGCACGTCTTGAGCAAGCATGGATAGCGTGACCGATTGTGGTGTAATGGTTGTATATCAGTTTTTTGGTAGATGCCGCAATGGCCTGGAGGAGTTTGAGTGGATCTTCTTCCCAGCCAGAGGCCACCTTGAGGTCCTGCAGCCATTTGTCGTGGTCCACACCCGCGTCTCTGATGCGCTGCATGATTTCCACCGCCGCTCTCGCCAAGTGGTCCCCGTGGAGGGTGCTCTTGTAGACCTCGAACTGGCCCTTAGAGACGAAGTCTTTGAAGGTGAGGGACTCCATGCTGATAGCGGACATTTTGTACGGATCTCCTTACGTGGCCTGAGAACCCAAAAATCTTTAAAAGATTCTATAGTGAAAGTGCATATGAGTGGCATTATGGGGTGAATCTTGTGATTCGCCTAAAGGCGAATCCCCTGATCTCCTCACCAGGTAGCAATAGGTCTCCTCTCCAGGTCCCAACCAGTCTCATCACCAGGTGCCGACAGGTCTCATCTCCAGGTCCCAACAGGTTTCATCTCCGGGTCCCAAAAGGTCTCATCTCCAGTGTCTACGCCTTCTTGTAATTGCCTGCCAACACTGCCAACGGCACTGCCGCAACCGAGGTTACAACCCCCGGGTAGACACCATCGGTTTCGGGCACATACACCTGTTCACCAAGCAGGGGGTCAGGTGACTCATCCCCCTCCAAAGAGGGGGGTTCCTCGCGCCGCTTTTGCAGCTGGGGCTGCTTCCCCTTCACCCCCTTCCCATGCCCACGGGGGTGTGCCTAGTCCGACGATGAGCTACTGCCCGATTCAAAGGACTTGCGCATCGGAGGGGGGGGCTTTTTGGGTTGCGTGGGGGGGGGGGGGCAGGGCACGGGGTTTGGGTTTCTCTGCGGGGGGGGGGGGTTTGCTGGGGAGGTGCTGCGGGGGCTGCCGGGGGTGGGCGGGCTCAACCCACAACTGGACAGCAAGATCTCCTCGTCAGCACACCCCTCCCACCCCAACTCCTCCAGGCTCGCCGAGCAGGGCGTATTCGCCGCCCACGTGTCTGTTAGGCGGCCCGAGCGCTCCCACTCCCGCAGCCCGGACAGGATGGCGCACCCCCGTTGGGGGTTGACGAGCACCAGCTGGTAGAGGGCGGACAGGGCGATGCTGAACTCGGCGGTGCCCAACCGGTACCGGATGCGGACCCCCGCGACGTCCGCCGCGTTCACTTCCACGTCCACGACCTGTGACAGTGCCGTTCATAACATTCTAACGCGTTGATGGTTCATAAACGGGCAGTGCAGGGTCGCTGAATTATGAACGCTGAATTATGAAGGAATTATGAACGAATTATGAACGCACATACCTCAAAATCTAGCTCTCATCCGATCGGGAAGGAGGCCTCGTACGAGGGGGCCGTGGAGGGCCTCACGATCACCCGCCCCATCAAGCCCCTTGGCCGGGCAGCCCCGGCCACCAGCAGCACCACCGGCCCCACAGGCGCCCCCCAGGGCAACCCTCCCAGCGCAGCTGCGAATTTGCAGACCGCCCTGGGTGCCATGGGCACGGGTCATACAGGCCCCCCGAAATGGATTCCCACCGGGGGATGCACTCCAACTTGCGCCCCGGGCGCTAAAGCTTCACCCACCCCCTTTCCTCCCAGTGGAGGAACAACAGCTCCCAATGGGAGCCCCGCATGAAGGCCCCCCGCAGCCCCGAAAAAACTTTGGACTGCGTCAAATCCCCAGCCCCAATTGGTTTGGGGATGGGAGACAGGGGCTTTCCCGGCAGGGGTTTCCATGCCCATGCCCCCCCCCCCCCCCCCGTGTACGCAATATCGCATTATGCACAATTGACTGCAAAGGCACATGGGCAGCTGCCCTATTGCGGCCTGTGGTTGACCTTACAATGGTTGCTTGGGGAAAGTAGGGCATGATCCGTTGCCACACTTCCGCCACACTTCCCTCCCAGTGCACCCCCCCGATGCTTCATCAATGAAGCACGCCCTCAAAAAAAATAATTGTTCCTTTAGGGGGGGGGGGTCACTCATTTCAAAACAAACACAAAAAAGCCGCAACCGTTTCCCCCTCAGCGGCATTCGGCCATTTGGCCGTTTGCCCCCCAACCCAGAAATAGGAGGGTTGGCTGAGGTTGGTCTTCCTCTCCACCCCCCCGGCCTTCTCCCTGATGGTGACCTGCCGGAACCATCCGGTCCCCCCCATCCGGCAGGCTCGTCCACCGGCTCCCCCCAACGCCAGCCCGCCCCCTCCGGCGGCCTCTTCTCCCCCTCCAGCTCCGCACGGGCCGCCGACGGCTGGGCGGCCCGTGCCCCTGCTGCTTCTGCTGCTCCTCATGCTGTTGTTGCTGCTGCGTCGGCCTCCTTGACGAAGAGACGCGGCAGCTGCAGGATTGTGCCCTGGGAAGAACAAAAGAAACAAAAAAAAACACGCGATAACTACGGCGATAACTCGCGGGATAACCTAGTTAGAGCGCGATAACCCACACGATAACCCCCGCGATAATCCCCGTGATAACTAGTTAGAACACGATAACCCAGCACGATAACTAGTTACAGCAACCAGGTAGAGTGCGATAACTGCCGCGCTAACTAGTTAGAGCAAAGGTTAGAGCAGGGTGTAGTGGGCACGTTTCACACGTGTTGACATGGGCACATGCCTTCGCCCGCCTCTTTCTTGGGGTTGTCCAGCACCAAGTTCATCCTCCGCAGCTAGATGAAGTCCATGAGGGCTGCATACTCCTGAACTTGCCTCCACTCCACCACCTGGGCCACCCCCTCGAGCTCAAGGGGGACCATTGCCACTCCTCCATACATTCCCTTCCTCACCACCAAAATGGTGCCAGCCGGCACCTTCATCCAAACATGCCCTTGCAACGTGGGCCACGGCAGTGCCTCCCCGTGGCACACCTTGGTCAAGGGGCACTAATCGCCCCCCCCCCCCACCTCCTTAGTCGTGAGGGGGGCAACCACCTCCCTCCCAACCCCCCACCCCGACAACAAAAAATGCCCGGTGGTTGTACCCACCGGGAGCAAGCATTGAGCACATTGCTCAATGCTGACCCCCTTGGGGTCGTCCACCAACTCCTGCTCCTCCCCCCCCTCCGGCTCCTCCCCCTCCTAGCATGGCACACAAAGACCATAATCTTTGTGTGCGGCGCACAAACCCGCCCGCACGCAACCGTAGCACTTGGCAACAACCTTCCCCCTACACCTAACCGCCCCCTCACATGGCGCTGTCTTGGGACCCTGAGCACCAGGCGCCCCCAGTTGGGGCCGCTTAATGGCCTGGGTGACATGCAGGTTGGGGAACCGCAGGTGAGGGCCTTGGGTCAGCTCAATTGCGAGAATTTGCCATGAGGCGAGGATGGGTCACACCAGTGGGCGAGGCCTTTGGAATGCCCGACCCCGGTGAACATCAAGGGCATTTAAAAAAAAGGCAGCGCCCCTCTTGAATGGCACAGCCCTCTCCACCCAAGGGGTAGAGAACCCCAAAATGCTGTAGGGCACAAAAAGAAAAGGCGACCCATCCTCGGCCTCATGATTATGGGTGAGCATAATGAGGCAATTGACAATCAATGTGCCTTCGGGCACAGTGTAGGGGAGGGGGCATCGCCATGGAAGTGCTGCGGGGTGTGGTCATAGCCAGAAATTGCTGCCATGTCAAGAATGGTGCAGCTCTACCCAACCCAACCCCACCACACTCTTCTTCGCAGTCTCAAGCACACGCTCTGCGACCCTTTTGAGGACCGGCAGATCATGCAGCTTGTGGGGGTTCTGCTTGTGGTGGTTGCGGCCCCCATAGTTGCCATACACAGTGCGGCGGGTCCCTGAATCTTGGGGCCTGCCCACAATGGGGGGGTTCTCATTGAAAATGGCTGCCTTCTTTGAGAGAGGCACCCTCTCAAGATCATCCAAAAGACTGTCGAGCTGCACATCACTCAAAAAATCGTGCTGGAGCAAGTTGTTCACCACCAACCTGTCCCCGGTGGTGACCACAAGATCATTTGGATCCCTATTAAAGGCCACCATGGGCTCTGCCGCAACCACTTCCTCGGCCTCCCCAATAAGGGGGGGGGGGGGTTGCCCTAAGAGGAAAAAGAATCACCCCCTGCCCCGAAACAATGTTGGGAGTGGTGACCCCATACCACTCACGCTCCAACTCCCTTGTGGGGCAAAGGGAGTGCATGGTTTTGGGGTTGTCAGTGCAGACCCGGAGGGTGTTGTGGATGAGGGGTTGGGGGAACCAACCATCCGACTTCCCCTTCCCCTTACCAGGTCGGATCCTTACCCTCTAGACACTAATCATGAGGGGGTGGTGGGGCTTGTCCTTCCCCCTCCCACCCCCCACTTCCTCCACCTCCTCCACTTCATCCTCCACTTCCTCCTCTTCCTCCTGACCCACGTAGAGGGCCGCCTTCGTCCCCGCACCCTTCTCGGCATGGGCGGTGACGGACTCCACCACGTCGTTGACATCCTCCGGATGAAGCTGCATCAAAAATTCAGCAACTCCTGGATTTACCTCTAGCAACTCGAAGATGTAGCTGCTGAGAACCAGGGGGTCCTCCTTGTCGGCCATGAGGGGGGACTTATGGACGATGAGTCCAAAGTCCACACCCTTTTCGAAATGACTCGCCACAGGGCGCCTCACAGTGGTGTCACCCATCGTAAACCCCAGCTTTTGATGGTGCTCGCACCAAGCGTGGGCAGCGGCAAGGCCCGTTACAAAGTATTTGAGAGCTAAAGCGAAGAGGGGAAACATGGAACAAGAGAAAATGAAGCGCGATAACCTACGCGATAACTCACGCGATAACTAGTTATCGCGCGATAACTAGCGCGATAACTCGCGTGATAACTAGGTTATCGCGCGATAACCCACGCGACAACTAGTGCTATAACCCCGTTATAAGTAGTTAGAGCACAAAAAGACCAAATCACAAAAAGTGCAAAACGGGCAATACCCAGCAAACGAGACATGCAAGGCACATTGTTGCATCATAGTGCACCCATGTAACATGTGAAAGTCCGGGTTCCGACCATATTAACAACCCCCAAAATTGGGGGGGTTTTCCGCACCACGCCCTAGAACAGCGCATTCCATGTTCACATCCCTTCATCACATCCATCTCCCATTTCAAGTGCATGCCTATTTGCCCGCTTCTCACAAGTCATTCACCTCCTCACTTCTACCTATCCGAATCCAAAAAGCAATTGATCCTTTGTCATTCTATTGCCTTCCTATGTGTCTTAAGTCCGTACACAAACTTCCCCTCCTTTGCAAAAGCTACATTCTCCGTACCATTGCTATCGTTGTACACCATTCGTCACGGCGTTTGGCAATTGTTTGACAACTCATTGCTATGCATCATAAAGTTCTAACCAACCGACAATTGTTCTTGCACCATTGATCCCGTTGTTTGAGACTTTTGACAAGGAAAGAATAACAAGTAACATTGGGTCTCGATGAAAGGCATAGATTATGTGTTGGAACTTGAGGTATGGAAACCGGGACTCTCTTCCTTTAAACATTCATTGGTGCATAGACAACAATCAAATTGGAAACCATGATGCAAGGGAGATGCCCCCCCACCCTCCTCTCCCCCCTCCCCTCCCCGTCTCTTTGCAATTGGATTATTGAATGCAACGGGGATATGCAACCTCCCCCCCCCTCTCTCCCCGTCATCCCCATGTCCTTCGGGTATATTCTTTGGGAGCTCTCCCTTCCAATCATACACTTTCACGGTTGTCAATTTAACATGGCTCTTCAAAGTAAGCTATCATCGCTACTTCCTTTCAACATTCATTCATGTTTAGACGATAATCAAAGTGGAACCCATGATCCAAGGGAAATGTCCTACCCCCCCCCTCCTCCCTCCGTCTCTTTGCAATTGTATGATCCAATGAAGCGGGGATATGCAACCCCCCCCCCCCCCCGCACCCCGTCATGTCGCTTCTCCTTGGACCATCCCTATGTATGATCTGAGAAGACTGGGATATGCAATGCCCCCCCCCGTCTGCCCGTCATCTCGCTTCTGATTGCAACATCCCTATGGTAATTCCTATGTCCTTCAGGTATGTTCTTTGGGAGCTCTTGGTTCCAATCGTACACTTTCACGATTGTCAGTTTAACATTGCTCTTCAAAGTAAGCTATCATCCCTCCTTACTTTAAACATTCATTGATGTTTACACAACAATCAACGTGGAAACCGTGATCCAAGGGAAATGCCCCACCCCCCCTCCTACTCCCTCCGTCTCTTTGGAATTGTATGATCCAATGAAACGGGGATATGCAACCCCCCCCCCCTCTCCCCGTCATGTCGCTTCTCATTGGAACATCCCTATGTATGGTCTAAGACGGCAGGGATATGCAATGCCCGCCCCCCCCCTTTCCCCGTCATCTCCCTTCTCATTGGAACATCCCTATGGTAATTTCCATGTCCTTCGGGTATGTTGTTTGGGAGCTCTCCCTTCCAATCATACACTTTCACGGTTGTCAATTTAACATGGCTCTTCAAAGTAAGCTATCATCCCTCCTTACTTTAAACATTCATTGATGTTTGGACAACAATCAAAGTGGAAACCGTGATTCAAGGGAAATGTCCTACCCCCCCCCCCTCCTCCCTCCGTCTCTTTGGAATTGTATGATCCAATGAAACAGGGATATGCAACCCCCCCCCCTCTCCCAGTCATGTGGCTTCTCATTGGAACATCCTATGTATGATCTAAGACGACGGGGATATGCAACGCCCCCCCCCCTCTGCCCGTCATCTCCCTTCTCATTGCAACATCCCTATGGTAATTCCCATGTCCTTCAGGTATGTTCTTTGGGAGCTCTCCCTTCCAATCATACACTTTCACGATTGTCAATTTAACATGGCTCTTCAAAGTAAGCTATCATCTCTCCTTACTTTAAACATTCGTTGATGTTTAGACAACAATCAAAGTGGAAACCGTGATCCAAGGAAATGTCCTACCCCCCCCCCCTCCTCCCTCCGTCTCTTTGGAATTGTATGATCCAATGAAACGGGGATATGGAAACCCCCCCCCCCTCTCTCCCCGTCATCCCCATGTCCTTCGGGTATATTCTTTGGGAGCTCTCCCTTTCAATCATACACTTTCACGGTTGTCAATTTAACATGACTCTTCAACGTAAGCTATCATCCCTCCTTACTTTAAACATTCATTCATGTTTAGACGATAATCAAAGTGGAACCCATGATCCAAGGGAAATGTCCGACCCCCCCCCCCCTTCCTCTGTCCGTCTCTTTGCAATTGTATGATCCGATGAAACGGGGATATGCAACCCCCCCCCCCTCTCCCCGTCATGTCGCTTCTCCTTGGACCATCCCTATGTATGAGCTGACACGACAGGGATATGCAACGCCCCCCCCCGTCTGCCCGTCATCTCGCTTCTCATTGCAACATCCCTATGGTAATTCCTATGTCCTTCAGGTATGTTCTTTGGGAGGTCTTTCTTCCAATCGTACACTTTCACGATTGTCAGTTTAACATGGCTCTTCAAAGTAAGCTATCATCTCTCCTTACTTTAAACATTCATTGATGGTTACACAACAATCAACGAGGAAACCGTGATCCAAGGGAAATGCCCCACCCCCCCTCCTCCTCCCTCCGTCTCTTTGGAATTGTATGATCCAATGAAACGGGGATATGCAACCCCCCCCCCCTCTCCCCGTCATGTCGTTTCTCATTGGAACATCCCTATGTATGGTCTAAGACCAGGGGGATATGCAATGCCCCCCCCCCCCTTTCCCCGTCATCTCCCTTCTCATTGGAACATCCCTATGGTAATTCCCATGTCCTTCAGGTATGTTCTTTGGGAGCTCTCCCTTCCAATCATACACTTTCACGATTGTCAATTTAACATGGCTCTTCAAAGTAAGCTATCATCCCTCCTTACTTTAAACATTCATTGATGTTTAGACAACAATCAAAGTGGAAACCGTGATTCAAGGGAAATGTCCTACCCCCCCCCTCCTCCCTCCGTCTCTTTGGAATTGTATGATCCAATGAAACAGGGATATGCAAACCCCCCCCCCCTCTCCCAGTCATGTGGCTTCTCATTGGAACATCCTATGTATGATCTAAGACGACGGGGATATGCAACGCCCCCCCCCCTCTGCCCGTCATCTCGCTTCTCATTGCAACATCCCTTTGGTAATTCCCATGTCCTTCAGGTATGTTCTTTGGGAGCTCTCCCTTCCAATCATACACTTTCACGATTGTCAATTTAACATGCCTCTTCAAAGTAAGCTATCATCTCTCCTTACTTTAAACATTCGTTGATGTTTAGACAACAATCAAAGTGGAAACCGTGATCCAAGGAAATGTCCTACCCCCCCCCCCCCTCCTCCCTCCGTCTCTTTGGAATTGTATGATCCAATGAAACGGGGATATGGAAACCCCCCCCCCCCTCTCTCCCCGTCATCCCCATGTCCTTCGGGTATATTCTTTGGGAGCTCTCCCTTTCAATCATACACTTTCACGATTGTCAATTTAACATGACTCTTCAAAGTAAGCTATCATCCCTCCTCACTTTAAACATTCATTCATGTTTAGACGATAATCAAAGTGGAACCCATGATCCAAGGGAAATGTCCTACCCCCCCCCCTTCCTACCTCCGTCTCTTTGCAATTGTATGATCCGATGAAACGGGGATATGCAACCCCCCCCCCTCTCCCCGTCATGTCGCTTCTCCTTGGAACATCCCTATGTATGATCTAAGACGACGGGGATATGCAACGCCCCCCCCCTCTCCCCGTCATCCCGCTTCTCATTGCAACATCCCTATGGTAATTCCTATGTCCTTCAGGTATGTTCTTTGGGAGCTCTCCCTTCCAATCATGCAACGCCCCCCCCCTCTCCCCGTCATCCCGCTTCTCATTGGAACATCCCTATGGTAATTCCCATGTCCTTCGGGTATGTTCTTTGGGAGCTCTCCCTTCCAATCATACACTTTCACGGTTGTCAATTTAACATGGCTCTTCAAAGTAAGCTATCATCCCTCCTTACTTTAAACATTTATTGATGTTTAGACAACAATCAAGGTGGAAACCGTGATTCAAGGGAAATGTCCTACCCCCCCCCCTCCTCCCTCCGTCTCTTTGGAATTGTATGATCCAATGAAACGGGGATATGCAACCCCCCCCCCCTCTCCCCGTCATCTCGCTTCTCATTGGTTCCCTATGGTAATCCCCATGTCCTTCGGGTATGTTCTTTGGGGGCTCTCACTTCCAATCATACACTTTCACGATTGTCCATTTAACATGCCTTTTCAAAACAAGCTATCATCCCTTTTTCCTTTAAACCTCATTCATGTTTAGACAACAATCAAAGTGGAACCCATGATCCAAGGGAAATGTCCTACCCCCTCCCCCCCTTCATGTTTAGACAACAATCAAAGTGGAACCCATGATCCAAGGGAAATGTCCTCCCCCCCCCTCCTCCCTCCGCAATTGTATGATCTAATGAAACGGGGATATGCAACCATCCACCCCCTTCCCATCACGAACCTTCATTATAGCTTTCATCAATTTTTTTTCCAAAGGAAGCCATTTGTTTGATGTTTGATGCCCCGCCTTGCCCCCCGAACAATTCCTACCATTGCCCTTTGTCAACCAAACCATTGCCCCTTGGTTTCCATAAAAAGCCACGTCCTATCTTTGGTTGGGCATCTCATAGAAAGCTCCCGTTCACCTCCCTTCCTTTGCGTTCACCATCATTTTTATACATCCAAACAAAGCAAACAAACACGGGCAAAGGCAACATGGCATGGTTCGTCGCATGATGGCATGATTCGTCGACTTTATTTTACAATATTCACACCATTTATAATCTATTTACAACCTTATTAGTTATTATTATTATGCTTCTTCGGTGAACCAAACCACCTCTTCCCCCTTCAAGACATCCAAGATGACTTGGAGAATGGACACGTAGCGTGGCCACAAGGGGGGGTTGTGATACTCCGCGGCCGGGGTATGGGCCGGAATCCCGGCCAATCCCGCCGCCGTTGCCACCACTCTCTCGCCCTATGAGATGGGAACATGAGGTGAAAAATAGAATGGGGAATTAACATGCTAAATGCATATGGCACACATAGGGGAGTGTAAACACATGGTTTTTATGAGGGTTTGGTAGCTGAAAAAATGCACCCGCACAGAACGCGCTGATTCGCACCTCGAAATACGCGGAAAAACGCCGCCGCCAGAACTGCGTTGTCAGATTCTAAATTAGCGCCCGCAAAAATTTTCTGCTGGTGTCTGTGGTTTCATGGTATCGCGCTTTCTGTCGCAGAAGTGCTGCAGCTGTCACGCGCTCTCCAAAAAGCGCATGCTGACAGCGCAAACCGTCACGCGCTCCGCAGAAAAACAGACCTTCTGTTTTTTGCCAGACAAACACGCCGGACTTTGGTATATTTTCCATACTGTAAAACTACATATCCTACAACGCTCTGCGCAGCGCAAAACGACCAATATGCAGGAACGCTTTTTGGAAGAGAAAGAGGGGTCGTGGTGTGTGCACGCCGGAAGCATACCTCGAAGCCACGGAGGTCTCTCTCCCTCATAGCCTCGGCGGCTCGCGCCACGCGGTCCGCCAAGGCCACGAGGGGGAGGTACATGGGTTGTGGGCACAGTTTGGTTTTTGTTGTAGCTAAAGTAAAGGAGGACGACTAACCCACATATACAACGACAAGGACAACGGAGTACGCTTGACGAAGACCCTTGCATGTCACACTTGCGTTGTTGCTCGCTTTGTTGTTTGCATTGCGTTTAAACTCAAAGAGATTGAAAAAACTTTTAACCTAGAAAAAAGCTCACAACTTATGTAGAATTTCATTCCGCATATACTCGTATAATTTTTTTCGTGTCGGATGCTTTCATCCTTTTTTTTTCCTTGAATTACTACTGACGGTTGACGGCCTGCCTGGCAGGGCCAGTCGCCAGCCGGCGGCTCGCCCACAGAGCCGCACAGGCGCCGGCGTTTGGAACGACGACAACCATGAAGACACAAGACAATTAAATATAGTATTAAATTTTGTACTAGTGCTGAAGCCCGCGTAAACGCGGGCATACCGACCGTGGCTGAATGTACAAAAGCAAAATTTTCGTTACTTAACGTTTGAAATCTTATTTTCATAGAAAAAAGGGAGCGTTTCCAATGTTGTGTCCAAATGTATGCAGGCAAAGCTAAAAACAAAAACCTTTTCGCGGCTTACACTGGATTTGATGCACTTCAGAGAACCTTGAACACGATGAAGTGTGTAACCTAACCCCAACCCTAAGCCTAACCCTAACCAACCCTAACCCTAACGTCCAAATGTATGCCAGCAAAGCTAAAAAAAAATTTTTTCGCGGTCTATGTGGATTTTATGTACTTGAAGGAACATCAAACATCCTGCCGTGTGTAACCTCAACAGCAAACCTAACCCTAATCAAGACTGAATATTGGGACCGAGTTGGTGGGGGAGGGAACATTAGATATGAATGGTGAGGGACACCAATGTGTTACCCATTGAAGGCCGTTGACAAGGTGGAATCAGCTTGCAAGTGATCCCCTTCACCACAAGGCCCACTTTCAAGGCTTTTGTGGACTTGTGAGGGGCCAACATGCCCCAAAATGGGCTCAAAATAGGCTCATTTCACCCGTTTGTGCACCCCAAATGGTCTAGGATGAGTTTTGGAAAAATGCGTTTTTGACCCATTTTTGACCCATTTTTGGTCCCAAAACAGCGCATCTTCAAGGCATTTTGGGATTTTCGGAGGACCAAAATGGGCCACCCCAAGCTCAAAACAGTCCAAAAACACTTGTTTTAGCATCACACATGGTCTAGGATCATTTTTGAGAAAAGTCATTTTTCTGCCCCTATTGGACCCTATTGACCCATTTAGGCACCCACCTGTTTGGGCTTCAGCTTGCAACTTGCCGCAGCCTACTGGGCTTGGGTACGGGGGTCTAGGCGTCCATTTGGGCAATTTTGAGGGGTGGAAACCACAGAACGAGGGGGGTTGCGGGTGGATTAGGTGCCCTCGGAATCGCGTTTTGAGCCATGTAGCCAAAGATATGGCCTATTCTTGGTTTTGTGGCTGTCGCCAGCCAATCTGCACAAAATTTGGGGCTTGTGGGGGCCTTTTTGGGACGTTTCCGGGACATATGGTGGAGTCAGAGGGCCGCAAATGGCTCGTTGACAAAAGAAAGCCAAGCCGCACATGGAGTGCACCCACCCTTTCCCTTTCCTTGGCCGTTTTGAATGGGTTCTAGGGCTCTTTTGGCCCAAAAATGGTTGTTTTTGGCCCTCAGTTGCAGTTTTTGAAACTAAGGTTGCGACACCCATTCCCGGCCGCCACCGTTGAGTTTCCGGCTCAAACTTTGTGTGGTTGTCCCTCACACCCATAGGTATCATCGACTAAAATTTCAGCCGAATGTGAAGCACCACGACGGATGTCTGATTTTTCCCCATTTCGCGCGTGCTGCTTGCTGCTTGTTGCTGCTTGCTGCTTGTTGCTGCTGCTAAACCTGGTAGGTCCACCCTAGACCCTAAAAAGGGTTATAAAACCAAGACTGGTTCCACCAGCTCGGTGACCATAACCCTAACCCTAACCCTAGCCCTCACGCTAACCTTAACCCTAACCCTATGCCTAACCCCAGCCGTAACCCTAAAATTAACCCATAACTTTAAAAGTGGTGTGTTTACATTGCTATGTCCAACATGTATGCAGGCAAAGATGAACAATGAAAACCTTTTTCAGAGTTTATCTGCATGATGCATTTGCGGGGACATCGAACATCATGAATTGTGTAGACAGAAAACTTGTTTGCTGTTTTGTTAAGATACGTTATGCGAATAAAATGGTTTGCAAATCTTACAAAGCACATGAGCATGAGCACAGCTGCAAGCAAAGAAGCCACGGTAAGCCGGTTAAAATAGTATTTCTGGCCACACAATGTTAGGTGTGTTTGGGGCTTCATCCAAATTTCCCTAGGCACGCTCACCAATGATGACCCGAATACCGTTCCTTGCCGTGGCACGAGACAAGGCAACGTACAATTGCCCATAGGCAAACACTGGGTCATGTAAAAGAAGTCCGACGCGGTCAAAAGATTGGCCTTGAGACCGGTTAATGGTCAATGCAAATGCCAAGCGCACAGGGTATTGGCGTCTGACAAATGAAATGGACAAAGCTTGGGTATCCCGGCAGGTCAGATTCATGCGTGGTAGCAAGACAACACGCCCGTTCCTTGCACCGGTAACAAT
The DNA here is from genome assembly GCA_964036045.1 of Eutreptiella sp. 'Long Island Sound 2002'. Lineage (NCBI taxonomy): Eukaryota > Euglenozoa > Euglenophyceae > Eutreptiales > Eutreptiaceae > Eutreptiella > Eutreptiella sp. 'Long Island Sound 2002'. The sequence goes on from OZ038380.1 coordinate 161,776,589, forward strand.
TTCAGCTTGAATGTTGTATTGTAGACATGCTTTGACTATTAAACGAGTTCCGTTCATTAGCCCTTCGGCGCGGTTCAGGTTACGTAACAAGATAATAGGAGCACCAACTTTTAGTTTGAGTTCGTGGGGGGGCATGCCTTGAGGTTGAAGCTTATTCAACAGCTCAGGGGGATAGATATTTGCATCATCCCGGTTTGCCGAGCCAAAGTAGTCGGCGCTTGTATAAACATATTCTTCACCCGCCAAACGCTCTACTGCCGCCAAGTTCAATGAATCTGTGGCTCGATTCAGTGGGGCTAGGATGCAGCCACTAATGAGCTCTTCCCTCCCCATTGTCGGGAAAACGAGATCCACCATTGATTCCATGGTATCCTCTGGCAGAAGCATATCAGGTGGCACAGACAAAGGGTTGTCTAGTTTGCCTTCACCAACGTCCAAAAGCCAATTGGAAAATGCACGTGTCTCCTGATGTGCATGGACATCGGTGCCTTCAACGCGAATATTTGTGGTTAGGCGAAGTGTCTTAAAGTAGGGCCAAAAGTAGTTTTTTTTCAAAGTGGAGGCAACAATGGCAGCACGTGAGCCACGCGGCACAACCGGCAAAATTTGCCTCCAGTCGCCTGTCATTACCACGGTCTCACCGCCAAATGGCACCACGTGAAGTGCATCATCCACTTGACGCATGATGTCACGTAGAAGCTCATCCAGCACACGGAAGCAATCATTGTCGGCCATGGGAGCTTCATCCCAAACAATTAATTTACAATCGCGAAGAAAAGATGCACGGGTGCTCTCTAAAGGGATGGAAGAAGTTCCCCCTTTGGTTACGGGAATGCCAAATGCAGAGTGGCCAGTTGTACCATCATCTAAGAGCAAGGACGCAATCCCACTTGAAGCAACCGCGATTGCATGGTACCCTTTACTATGAACATAGGCAAGCAAAAGGTTGTTGAGGTAGGTTTTTCCACAGCCTCCGCAACTTTCGATGAAGAAACACTTGGCATCAAAGGTATTCTGAGTCGTTGAAGTTGTGACCTCATCAAAAACACCGCGTTGTTGGTTTGTTAGAGTTGGGATTCGTTCTTGCACAATTTTTTGCAACTCTCCAATACTCTAGGTGTCATTGTCCTTGGGAGGCTCGGTTCCCGTTTTGGAGAAACCCGGCAAAGGCATTGAGGGAAATTTGGTTAGAGAAAGCCCTTGCCATTGCAATATTCGTTCAACGGCAATCAGGGCGTCATTCACTACATCCTTACGGTTCGGAAGACGGTGTTTCCCCGGCTTTTTCTTGGCGTGGTACATGAGGTCGCCAACAAAATCATCTTCAAACGTCAGCCACAAATTGTATGGATCCTTTGGCGAGTTATACTCCAGAATTGTGCAAAAGAGGAGACGTAGTGTAGCAGCGCTATAGTACCCTACAGCCTCTTCAAGGCATGCATGCCATTCATCATCATCTTGCAAGAGACCACGGCGAATGCAAGCTTGTTGGTACGTTGCATATTCGGTGCCTTCCACCGTACGCAGATATGCAAAGGATGTGGCGTCCGGCACGTGGTTTAACAAAAGACGAAGAAAATATAGCTCGCCTGCATTGGGCATGACAAAGTACACACGGCCAACAACGGTGTCAACCATCTTTTTGCGAACTTTCCACTCTTTGCTTTGACCATGGTAAGTAAAAAGCTCAGCATAGTCAGTATACAAAAAGATGCTTTCCAAATTGATGCTCGGGCTTGGCATGGGACTTGAACCACGTTGCCAATGGGGTGTCCGGAGGCCCGTCACAAACCACGTCAGGGAGGCTCTGCTGATCACTGCAACGGACATATTGTTGATTTTCCAGGTGGATGGGCAACCGCATGACAGGTGGAAACTGCTCATGCATGTCAAAACCCAATAGACGCCATACCCCGTCGGATGTACAAATGTACCGGCCTTCAACGAACTCAACAATTTCGTCGTTCGCATTGTCACGCATCACTGCATCACCACGATCAAAGCGTTTGTAGATGTACTCATGCAAATACTTAATGGCGGCAATGGAGGCACAATACTCCACATTGATGTGACAATGGTATCGTTTTGCCAGGGCACGGACATGTGGTACAACCCATCGGTTATCCAAAACGTGTCCACGGCAAAGCACGGTGCGGCCATTGTTTCTCCGTCGGTAAACAGGGTATCCATCTTGGTTGTCCATCGTGGCATCCACAAACTCTTTAGGATACCCATTTGAGCAACGGCCATTTTTCATGCAAGCGCAACTCGGGTTCTTATCACCACACGGTCCATGCATGTAGCACTTGGCTACAATGTCATATAGCTCAGGATCCGCATTGCGGTCGGGAATCTCTGCACACATGACATGGTCGTAATCCATAGGTGATAATAGCTTATATCCATTGGCGAATATGACCAAAATGTGGACATGCGGTAGACCTCTCTTTTGAAACTCGATGACATACATGTGGGCAGCCGGCTGACCCAAGAATCCATTTTTCAGTACGTCATCCAGCAAGGATCGAAGCTTGAGTTTGAAGACACGAGTGATGAGGTCCGGGCGATCCATTGTTTTTTGGCATGGGAGCAAGGCAGCCGCAATCTCTGGCCAATTGGGGTTTGCGGTCATAGTGATAAAGAGGTCGGCTTTTCGCCTTTTACGTGTGATTGCAATTCCATCTTGGTACAAAGCATGTAGTGCCCGAGGGCAACCGCCAAAAGAGCTTGGCAAAATAACTCGCTTGCCAATGCATGACGCATCAACATCCCCTTTTTGAGCAGCATCTTCAAGCCCGGGGTAGAGATGACATCTCAGCTTTTCTTGGTTGTGTCGAATGTATAACAAGCCTTGCGACTCCACCTTGCAATATTGATCTACAATGTATGCCTCATACAAGCGTGCGGCACGTTGCAAAAAGTTTCCGGTATAACTCGCCGGCCTTTGCATTAGGTAGAAAGCAGCAAATGCCCTCGCACTAACAGTGTTGTGTGGCTTTCTGGTCATTGGTGTGCCATGGTCCTCTTCTACAGGGGCACCTTGCACAGGACGATGTTGTTTCCTCGGCTGAATGTCAGCAGTCCAACCTTGTTCACCTCTTGGGAACGAAAGAACGTAGTGAAGCGGGTCGTAAGACGAATTAAGATCTGTGATGCGCTTGACACCACAGGTTCGCAAATGCACCAAAATTTGGCGGGGAGCATTACCATTTGTTCCTCCTAGAATAAAGGCGGCAACCTCACTTACTCGGGGCACATTATAGGTACAGGGGTCCACATTGGATGCGCAACGGAGTATGATGGTGACATCTGGGTTGTGCAGTGAAGCAGCTTGGCGGAAGACCTTCGCATATGCATTGTGTTCTTTCAACATATTTCCCAAGGTAATCAATAAGGGCTCCCGTAGGCTTTGTGCAAAGGCAAGTCCATGCCAAGTACGCAATTGATGTTCAGTTTCCGTAATGTATACTTGTGCAAATCTTGCTTTTTCATTGTTGTTGGGAATCAATGGCCCCATGCGGTGGTAAACGGTACCCGAGATGCGAAATTGGTGTGGTCCTCCCGCCATGGGACCACTTGCGAAACGCAAATCCACATTAGCTTCCATTGATGCCATTGTTAGAGCCGAATGGTACTTGTGAATGTTTTTCCGGAAGTGCCTTGCCTCGGCGGTTTCATCGGAAAGCAACGGGTCTGGGGGATCCAAGAGAATCAGAGTTGCACTTGGCCACCACGACAACAAATGGAACCAATCTCACTCGGCCAGCGAAGGGCATGACAATGTACACATTCAACATCCATTTTGCCTGCATAATGCTTTTCAATATGTTTGAGATGATCGTCCGCGAAGCTTCGAAAAGTGCACTGTGCACGTAGATGCCGTGCCGCGACCGCATTGAGATGCATATTGCGTCTACGTGCATTTGGCTCTCCATGTGGTGTTGCATATTCACATTTTCTTTTAATTCGGATGTCCTCTGCATGCAATTCATAGTCTTCACGTAGTCGTTTGTTGACACGCTCAGCATGTGCACCACGTCGCTCACGGAGGCTTTTGTTTGAAGTTTCAGCACACAGCGCATATTGAGCTCGCCGCTTCTCGTTCACTTCATCCCTTCTTGATTGAGTTTGTGTTGCATATTTAGCCCGACGCCTTGCATTGATGGCATCTCTGTTTGACGCATATTGCTCTTGACGGCGTTGATTTGTATCATCCAATGACCGTTCACCAACATCTTGATTTGGTGATGAAGATGTGCTACCCAGTGTAGAAGCTAATGCCAATGAAGGTTGTGGTGTAAGCGTTGAAGTCGTTGAGATGTGCGCCAAGAAGGTCAAAAACTGTGCGTGGCTTTGCAACATGTAATTCAGAGCCACACTTTCCGAAGGCCATGACATTGAGTAGCCGAAAGTAATGCATTTCTTGCTGGGGCAATGGTGCTATTAGCCGAGCCGGAGGTTGGTAACGGCGGTTGTTCACATAATGCCGCAATCCTCGTTTCACTTGGTGCCGATATTGTAGGTGATGGTACGAAAGTTTGGTCTTTTTGTGACGTTGCACTTCCAAACGACGATTCAATTATTGGGGTTGATGGAATACATGGTCGTGCTGATAAGTTGCTGTGACAAGATGACATTGCTACAGCTCCATGGCATGATGGGTAGAAAGTTGTGCTCATGGTATCTGCCGTGCGCTCCGTTTTTTATGTTCCACCAATCAATAGCGGATGTGCCGCCGAGACGTAGGTTACTGGCGACATCAGAGCTTGCCAAGCTTGATCATCGCGCACAGTCCAAAAAAATAGAGCGTGTCGTTCTCTACTGCGATGGGTTTCCAACCAGTGTTCCCAAATAACACGGTAACTTTCATTTTCTTGCACAAATAGTTGCAGCCGGGTAAACTCCTCCTTCATCAAATGCGGCAACATGCGTCACAAAAGGCTAAACATGAAACAAGATTTTGGCTGAGTGGGCATTTTTAGCTTTTAGCGTTCACCATTCGCCCCGACAACCTCATCCAATCATTTGACTCATGGTTTCTTTAACGATCCATGGCGTAACAAGCCGGACTCCCAACGAACGGGCTACTTGAAGCGATATCGGATGCCCTCCTCTTGAGAGGTTTGGTGGGCGTCTCGATTGGTGTAAGAGAATGTCGTTATGAGAGCTGCTGTCGATGCACAATTGATGTCCAAACAGGAGAATTCAAAGCGAAAAAGGAGACGGAGCTGGCAGTTAGCGAAGAGATCAGGGCGCGCATCAAGTCGTTTTTGGAATCGCAATGGACCTCTTTCGAAAAGCTCTGCTCCAGCGCCGAAATCGCGAAGGCGGGCATGGCAGTGGCAGAGCTGGCAGCAAAGCACCGCCTGGCCATCCGAGAGTTTGCTGAGGGCATCCCAGAGACTCGGAAGGCGGAAGACCCCGAATTCGTGCTCAGAGCAATGGGGGCGCTGGCCCTCTTTGACAATTTCAAGTGGATCATCATTCGAGAAGGCCACAAGCTGAACTTGGTGACGGCTGATGCATCAGATGGCGGGAAACCAGACGCACCTGTGGACACAGAGGAGCAGGAGATCTCAAAACAGATGGAAGCACTCAAAGTGAGACTGGAACACAAGCGGAGGGCGAAAATCGTGCGCCCCCTGACCCCTGCAGTGCTGGACGACTTTGTTGAAGCCCCGGGAAATGCCAAATAGATGCGTGAAGCGACTGCTTCTTTGAAGAAGTTCCTGGAGTCCAACGAGGGGGACAAAGGGGAAACGCTGCCAAAGGAAATGTGGGAGGTGATGCTGGTCTCCAAGGACAGTTACAAGGAGAAATACCCCAGCGGGGGCCACAGTGTCACTGGTGGCTCACATAAGGGCACCGGGAAACAACCCCAATCCCTAGTTATGGCGAGACCTGTCAAAGAGTTGGAAAGAATGGGAGCCCGAACGTGGATTGAAGCGACCCGAAAAGGGAGATTCAGATTCGCGGAATGGGAGAACATCACCTACTACTGCACCGCGAGAGGCGACAACGCGTATGACGTGGCGAAGGGGCCCCCGGGACCTTGTGGAGAATGTGGCGACAACCACTGGATATGGGACTGCGAAAACTGACTCCCCCCGGAAGGGGGGGGAGGGGGGAGCATGGCAGAGGGCACCCCGAACCGGTTCGTTGGGGATGACGGAGAAGTGGAGGTGGAAAGTGAAGAGGACGAAATTCCCAAGGAATGGCTTGCATATAGACGGGCATATGCTACATTGTGTTGAGCCCAGGCGGACAACAAGGACGGGATCCTGGGAAGCAACTGGCAGGTCCTCGCAAGCTCCTGTGGCAGGACATCGCTGGGGACGTACAAGACGGGCATGCGAAAACTCCGACAGACGCATATGGCCAGGCCGGAGTGGGGACCATACAAGACCGTGGAACAAGTCGTGTGTGATGCCATTCGAGAGGGAAAAGGCAGCAGCTCAGTCAAAACAATCCTCAATGCAGCTGCCATGGCATACACCATGGGGATGGTCGGCGAACCGGTTCCAAAAAGGCTGTGGAAGGCGTACAAGGCGGCACAACGACTGGAAGAGAAGTCCACACACGAGTGGGGCAGTTTTGAGGCACTGCAGATCATGGCACACCAGGCGGATTCAGAGCTGGAGTGGTGTGTGGTGGGACTCGCGATACTTTCAACGCTGTTGGGCCTCAGAGTCGGCGAGGCGGCCAGCATCAGCTTCCACAGGTTGGGGGTTCTGGCAGGAACGGCAGAGTTCTATGACCGCAAAGTCCACAGGGCTTGGACTACCCGTACGGTTTCAGGAGTGGCCCTCAAATGGTTGCAGTTCTGCGCCTGGATTGCGCAACGATGCTGCAACCTCGACAAGTTCCAGCGGCTGGTCTCTCAGGACAAACTGCAAAACGTCATGGCGAGCCTCTTGCGTGGATCCAAGTGGAAGGATCTCAGATGGAATGCGTGGCGACGCTTGGGTCCAGCGACCATGTACAAGGCTGGGGGCAAGCTCCCAAGCATCAAGGCGTGGTTCAGGTGGAGGAGCACAAGGACGGCAATGGCCTACATCAATTGCCCGCACCCAGGGCGCATCCGACACCCATTCAAGGCAGCTACCCCCCCCAATTACCTCAAGGGGAAACCATGGATTGCGGGAACGGCAACCAGGCGATGCACGGAATTCTGGGCACCTCAGGCCTACGATATCCCTGAGGGGGACACCCCGGAGAGCGACTCCGGGGATTCCACATGCACTGGGTCATCCTCGGACAGCCCCTCACCTCGGAAGACCGATGGCAGGAGGGGTAAGAGGAGACGCAGCGCGTGAAGAGGCGGATGGCTGGACAGACTATGGGGCAGTGGGCGAGGGCAGGGAGTCGGTGCATGTACCACCCGGCAACAAGGTAGATGGACAACACAAACCACGAAGGATGAAATCGTTCATGGGTGTTGGAGGAGGGCGTGTAGCAGGCGCGTGGGTAACATATAGACGGGCGCGGTCATGTGCGTGGTCGGCATCGAGACGGGTTGCGCAGGTTTCGGATATCCCGCGGAATGAGCTTTTCCGGGCCACGCTTGCGGTGATCCTCCGAGCGCGGGAGCGCCTCAGAGATGTGGATGGTGGGCAGGCACACTTGGAAAGAATCTTGAGTCACATGGATGCACTGCATAAGCTTAACTGCGACTTACTGGGTCAAAACTACGACGGGTATGATGGAGATGGCCCGTCGGGAGGCATCTCAGAAGGAATGATTGCTGCGGGCCTTGGAGAGAGGGGCAGCCTGGATATCCCCTTGGATGTATGGAACGCGAACATCCCGACGCGCCTCATATGGGATATACGGAGTAGGAAGACGGGACCGGATTGTGGGAGATTCGATGTGTGGCAACCGTCATTACATACCAGGCGCATGATTGGGGTGCTGGCGGATGATGGGTTTCTGTGTCGTGACCCTGGGTGTTTGGGACCCCCTGAGTGGGAAGACCTCACGGACAATGTGTCGGCGTTCGTTAAACCCAAAAATGATGTGAAGTGCTCGTTCATCATTGACATGCGAAATCTGAATGACTGCTCGAAGGTACCGTTGCGCAAGGTCAAGCTTCCGTCCATTCATACGGTCTTTCAGACCATCAAAAGGGAGATACACCAAGGAGCACCGTTGTGGGGCATCACCTTGGACATATCCAACTTCTGCCGGAGCCTGCAAATCCCGGCTGCGCATAGGGGACTATTCCGCATACAGGGGGCGCACTTCCACTGCCTCCTGTTTGGGTGGAAATTTTCCCCGGTACTGGCACAGGACACGTTGGCGGCGTTGTTGAGGGAGTTCTTTGACAGCCACGCGGTGGGGCTCGACATCCATCGTTTCCACTACTTGGATGATGTCCTGATCTTGTCACGTGACACGGAGTGTATGGACAGTCTGGGTCCAAAGCTGGCGGCATTCTTGACGGCGAAGGGTCTGCACATCTCCACCAAATCTTGCCTCAAGCCACATCAAAATGTCCTGTGGCTGGGAAAAGTGTTCGCCCTGGCAAAAGGAGAGGTGCAAAACACCGACAAGATGCTCACCAAGTGCTTGGGGATTGCCATCAAAACGGCCTGCTCGCCTATATCTCCAAAGGTGGCGGAACGGGTCACGGGAAAAATGCAATGGGCGTTTGGACCACGAAAGGGCGTCACCCTATTCCTACAGGGCTCGCATCGGTTCCGATGGGGACACCATTGCTTTCAGCACCGCCCGAGCCCGGCCCCGGTGTCGGCGCTGTTCGATGCACTGGCAATTTCATATGTGCCAGCCACGGTTGACCCCATGCCTGGGCACTTTGGATTTGCACCATTCCTATCGGTGGATGCAGCGGAAGCTACTGCAGGGTACCGCCTGGGTATCTCCGGACGAAATCGAGTCATGCGAACGCGAAAGGTCCCAGCCAAGAACCAACAACAAGCAGAGCTCAGCGGTGTCCTACATGCCTGTAGGTTTGCGGTGACGCAGAAGTGGCACAAGGTCTCCTTGTTTGTGGACAATACGGCGGCCTGCTACAGTGCGGCCCATATGAGGGCGTCAACGAGGGCATGTACACAAGTGAAGATACTCCGTGCTCTTTGGAACTTGTTGTGGCACACGGGCATGGTCTTGAATGTTTTCTGGGTTGATACTGCGCGCATGCCTGCTGACGTTGCATCCCGTTTGCCAGATCTGTCACCCGCAAGCATTATCAGGGCAAAGGTTGAGGCGGCAAACAAGTAGAGTGCGTTGTGCGGAGGAGCAAGCATCAGTGTTGGTTTTGTGTTTGTGTATGTATGAGCTGTAGATGTCAGGAGGTAAGGGGGGAATCCGTTGGGAGCTGGAGATGAGCCCTGTTGGGACCTGCAGAGCAGACCTGTTGGGACCTGAGATAACACCTGGGAGCTGAGGGATGCACGCACATGTGCATGTACGTGGTGCTATACGCTTATGCTGACGGCGCCGCGTCACCTTGAACGGAAACCTGTTTTGGTTTTTACCCCTAGGTTGCACGTTACCTCGCGTAGGACATTAGTTGCGCTGTGCACGATGTGCCTAAGGTGGTGTCATAAGTGGGAGGCTTCACATAGCCTACCCCTTGCGGACGTCACCAAGATTTGCGCCCTATATGCATGCATTCATTGAAAATTTTGGTATATTATTGTAGTCTCTTTCATTGGACGCAAGTGAAGGGGCGGCGCCAAGGGGTGCAACACATTGATACATTGTACGACATTGCAAATTGTTGACCATTAGATCGCTTTGACCGCTGCACTGTGCCTGTGCCTGTAACCGGGGGGGGGGGTCTCAATGAGACAGCAAGGTAAAACAAGGGGGGGGGGGGGGCAGTGATGGAAGGGGGTTTTCGAAGGGGTGCTGGAAGGGGTTCCAGCGCTGGAAGGGTGCGCCGGAAGGGGGTTCTAGCAGAGGGATCCAGCGCAGAAAGGGGTTCCAGCAAGGGGTTCTAGCGGTTCCACCTGTCCCGTCTGTCACACAAACCATGGAAAAGGCGGTTGCCGCACTTGTTGGGAGCATACCACAGCTCAAGCCGTACACGGCCATCAAGGGGAAGGCTCGAGCAGAGCGGTGACACCACATACAGACCATCATGCAAAAACTTTTAGTGGATCTGGAGGCAGTTGTCGTTGAGGGTGGTGGGGGATTGTACATCGGTTTCGCCGGGCACCACGCCGCTGAGGACCCGGTTGTAGTGCGCGCACTCGGATTGTGGGCCACCGGTAGGAGATTGAAGTTATCAATACGGCAGATGTTCGCCCTCCCGCGCGAATGCACACGTCGTGATCTTGCCGAAGCGCGCACAAGGTTAACACATACTCCACCACAACGTACGCTATCAATGGCCCCAACATGATCGAGCGGCAGTGCGCAGCGACAACAACACCAGAAGACCTAGTCTTCACGCAGCTCAAGATGGCCGAGACCCTAGGGGAGCTGTGGAAACTCAGTGGATTTGGATTTTAATATGCTTAGATGCAACGGCATTGTGGCACACATCGGTCACTAAGATCGATGTTTTTGTAAACTGCTAGGCCTCAGGGTTGTCCGCTGCGGGGGACATCCATAAATGGGTGATGTGGGCGTGCATGGATGGCCCCGATGACACCGCATAGCTTAGATGAGGATGGGGGCCTAAATGCCCAAATCATCCACCTACAGGACAGTTGTACATTGTGTGTGAAAAAAGAAACCAAAAAGTTTCAACGTAAACTGACCGGGGATGAGAAACTAATGATGGTGACGAACGGGGGGGGGGGGGGAGGGGGTCAGGATTGTGATGTTGTGCTGGTTTCGTTCTTTTAAAAGAGACGCCAATGTCTGATTTGCTTCTTGTAAGCGACACTACTGCAGCGTGTTCATGGCATGGCTGGCCCAGTCTGAGCGGGCATCCACTGTGCATATGATGCAGGTCCGCGGTGTCGCTGTTCTCCACAGACATTGGCGAAAGGCGCCTATGACCGGACATTCCGGTTCGTGATCAGCCTTGATCTCTTTTTGGCTGTGCATGCTGTTGCTTGCGTGATCTCCCAGAGCGCAATCACCACTTGACACACCCACGTGTCACCGCACGGGGGGGAGTGTTGGTGGGGCTGCCCCGATGCCACCGGGTTGTTTCCGATAAAGGGCACGTTAAACAAAATTCAATGGGGGGCATTTCTTCGAAGTGTGTGTATTCGCATTGGAGACTATGCACACGCAAGTTGTAGGGTAGCCAATGCTTTCAAGAAGCGCAAAACAGAAACTATTACCACCTTGACGGTGGGCGTTGTTGGAGTGTGGCGAATTGCCAGTCAGTCAATGTACCTCGACCGCAGCCACAGGGGGGGCTTAGTCATATTCATTGGGCAAAAAAGCCCACAAATCATTGAAATCTAGGAAGGATACCTGGGTGCAAAGAACGGCACGCATTGGCGAACATGTCCTTTTGAAAGGAAAATCTGGCATGGCACTCTTCAATGACGTTCCATATGTTAGCTGAGGTTTCTGATGCTGTTAGCCTACGTTTGCCTGCATGGTTGGCCTACATTCTCCTACCTTCAACTACATTTGCCCATGTTTGCGTAGGTTCATGAGCGTACACAGGTGTAGTCGATCATAGCCAAAGGCAACCCAAGGTCGAAGGTGACTGTAAGTGAATTTAGGCAAACATAGGCGAACGCAGGTAAATGTAGCCCAATGTTGTAGGCGAAAATAGCTCACCATAGGTGAACATAGGTGAACATCCTGGGCAAAGTTAAGGGAACATATGCAAGCGCACGAATGTTGTTGGCACACCTAAGCAAACATGGGCAAAAACAAGCAAACACTATCGGCGAACGGAGGCGATAGTAGGGAAACACAACCGAATTGGGTGAACGTCCCCAAAAATTGTTGGCACACGTACCGGAAGGTGGCCAACGGCATAGGCAAACATAGCCGAAGGTAGTCCAACGTCCTGGGCGAATACAGACAGTCATAGCGAAATGTAGGCAAGTGTTGCGGAAAACAAGAGAATGTAGGCAGGGATGGGCGACCGTTGTGGGTGAACGAAGGTGTACTCCGCCCCCCCTCTATCCATCCGTGATAGGGGAATCCAGCCTCAATCCCATGACGGAATCGGCGGCCTATTGATAGGGCCCTCGCGGCCTGTGGTCCTTGGCCTGTGGTGATCGCCCCCACTTCCGGGTGCCCTTCCCCCTATCCCACTGCATCCCCCCCCCCCCCGCCCGCCTTATCCTTGGGCATGTGGCCATGGCGCCGGCGCCCCTAATCCTGACCCCAGGGTGCAATGGGTGGCCTTGCAAGGGCTCCAATGGCCCCTAGTCTAGAGGGCCTCACTCCTCCTCCCCCGTGATCCTCCAAGCAGGAGGATCGAGCCACAGCCGCGTGTGGATGGCGCCCTAGCCCTGATCCCATGATGCTACTCTTCAGCCAAGCCCCCCCCCCCCCCCGGCACGGCCGCTGTGCCCGGGGATGCTAGACTACAGGGGTGGGGCTTGGGGTCGGGGGGCGCAAACCGGGTCCACGGCCGACACCGCGCCTTCCCTAAACATCCCGGGGGTGGCCGTTGCCCTTTGGGGTCTGGTGTCGGGTTTGTGTCTGTGGCCTTTGCTGTGGTGCCCGCTATTGGGGAAAGGGAACATCTTACCAACGTCACCTACAGGGGGGGGGGCAGGTTCTGTGCTCGGTTCTCTCCGCCTCAACTCCGGTGCCTTCCCACGTACCCATGTGTTTCCTCGCTTGCGCCGTACTTGCTCTCCTACACCTGCAGCCTACATCAAGCCCCGGAAGCCCAGCCATTGGGTCAAGCGGGCGGCCAAGCTTGGCACAACACCAGAGTCGCAACCAATGGGTAGGTAGACCGATGACAACAGTGCCCCGGCCGTGCTGGTGTTTGTGCGCGGTAGAGATAGGACATGGTTGCCGTAGCGCATGCAGCAAAGGTGGCCTATGTGGGTGAGGGCGACCATATGGCCCCCGACCCGCTCTTAATCCCCATGGGAGATTTCAACGATTTTGGCTCATATCGCCTTGGACATCCATTTGAGGTTGCACTTTGCCACTGACGTCCGATGGATCAGAAAGCCAAGTGTCCACCCGATTGGGTGGGAAGTGCGCCCGCAGGTCTCACTGGCGGAGGGTAATAGAAGTCAGGTCATGGGGGCGAGTACGAAAGGGGCAGGGCACTACATCTCGACAAGTGGTACCCCGCTTCTCCTTGAATGGGGAGTGGACTTTTGAAAAGGACATGGAAAGAGAACCTGTGCGCGAGAAGAAATGATGTGGGGGTGGGCAGGGGAAGGAATTAAGGGGGGAGGGGAGGGGGCTTAGTGACTTTCGTGTTAGGTGAGATACAAATGGCCATTTTCAACAGCCTTGGCTGAAACTCCTGAAAAGTCACTTAAAGTTTCAGGGTTGTGGTCATAATGTTTCAAAATGAAACCAGTCTTTTTCGAATTGTTTTTATTGCCATATCAAACAGCAAGATTTATTTCAATTTCGTCCCCAAACAGAGGCAATAGGGTGTCTCAGTGGCCAAATACATGGTCAACATGGCCATTTTCTGACTGAAATGGCCATAACTCGACTTCAGGGGCCCCGAAACGCGTGGCACTTTTGACCATCGGATGCGGAATTTCGCGCTCTTTGATTTTGTCTCTCGCAAAATTTGCTGAAAATGCACGTAGCCCCGGGAAATCGCGATGTATTGCCATTTTGGGTGTTTGTCGGCTTGAAAACGTGCCTAAAATGGCCATAAGTCGATTTTAGGGGCCCCAAAACGCGCGGCACTTTTGACCATCGGATGCGGAATTTCGCTCTCTTCGATTTTGTCCCCCGCAAAATTTGCTGAAAATGCACGTAGCGCCGGGAAATCGCGATGTATTGCCATTTTGGGTGTTTTTCGGCTTTAAAACTTGCCCCGGCCATTGGCCGGCCGGGTGACTAAAATGGCCATAACTCGATTTTAGATAACTCGATTTTAGGGGGCCCAAAACGCGCTACGCTTTTGAACATCGGATGCGGAATTTCGCGCTCTTCGATTTTGTCCCCTGCAAAATTTGCTGAAAATGCACGTAGCGCTGGGAAATCGCGATGTATTGCCATTTTAGGTGTTTTTCGGCTTGAAAACTTGCCCCGGGCATTGGCCGGCCGGGTGACTAAAATGGCCATAACTCGATTTTAGATAACTCGATTTTAGGGGGCCCAAAACGCGCTACGCTTTTGACCATCGAATGCGGAATTTCGCGCTCTTCGATTTTGTCTGTCGCAAAACTTGCTGAAAATGCACGCAGCCCCCGGAAATTGTGATTTATTGCCATTTTGCATGTCTTTCGGCTTGAAAACATGCCCCGGCCGTGGCCGGCCGGGTGACTAAAATGGCCATAACTCGATTTTAGGGGCCCCAAAACGCGCGACGCTTTTGACCATCGGATGCAGAATTTCGCGCTGTTCGAATTTGTCTCTCGCAAAATTTGCTGAAAATGCATGTAGCCCCGGGAAATGGCGCGTTGTTGCCATTTTGGGTGTTTTTCAGCTCGAAAACGTGCCCCGGCCGTGGCCGGCCGGGTGAGTAAAATGGCCAGAACTTGATTTCAGGGGCCCCAAAACGCGCGGCACTTTAGACCATCGGATGCGGAATTTCGCGCTCTTTGATTTTGCCTCCCGCACAATTTGCTGAAAATGCACGTAGCGCCGGGAAATCGCGATCTATTGCCATTTTGGGTGTTTGTCGGCTTGAAAACGTGCCCCGGCCGTGGCCGGTTGGGTGAGTAAAATGGCCATAACTCGATTTTAGGGGCCCCAAAACGCGCGACGCTTTTGACCATCGGATGCAGAATTTCGCGCTGTTCGAATTTGTCTCCCGCACAATTTGCTGAAAATGCACGTAGCGCCGGGAAATCGCGATCTATTGCCATTTTGGTTTTTTTTTTGGCTTGAAAACGTGGCCACGACTAAAATGGCCATAACTCGATTTTAGGGGGCCCAAAACGCGCGGCACTTTTGACCATCGGATGCGGAATTTCGCGCTCTTTGATTTTGTCTCTCGCACAATTTGCTGAAAATGCACGTAGCCCCGGGAAATCGCGATGTATTGCAATTTTGCGTGTTTTTCGGCTTGAAAACTTGCCCCGACCGGCCACTAAAATGGCCATAACTCGATTTTAGGGGGCCCAAAACGCGCTACGCTTTTGACCATCGAGTGCGGAATTTCGCGCTCTTCGCTTTGGTCTATCGCAAAATTCGCTGAAAATGCACGTAGCCCCGGGAAATGGCGCGTTGTTGCCATTTTGGGTTTTTTTCGGCTTGAAAACGTGACTAAAATGGCCATAAGTGGATTTTAGGGCCTCCGAAACACGCGGCACTTTTGACCATCGGATGCGGAATTTCACACTCTTCGATTTTGTCTCTCGCAAAATTTGCTGAAAATGCACGTAGCCCCGAGAAATCGCGATTTATTGCCATTTTGGTTTTTTTTTTGGCTTGAAAACGTGGCCACGACTAAAATGGCCATAACTCGATTTTAGGGGGCCCAAATTGCGCGGCACTTTTGACCATCGGATGCGGAATTTTGCGCTCTTCGATTTAGTCTCTCGCAAAATTAGCTGAAAATGCACGTAGCGCCGGGAAATCGCGATCTATTGCCATTTTGGATGTTTTTCAGCTTGAAAACGTGCCCCGGCCGTGGCCGGCCGGGTGACTAAAATGGCCATAACTCGATTTTAGGGGCCCCAAAACGCGCGGCACTTTTGAGCATCGGATGCGGAATTTCGCTCTCTTCGATTTTGTCTTCGCAAAATTTGCTGAAAATGCACGTAGCGCCGGGAAATCGCGATTTATTGCCATTTTGGGTGTTTTTCGGCTTGAAAACTTGTCACTTGCGTGACCAAAATGATTGACCAACACTAATGATTTATACCTAGGGGCCTATTTCTGCCCTTGTTAGCCCTTGCTGGCATACCAGGAAATGTTAATCTTTAGGCTGGTGGTTGCCACAGGTCCTAGGGTCCCAATTTTGGTACCTTGCAGCAGCTGCTCGCATACCAGTGGTTGTTAATTGTTAGCCTGATGATTGCCATAGGTCACAGAGTCCTACTTTCTGCCGTTTGTAGCCCTTGATGGCATACTAGGAGTTATAAATTTTAGTCTGATGATTGCCATGGGTCACAGGGTCCTAATTCAGCACCTTGTACCCCTTGGTCGCATGCCACGATTCTTATTTTTTGCCTTGGGGGGGGGGGTGCTTCAGGTTGTCCTTCCTGTGAAGGGGGAGCATTACAAGCAGGTTCTTCTCGATCTTCTGCACGCACTGCTTCGGTCACAATCCGCGCTTGCGCGTCCGGTCCAGGATTGGGAGGCTCCACCGAAGTGTCCATTGCTGCCACATTGTGTGGGGTTTGATCTTCAAGTTGGGGGGAGTACGGGCTTTCAGCATCCACTCCAGGCTTGGGGGGCTCCACCAAAGCGCCCATCAATGCCTCTTTGTGCGGGGGTTGGAGGGGCTCGGGGCTTTCAGCAAAGCTTGGTGAAGAAGGAGTTCCAATTGCAAACTCCAACCACTCCTCTGAGACATACTCATACAAGTCCTCTTGACCTCCCAATTTATACCGAATAGAGATGCACCGCCCACCTCTTGGACAAGGGCCAACAACAGTGGCTGGCACCTGATCCAGTGGAGCGGTGGTAGTACACAGCCAGCCCAGGGACAAGCCAGCGCAACTCTGATTCAGGCATTATGAATCTGGCAGACAAATAATACCCTAAAAGATGCACAATGTGTGCATGGCGCGCGCACGGTTCATGCAACTCCCCCAAATACTGAGCTATGTTTGGTGGCGGCAGGGGACCGACAAGCAATTTTGCTGAATTTCGACACGAGTTTACTTTGCACGGCAGCCTGAAAGTTGTGGGACAAATTTGGCACCAATTTGAAATGCAAATATCCCACAGCCAAAAATTCACGTAACAATCCTCCCCACCTACAACATACAACGAACAGGCGCCTACTTGCCTTACACGTGGTTGAAGATAAGCCTACACTTGACGAAGGCCTTCTGTTTAGGGCAGGGGGGGTTCGCAAAGGGATGGGGGGTAGCAAAAGCAAACGATCATGTGTTCCAATATCAAAGGGGACACAGACACCGAGTAAATAAGGACGTTTTGCAACCAGGCGCAATTTGCCGATTCATAGCCATCCCTGGTCCTTTGCCATGGGGACCCCTGTGAACTGGGAATTGGACTCATATATGCATGGCAGCAGCGTGTCAACTAGGGCAACGAATATCTCGGCCAGCATGCCATAACTCAATTTAAGGGGCCCCAAAACGCGCGACACTTTTGACCATCGGATGCGGAATTTGCCGATTTTGCTGAAAATGTACGCAGCCCCCGGAAATTGCGATTTATTGCCATTTTGGGTGTCTTTCGGCTTGAAAACTTGCCCCGGCCGTGGCCGGCCGGGTGACTAAAATGGCCATAACCCGATTTTAGGGGCCCCAAAACGCGCGACACTTTTGACCATCGGATGCGGAATTTTTGTTTGTTTTTTTTTTTCACCTATTTAAACAAAACTTTTTTAAACACTTTTTTTAAAACTTTTTTTACTAGGTTTTACTACATTTTACTAGGTTTTACTACATTTTACTAGGTTTTACTACATTTTACTAGGTTTTACTACATTTTACTAGATTTTACTACAGCACGTACTCTGTTTTACCAAATGCCCTTGTTACAGGTTTTGGAGCTTGGGGAGTCCCAAGGGTGGTGACACACCCCGCCCAAAATTTTCCCCGGCGAAATAATCCCCGTACAAAATTCCCTGTGCCCCCCTGTGTTAGGTCCGGGGGAGGTGGGGTGTGCACAGTGACGTTTGGTACTAATGTAAGTGACACCCAGAGGCAGCCAAGAAGAAGAGTGGATGATCAAGACCTAGTGTAGGCCATGACTACGCCTAACGGCGCATCGCTGCACATCTGTGTGGCGGCTCCCCCCACTTTGAGACATGAACGACAGTTTTGTATGCCATAGTAATTCTGGAGGGTGACAACCATCATTGATTTATGGCCAATCCAAGGCAAAGTTGAGGAAAACAACACAAGCCTGGGGCCACCAGGCTTAGTTGAGGGCAGGCTTATACGCGTACGGTGAGACACATGCCCACTCAGTTACACTTTTTTTGTGCAGGCAGGTGGTGTATGGCGTTCAGTCTATCAGATGATGAATGGCGTTGCATCGCTGACTTCTTACAATCCTCTGCTCTGAGTCACGTGTGCCAGAGGACGTGGGCTGTACTGCAAAGGCGCCACCTTTGCTGGTCCGCCCAGTTCCACAACATTTCCCCCCTGATACATTCATTGGAAGGTGATGCAAGGATATGCACGCTTGCGATCAAATGCAAGCGGCTGACAAACATTGGGACACAGCAGCTTGCTATGCTGAAGGATTTGCCATCCCTAGCGGTCCTTACTTTGGCTCTGCCGGACAACGATCTTTGGGGGTGCTCGGGTGCAGGAGCACTGGCCCGACTGACGCACGCCCCATCGTTGACGGCCCTCACCCTCAATCTGCGGTCCAATGATCTCGGTTCTGGTGGCGCACAAACGCTTGCGGCGCTAAAGGACGCGGCTTTGTTGACAGCTCTGGATCTGGACCTGGACGGCAACCTCGTCGCCCAACGAGGGGCACACGCCCTCGCCGACCTGAAAGGCGCGCCCTCTTTGGCCACCTTGCGACTGAACCTCCGGAGCAATGCTGTGGGTGCCGAAGGCGCGCGCGCGCTCACTGCTCTCAAGGATGCCCCATCGCTGACGGCCTTGGATTTGACGCTCGACTACAACGAACTCATGGACAGCGGTGCACGCGCCATTGCTTCATTGAAGGAGGCCGCCTCGTTGACCGCCCTCACTTTGAATCTCTGGTGCAATCAAATCGGACCAGCCGGCGCCAGGGCGCTTGCTGCACTGAAAGATGCTCCCGCCTTGACCTTCTTGAGTTTCGATCTCGGATACAATCAGCTCGCGGACCGCGGTGCCCAGGCCCTTGCTGAGCTGAGGCATGCCCCTTTACTGGCCACGCTCGTCCTCAATCTCAAGGGCAATCGGATCGGCACCACCGGGGACAGTGGTGCACAGGCACTCGCGGCGTTGGCGGAGGCGCCGTGCCTGACAGCCCTCACTCTGAATCTTGCGGGCAACGAAACTGGTGCCAGTGGCCCCGCAAACCTTGCTGCACTGAAGAACGCAGCCTCTTTGAAAGCCCTGAGCCTAAGTCTGGGTGGCGATGAGCTCGGGGATATTGGGGCGCGATCGCTTGCCTTACTGAAGGAAGCGCCCTCTTTGACGGCCCTGGACTTGAACCTTGGGGGCGCGGGGATCGGGGACGGCGGTGCGGCAGCGCTTGTTGCGCTGAAGGACTCCCGTGCAGTGACGAGCCTGATATTGAATCTGGAGTACAATCAAATCACCGACCGTGGCGCACGAGCGCTGGCGGCGCTGAAGGACGCTCCTTCCGTGACGGCCCTTGATCTGAATCTGATGGGCAATCGAGTTACAGCCGATGGTGCACATGCACTGGCAGCACTGCGCGATGCCCCGTCTTTGACAGCTTTCACGTTGACTCTGGGGAACTCTGTGGAAGACGATTTGATCCAGGGTGAAAATTAAGAGACAATCGGTGCGCTGCAGGCTGATTATGATTCAATATGGCTCTGCGAGTCACAAAATAAGGCGTCCAGAGGAACTCGCAGTGACTGGCAGGGTGGCATTTGTCAAAGTAGACAAGGCTCTGGTGGCCGCGCTGTCTCCATTTTGACAGGGTGACCAGCCACCATTCGTGGTCGAAGGCGATGGTGTCCTCACTCCATCCCGCGTCGAGGATGATTGCGACAAGAATGGCCCTCCAGGCCGCGGCATGACCTTCCATGTCAACCAGCAACCCACCGCCATCACGGAGGTATCCAAGGCCGTCTCCTTGGTGCAGGGCGTCACATTTTGGGCACACTCAACTCCGTTCCGGGCAATGTGTGTGTATGTGTGTGGGGTGGGCGGCGTTGCGCGCAAAGATTTGGGCCGGGCTTCCAAACACATTTTTGAAGATGAGGAGTTTGGCACACCTGAAAGCAATCAGCGTCCCCCCCCCCCCCAGGGACGAACGTTCCCCCCCACCCCGGGCACCGACACCACACAACAGTACCCTGATTTCTAATATACCTAACTGAAACTTTTCTTCGGTGCCTTTGGCAGCTGTGATTTTCTATTGATTTCTTATTGTTCATGGGCCAAGTGCCTGTGGTGTGAGGAGTGAAGGGGAGGGGGGGATGGACAAGCGGGGGGGGGGGGGGGGGGCTGGACAAGGGGGCAGGGGGGTGCAGTCACGCCCTTATATTTTCGGTTTTTCAGTCCGTGCTGATCTTTTTGCAAATGGCTTTGGGTCTTCCACAGGGGATGCAGTGAGACATAGACGAGGTGGATGCTGTGCATCGGCATGCGCTCCATGCAACGCATTGCCGAAGACCAACGAAGACCTGTTCTTCTTCTTCTCACGAAGCACACCTCACATTTCTGTTTAATTTGCACGCATGCCCTCCAGAGCATCTACTGGCTTTGAATGCTTATGCGTCAGGAGGTGATTTTTGTTGCCAGAGCTGTCGGAGGGAGTTGCTGGACCCTTGAACATACCCCTGTAGTACAGTCCCAGGCAGACATCGGGATCAGTGGGGGGTTGTTCATCTTTTGATGCACTGGTAACCCAAGGACAGAAATGCATTCTGAGCTGTGGGGCATGATAACAGCCATTTACAGGGCCAAAGGCGCGGTTTGACACCATCGGCACAGGTGGGTGCATGGGGATGTTGGTGGATGTGAAGCCCCCGCCCAAAAGATAGGGGTGTGAGTGGGTGCGCCACAGGTGGCAGTAGTCCATTTACGCGGCGGTTTGCATGTGAATAGGTATTTGGATTGGCCCCTTTCCGGTTGGGAATATGGACTGGCCCCTTTGGCGTACACTGTGATTTCGGCGATGGCCTCCTCTCCGTACCCTTGGAGCCGTCAGGACGAAAAGAATCCGGATTGCGTCATGAGGGTTTCCAACATTGTGGGGGTGTGGTATGGTCTATAGAGGCAAGAATGTTGCCAATTGTAGCAAACCCCCCCAACTTCTCCTTGTCATGCGCGCGCTTTGCACGCCGTGCATGCACTGTGCCGATGTGCTCCCGTGCAGTGTAATTGCAGGGATACCTTGACGTCGTGCTGTGATATACGACCCCCTCCCTGACTCACTTGGTCTCAAGCGAGGTACCAACTCACCAACATGTGGGTGATTTGTCCTGGGTTGACCTATGGAGCCCTTTGTTCCAAGGATGGGCATTGAATCTTAGATAGGCGAGCGGGTAATGCAGTGGCTTCAGCGAACAACATTGAAGTTCGGTTGTAGGTACTGCCCATTGCACTAGCCAGTACTGTCTCTGCGGCAAGAATTCTCGTGCCTGTGGTTTTGTTGCATACCATTGTGCCTTGCACCAGACAAGGCTGGGGTCAGAAAAACGAACTCATACATATTTGTGTTGGACCAGGCGTCCCGTTTTGTCCTATTTTCAGCCACCTATCAACATTCTGGGGTGCGTTCAACTTGGCTTTGACTATGCAGCATCTGAAACCCCTTTCCATGCAGTTTTCCGGTGGTCGGCCGCTTTGTGTGTAGCACGTCCCAACGTCAAGAGGAGACTCCCCCGTTGTGCTCTCGCATCGTCCCGTGTGAGCGTACTAGAAGTGTGAACATGTTGTTTTTGTCACTTCTTGTCACACATTGCATCTGCCATTCCTCTGTCACAACATTCTAGTCGGTTTTGGTCCACTCTTCCGACCCTTTGGACAATCACTGGCCGCCTCCACCTTTGCCTGGGTCACACGCCTCCGTTGCTCCATCTAATCCCCTAACATCATTGTCCCAAAAACACTTTCCCGACACAAACAACCGACCAGAGCGCATATAGTGCAACAAAGGTGGAAGTGTTGTGATTGGAAAATAAGAGTTGTCGTGAACTGCATATTCGCATTTGAAAATCATGACTGTCTGTTCTCTTGTGCGACCGCTATTGACATAGTAACCCCAGTACCCAGTGCGTCATGGTGCTTCGCACCATGCACTGTTCACGTTGAGGGCCAAAAGGGTAGCAGTTTGGAGAAATAGGAACGTTTGTCAAGGGTTCAATGGAGCACAATAGATCGCTGCACAACTTCGTTGGTGTTTTACGCTCAAAGCACTTCCTCCCTGCCCTTTCGTTAGCTTTGTATTGGTTGAATCCAATCGGAGTCCCTGGTTTTGGATTGGTTGACACCGAATATTTTCGGATCTTGTTCTCTTTTGAGACATCCCAAGATGGCAGCATAGTCGTCGAGATGCGCCATAACGAACGTCGTTGCCGCTGTTTTGCTTACACTTTCACTCATTTTGTGATGGACAAACAAAAAGTGAAGACGCTGGTGCCTTGTCTAGGCCTAGGAAGCTGTGATATATTGGTTTTACAAGTGGAGACCCTTCGTTCATGGGATTCGAATACCTTACCACCGACAACCAGCGACGAATCTTCCTTTTTGGAAACAACATTTTGGTCTGCATGTTACCCCCAGGATTGTGTTTGGCTTCTTTTGGTCTGTTTTATGTCCGCATGTTACCCCCAGCGGGTACCCACCAACCGCCATCGGGTACCCACCAACCGCCATCGGTTACCCACCAACCGCCATCGTAGGGCGTATTGGACACTCCGAGTTGTAATTGTTTTTTATTACGGCACCTCCTGCTGCAAGGGGACTGTGCGATTGCTTTCTGGGAGGCCTGCCTCAGGGGACGGGCGTGCGGCATGGAACTAAGACAGTGAAGAACAAGAGGCGGGGGTTGAGGCGGGGGGAGGGGAGATTCAGATATGGTGCTGCCGCATAGCACACCACCCTGATGCATCCCTGGAGCACAGCACCCTACTGCTACGGGGTGAGGCCTGGGTAAGACGTTCGACTGTTCAGTATTGCTTATGGTTGCGTTGCATTCTGTATTTTGCCTTTTTTGTGCTCATTGCCCTCCTGCCGTGTGCTCTTCTTGCCCTCCCCTTTCGCCCTACCTGCATCTTGAACTCCTGCTTCTTTCACCGCAGCCGCAGTGTTCCTCGTAAGCCCTACGAGAAGCTGCTGCCGAGCATTCTGGGCAACTACTACGGGAATTTGTTTGGGAACGCGAGGGACGTCGCAGTGAGCGTGCACCGGTGCATTGAGTACCTGCGCGGCGCTACGCGCGCGTACGTGGACGCGCTCTATGGGAGCACCATTCCGCCAAACCTCCTGGACTCCGCCGCCGGAAGGCTCGCCGTCATGCGGTCCCCAACGATGTGGTGACGGGATTGTGATGGGGACGGAGGGCAACGGATGTTGCCCCCTCAACTGCACCCACGTGTACGGGTATATAACGCTGCTGGAGAGGCTGTTCCCGGACCTGGCAATGGATATGGCCTACTCCAATTTCGTCCGCAATTATGATCCCGCCCAGGTTAGTCGCTAGAGTTAGTTAGAACTGAAGGCATTGGGCGTGTGCCCATGCAGAATTTTATTGCTTTTGGCAGAACTGAAGGCATTGGGCTTGTGCCCATGCAGAATTTATTGCTTTTGGTAGGACTGGAGGCATTGGGCGTGTGCCCATGCAGAAGTTTATTCCTTTTGGCAGAACTGAAGGCATTGGGCGTGTGCCCATGCAGAATTTATTACTTTTGGCAGGACTGGAGGCATTGGACGTGTGCCCATGCAGAAGTTTATTCCTTTTGGCATTCCTCCAGGCAATGTAGCTCAACAGCTGGAGCCCCGCCACGTGCTCGTCGCCAGCACAGCCGCGAGGGCCCAGCAGAAAGAAGCGGGGTCCACAGGCCTGGGAGAAGCTTGACAGATGTGGAAAAAACGCGTATTCTTGTACAAAGAATTGTGGTCTGCTGTGCGCAAACACACACGCTGATTAGACTGAGTGGGCAACGGTGTAGGCAAAGACTTTGTCAATATCAGTAAGTCTGAGTTGCCGAACTTCCTTAAGTCTGAACTGCATCACAACCGCATCTTCCCTGTGGGTCCACGTGTTTTCAGACAGCGCAAAGGAGTGGCAATTGGAGGGATGTGCTCTGCACAGGGTGCGTCACTGTATTGTATTGTATCTGGTGCGAACACGTCGTGCTCTGCGACAAGAAATATCGTTTCGTTTGAAGAGACAGACACATGCCTACGCACCGGTGCTAGGCATGGTATCGCCTCGGCAACCCGAACAATTCCTTTAAGGACATCTACAACCCGACGTTTTTTTGTGAAGAGGAGGGAAAGTCCTTGACTACAATGGGGTCAATCATCACACTGCCACCGCAGTATGGGCACATCAAGATTCAGTGGAAACATCGCAACCACCAACCACACATAAAGAGCAAATGATCATTCGCTTGGTTGATTAACACTCAATCAATTGCCAGTCAGTGTTGCAAGGGATGGGCCCTAACATGATCATCAAATGCTTCTTCTTGCATTGTGCATAATGCTTCTTATTATGCTGCCACACTGCATGACACCCTCATTAATTGCAAGAACATCGTACACAAATTGAGACATAAGAAGTATGAACCATGCTGGTGGGAGGGAATTGTACATAGCAAGCTCACGCAGAGGGCATGCCCATGACAGTTCATTGTTGTCATCCTGAGCCGACCCATGCAAAACACAATAGCACCAGACTGTGACCACAGTGTTGCATACATATTAGGTCACAGCATGCATGCATTGCATGAGTGCTATGAACCGAGGCATATATGGCACAATGGGGTTAGGCTTATGCCTAGTGTGCTTGACACAGGCAGGTGCATTACACTCCACACACCTGGAAACTGGCATTCACATTGCTTCCTGCGGAGTACGAAAGCCCATATGAGAACTGATCACCCGGACCCAGGGGAGGTCCACTACGGTGGGCCAGTCTTTGGGGTTGGGATAGCCGTGCCTCAAGGGATATGCAAGTTTTCGTTGCACCTGCTCTTCAGGCTATGTCAATGTGTTTTTGATTTGCTGCATGTTTCTTGTGCAATAGCCTGATTCATCACATCAGCAACTGACACTGAGGAGTGGGCTTGTGGGCGGGTGAAGAATTTACTTTCAATCCCAAACATGGTTCCCTTTAGGCTTGTTCGAACGCCTGTTTGTTGTGTTATGGATTGAAGGGTTTGTGCACCAAACACAGAGGTCGGACAACGTTGATTTGCCATGCTTGTGTGACCTGACCACGGCGTTGATCAATTAAAGAGGGGTGTGTGTGTGTGGTTGTGTGTGTGTGTGTGTGTTGTGTGTGTGGGGGGGGGGGGGGGGCAAGCGTCGGGGGCGGCAAATTTCAAGGTCCAAGCGCAAGAGGGAGCAATATGAAGACGCACACACTGCACTGTTACTGGCTTTGACAGCTTGGCCACTTGAAGTTGAACTGTAGCAGCAACACAAACCCGCCAGCACAACGAAGAAACCAGAACTTCAGGCCACCATGGTTGATTTGCACTCATGTTTACGTGTTCCGTTGAGCGACCGCACTGACTTTTCCGCTCCCATACTTTTCCACTCCCTTTTTTGTCAGTATTGATGTCAGTGTGATTTGGAATGGCGCCCCCAATCTGGCACACTGCTATGGTTTTCGTCAAGACGTGCTGCTTGTTTTTGTTATTGCTTCTTCCATCCGGCTTATGCAACATATTGGCTAGTGACGAATTTACAATGGTGGTGCCTTATGGTGATCAAATTACAATGGTGGACAACAACTAGCCGTTTGACTATGAGGTTGACCAGTTTGAGCAGATGCTGGCTTTTGGCTCCCACCGGCTGAGGAGGTACCGGGGAAACAAGGGTGACAAGGCTCTCTGTGGAAGTTACGAAATCCTTGCTATGTCCTCCAGGTATGAAACGAACTCAGTAGCATATTTGAAACGTGAAATGAGGTGCTACAATGCCAGTATCCTCTTTCACATGGCTGATGAACAGTGCAACAACGCGCCCTTCATTAAGTTGTATGAACATTTCAGAGCCGTCTACAGAAACTATGGCTGTTACAATGAGTACGTCAATGAGTACGCACGCCTTCCCTATGGCCTGCTCAAAATAATCCCAATTTTTTGGAGCCAGACACTCCCTGCGCCTCTCGTCCCGATGCTGAAGTCCTCCATGCAAGATGTTGGGCGATGCCGAAGTACTGTCTGGTATTTCAGTGGTACTCTCGGTCAGGATCATGGCCAACGGGAGGCTGCCCTGAATGCGATGTGCGGCGTAAAACCACATGCCTATTCACAACTCAGACTGACCCAGGAGGAAGTGTCAGCCCGCCTTCTGGCAGCCTATTTTACTTTAGCCCCTCGAGGATGGAAGAGGTTGGAAAGCTATCGTGCCTATGAGGCCTCATTACATGGCAGCATCCCCATTACTGCCTCCCGATACGATCGAATTTCCTCAGCCTTTTATCATTTTCATTCTCACCCCCCGTGGATTATCGTTGATTCGTGGGAGGCAGCCATTCCCATTGTGTCCAAACTGCTCAGAGACGTCGACCAGCTGCACAAGCGCCAATTTGCCGTGTTGCAGTGGATGTTTGAGGAATGGGTATCGGTGCGTCGACGTCTGGCCACTGACCTGTCATTGCCTCCAGCCGCTGTTCAGGTGGTGCAGGACGAGTTCAAAGAGTACACCACCGCAGTGAATATTGGATTCAATCGAACTTCCTGTGACGCCATTGTCACAGAACCTCTAGGGGCGGCCCGTGGCGGTGCCCTTTTCCCCGTGCCCAGCGCCGAATACACCCGAGTCCCTCCGAGGTGGGGGAAAGGGACGGCCTGTGGCGGAGCTCTCTCCCCATGCCCAGCGCCGGATACACCCGAGTACCTCCGAGTCGGGGATAGGTACGGCCCGTGGCGGAGCTTTCTCCCTCAAAAACAAGCGTCCCCATCCCCAACTTACTGTCTTGAAGGCACTGAATGTCAGTGCAAGGGCACGGTGTTTTATGTTCGGAGATTCAAACCCGGCACGTGCTCTGTTGTTGAATTGGCGGACGTGCCGCAGTACCGCTTTTTCCAAAAAAGGTTTGCGCAGGCTTTCCTCTGCACAGTGAGGGCATTCGACGACCCAGCATTTGGAGAAGACAAGCACTGTGTGTGTGCCACGACCAGCGAGCCCGAGAGAGAGCGTCGCAGTGTGGCACACCACCCCGTTGTTGCTCATAAGGGGCACACCAGCCTGTCACCTCTCACACACCCACCATCGTAGCTTCTGCTGAACCCCTCAATACCTTTGGTTTGAAAGACAGCAATCAGGTTGTACAAAGCAAGGCAAGTACGGTAGGAGTTTGGCAACACATACAGCCGTCAGGCACGGACGGGGGTGTTCACCCTTGCTGGCAGACCGGTGTACAATCCCCGTAAATGAGGCATTGTACTGGGCTCTGCACGACACAATTGGTATTGAACCACCACCAGAGTTCTTGCATGCCTTACCATGCCATCGCAAGGGCATCGAGTACGATGGTCGCCATCATGACAGCAGCAGGGCGCAGAGGCCTTCAACAGCCCCACCGCCATCCCAAAGGACTTACGCAACATGGGGACACGCTGCGAAGCGCCATGCCCACTCACTGTATCCCCCTCATGCCCTGACACTGAGGCAGGACCTGGTCCTGCCCTGATCTCTCCGTACTGTCACGAGAGCTGGGGCTAAGCGGCTCGGACAAGGAGAAATAATCGCTTCGTGTGGTGTTCTCACCATTTCCCCTCCCCTGCGCCATCCCCTGACGGGTCTGAGGTGATGCGTGCCGAAAGTGAGTCCATTTCCATCAAACCCGGGGCCTCCAGTCAGGCTTGCTGCTCCCCCTGCGCCTTCGTCCTCCATTCAATATGGAATGTGGAATATGGAATATGCCGGACGCGGGGTGGGGGGGCGGTCCTTGTATGCGACACCCCCCGGATGGCCGAGTCAGCATTTTTCAGTTCAGTTGTTTCCGGACATTTCTATGTGTGAAGGAACCCATTGAACTGAAAACAGGTCCCCTATGGTCTCGACACGCTCCGGGGAGGGGGGGGGCTGTGCCATAAAGGCTGAGTGAGTGCGCCGGTTTGTGTTGCTTTTTTGGGAATGGATGGCCGGGCTGCTTGTCCATGCATCAAGTGGAGGGAGTTGTTTAGGGGTGTGTGCATGTGTGGCGTTGTGTTGCAGCAGATTTGTTTGGTGGGGGGGGGGGGGGGGTGCGAGCCCTCCACATATTACAATAGCAGATGGATTGTGCAGCGGCCATGCAGGCCAACCCGTTTGACAGTTTGCCCCCTTACCAATGCCCTTTTTGTATACGTTTTTGTGGTGGGTTGGGTCAACAGCGTAGTTGGGTGGGGTCGTGCATTGTACATTGTACAATGTCCAAAATGTATGTATGGGACAATTGGGCAGGTGGCACCTCAGAATGCCACAAGGAAGATGAGACGAGGCTGCACACACCGGACTGGCTGTTTGGGGTGTCTGGCATGTTCGTGGAGGGGGCCATGTGCATTGTCTCCAGCCCAAATATTGTACATTGTACGTGGATTAAGGATGTTGGCAGTGTGCCAATGTGTAGGGCAGAGTGCTTTGTCACACCACACAATACTCGTGGTGACTGCTCTGCAAAGTAAACTTATCATGCGCAACATGCAGCGAGGGTTACACTCGCAAAATACGCAGTCTGCCCCTGCCCTTCCCCCACTCTCTTCAGCAGCCCTCCCTTTATAAATGAAGACATGCCATGCCTTTTGTGGTACATCAGCCGTTGGATCTCGTCCTTCTGCCCTGCACATTGTTCAATTGGGGTCCACTCAGTCGCCCAAAACTGAACCCGCACTCCCATTGGCCTGGCTGTCATAGAGCTCAGGACTCAATGGCCCTGGGCCTTTTCCTGGGCCGCCGGGACAGACACAGTGCGCCAAGCTAAGACCACATCCACGCGATTCCAGACCAGCGACCCAAATCAATTTCACTGGCATGTGGAGATTGCGGTGGTTGATTGGTAGCATCTGTCATAGAAACAAACTTCCTGACCGTTCTTCAGTCTGGCAAACTTTTTACTGATTGCTCTGTCCCCCAGTCCAGTGTAGAGATAGGAATTCGTTTCCCGTATCAGCTCTGGTGGCAAATCTTGGAAGCATCTGTTGTGTGTGGTCATTATTACACCTTTACATATATAGGCGGTGACAATGCGAAAGTCAATGCTGTTGGGTGATGATAGGGATACCCACGTCTGAAGGAGCTCGTCGCGGTCTGAGAACGTAAGCGAGGAAGGGTGTTGGGACAACTGGCGCAGAGACATCGTGAAGGGAGCTGGCGTTGGACGAGGGGAGGAGGCAGACCCCCAACGGGTGGGCAGGGGCGGCTGGAGACACAGGCGCGGCCAGAGCAGGACCCGATAGCACTAGGCAGTGCATATGTGGTTGCTTGTGACACCATGGGTCTGAGGGCTCCGCAGAAAAAGACAATCCTCGAAGCGCGGCCAGCGGGCCCGCTGTTGTTTTGGGAAAGGATTGGCAACTGGTCTTTCCATTCCACAACTATGGCCCCTCATGGA
Organism: Eutreptiella sp. 'Long Island Sound 2002'; assembly: GCA_964036045.1. Classification (NCBI taxonomy): domain Eukaryota; phylum Euglenozoa; class Euglenophyceae; order Eutreptiales; family Eutreptiaceae; genus Eutreptiella; species Eutreptiella sp. 'Long Island Sound 2002'. The sequence goes on from OZ038380.1 coordinate 161,806,199, forward strand.
CAAGCTGCGGAATGTGACAAAGAAATGGCATTTCTTGGCCTTTTTTTGACAGATTTTGAAGCCTTGGTGAGCCTTGTACCCAGTCGCTTCTTTGGCAACACCTGGATTTCCGATTTCTCTCGTCCAGCACAAGCCAAAACAAAAAAAAGACAAGTCTCACGTTTGCACTTTTCGACAGCCGTTTCTGTGCCTACCTTCATGAATTGGGCCACTTGCTGGTTTTGTCCATGACCAGGTGATCCCACTATACTGTGGCTGCATGATTGAGCCTCTGAGTGTGCGATTATCGGTACAGTGTCGGGGGCAGCGCCAGCCGTGCAGCGATCCTCAGGTCTCTCTTGTGCGCGGCAGTTCTCCAGCGCAGGATCAGCTGTGGGCCGGGCCAGGCATGTGGCCACACGCGTCCCAGAGGGTGGGAAGGGGTGCAGTGGGCTAGTGCGCCATGCGCACCGCCGTTTCGCCTGCCGCCGCAATGCGCGCAAGCACTCTTGGGGGCATCGTCCCTCCAGAATGTGGCGTGGTGTTGGTACCCAGCGCGGGACTGCAGGCCGAATCGCCATTCGTGCCACGCCAAACGAAGGCGGAGTGGCCTCCATGACACCGGGTGGAAGCCAACACGGGCATGGGTGGGGACAAGGTCGTGTGCCCAGACTCTATGTGGAGGGAGGAGGAATTCACAATGCCTAATTCCCATGGGGTGTGGGGTTTCATGGGGGGGGGGGGGGGGTAACCTACTGCGGTAAAACGGTCAGATACCTCATTGAATTCCATGCCTACGAGCCTTTTTACCCATTTGAGTGCCTGGCTGTGGGTCTGTAGGCAGGCATTCACTGACTTCACGACCCCAGTAGGCTTGTTGACCTCAGCCATGCCGCAGAGCATGCCTGATGCGGCACTGGCCATGTATACATCAAACAACCGCCACTCTGTGTTCACGGGAACGCACACACGCCCTACCCAACCGCCCTACCCACATACAACCAAGACCCATGGTGTCACAAGCAACCACATATGCACTGCCTAGTGCTATCGGGTCCTGCTCTGGCCGCGCCTGTGTCTCCAGCCGCCCCTGCCCACCCGTTGGGGGTCTGCCTCCTCCCCTCGTCCAACGCCAGCTCCCTTCACGATGTCTCTGCGCCAGTTGTCCCAACACCCTTCCTCGCTTACTCTCTCAGACCGTGACGAGCTCCTTGAGACATGGGTATCCCTCGATCAACCGCAATCTCCGCATGCCTTCCACTTCAACTGATGCACGCATGCGGGCACGGGGGGCGCCGAGGTGCAGCCCCTGACCCCAACCCCGCCCCCCTCCTTTGAAGGGCCAAAATGTTTGAGAGGTCCCGACCATCGTACAAGCCAATATGGAGAAATTCGGTGGCACCGCAGGCGCTGGACAGTTTTGGTGCCCTGTTTAAAGGGGCCGGGAGAACCGGTAACCCCATGTGTTTATACTCAAAATGATCAATTCCAGGACCCATTGTTTTTTGTTTTTTTTACTTTTCGTCACTTGTCCTGAGGAGAAAAATGGTTTTCACTGCACAAACAAAGCTTGCGGGAAGAAGATGAATGCACACAGGCTTCCACTGACTCTGTGGCCAAAGATGTGGCTGCACTAGACACAACTAGAGGACCCGCGCCATTTTCCTTGGACCCCCAAGAAGGCAGGATTTGGGCATCCACTTCTGCTTTTGTGGCCACATTGATCTTTCCCCGGTCGGGGATATGGACCCGCAATCCATGCACCTCAGTGCATGGCCCCTTGGGTGTGGGCGGCTACAACCACCATGACAGTGGTGTGGAGGGAGAGTGGAGACCTCTGTTGTTGTATGCTAACCCCTTAGGCCACCGCGTCCCTGCCACTTTGTTCAATGCAAGGTTTATGAGAAATGACATTAGTGGAGATCATCCTTTGATGATCGGCAAGGTTGTTTTTGTCGTGAGTAGCCTGGGAGGTGGCTGCACGGGGTGCGTGGGTGTGAATATTGCCTAGACACCACAGTGCTTCAAATAAAGGGGTGTTTTTTTTTGTCCCAGCCCCTCCCATCCCCCCCCCCCCTTTCAAGGGGCCAAAATGTTTAGGGGGTGTCGGGGTCAAGGACTGCACCTGGGCGCCCCCGCCATGCCTGCACGCATCGCCATCAGGGCACTGTACAGGACTCGACAGGGCTGAGGTCTTGGTTGCCTTCAGATCTGATTCACTCATGCATCTGTCTTCCGTTGCCCACCTGACGATGCGAACACACACGCCAGTGCCTATACCCACGGGAGCGCGATCCCAGGCGCCAGTGTGTCCGGAAGCCTGAGTGATGAGCATTGTCCAACCTTCAGCTGGCCCCCTGTCCTGCACCTGCGCTAGCTTGGGTGCGATCCAGCAAGAGCAAGTGTGCAGACCCACGGCTGTCCCAGTGCCCTTGGACCCGTGCTGACCCCCTGCCCTGCGCATGCGCTAGCTTGGGCGCGATCCAGCAAGAGCAAGTGTGCAGACCCAGGGCTGTCTCAGTGCCCTTGGACCCGTGCTGACCCCCTGCCCTGCGCATGCGCTAGCTTGGGCGCGATCCAGCAAGAGCAAGTGTGCAGACCCAGGGCTGTCTCAGTGCCCTTGGACCCGTGCTGACCCCCTGCCCTGCGCATGCGCTAGCTTGGGCGCGATCCACAAAAAGCAAGTGTGCAATGTGGGTCACTTGCCACGGCTATGTGCCTCCCCCCCCCCCCCCCCGCCGCCACCGGCTTATCCCCTGCGCTGCTCCTGCCTTTGCTTTTTGAACGCTGCCTACACTTCAGTACTATAAACCCCCCGATGAGTCTTTTCAGAGACGAGCCGGTCCATAGAGGCCGGTGCAGTCCCCTGTCGCGACAGCACAGGCCTGTCTGCTCTCTGCAGGAACCTTCCTATTTTTCCTCCAACCGCTGGCTGGTTGGCCCTCCCGTGGCCCCCATCTTTCGATATTTTCGCCACAGGAAGGAACGCGAATCCACACATTCAGGCATGGCTGCATTCTCTCTTCCCACTGGGTCTAGTCAGCTCTCATCTGTGAAGATGACTTCCCTCCAACTCTCTTCGTCCCCATTCCGGCTGTGGTGATGCGTGCACTTCAGGCTCCATCCTAGCCAGTCAGAGCCAGCGCCAGAGTCTTATACATGGATCCAACACCCTGTGTCCAGGGGTAATACTATTCGCTTCCTCTCTATACGTGTGTGTGTGTGCCTGACCGTCTGTTTGCCCCCTCCGTGAATATATCTAAGACTTTGCGGCCGTTTCTTCTGTTTGCTCCCCCGGGTGTAATGGGATACGAAGTCCTACAGGCAATGCATCTGCAACCCTCGAAGAAGCTCCTAGGTTGCTGACATACCCCCCTCTCCCTTTGTCCAGGCCCCCCCCCCCCCCCCCCATAGGGGGAGAACCGTCACTTGGCCGGGGTTGACACTCTTTTGGAGGATCCCCCGCCCCCCCCTGTAAAAGCCCTGGTCCAAGCTACAGCGGGTGTAGGGACTGTATTAATTTGGTGCCTCATTTGATGCGGTACAAATGTAGTGCCGCCACATAAGACATGGGTCTGGCGACAAATCACCTCGAAGAGAGGTTGTTAGATCAAGCGCAGGCGCGGGCGTCATATACCCCCCTTTTTTGGGGTCATTCGCGTAGCATACCCCAAGGCATGATATTGGATGTCCAACCCCTTGTAAAATCATTATTTTGCCCAATAAGAGCATCCCCCAATGGATTTTTTGATTCTGAGGCCTCTACCCCCTAAAACTGGATATCACTTTTTTGGGGGGGGGTGGGGGGGTGGGTGGGAGAGGGGGGTGGGGGAGGGTCAAAAGTTTTTGCTTAATAGGCTACAAGCAGTGGGGACGCACTGTACTGTTAACACGGCCAGCGGCCCAATGGTAACGCAGTCCAGACCAGCTGCGCATACCTGGGTTCGAATCCTGCTGTGACGATTTTTGGCGCCGCCGCCGGCGGCGGCGCCAAAGTGCGCAAAGTGGGATTCGAACCGCCGACCATGCGAATGACCTTCGGCTGAATTACCACTCGACTGTTCCCTGCATTGTGGTGTACGGCCTCCCTGCTGCTTGGGGCCGCATCTGCCACTGACAAAAAACCCAAACTGTGTGTATCTGTCTGACTGCCTGCTTGCTAGCTCAGGGACTGATTGGCTGACTGTCAACCTCTCTTCCAGGTGCACTGCCGAAGGCAATAGAATTTTACCAGTCACATAGGGTCATGGACACATTTGTTGTGAGTGCTTGCCCACTTGAACCCACAGAGCGCTGATTCTGGGGATATATGCCCCTTTCTTGCTCACCATGCAATCTTGTCTTTTTGAACCTGGGTGTCTACGGCCTTGTCCAAGCTGCAGTAGGCGTAGGGACCGTATTGATTTGGGACTTTTGCATAGCTTTTACAAGGCGGGGGGGGGGGGTTGGCTGCGCGGGGGGCTTTTGGACGTTTTGGGGCTTTTTGCCCCATTTTTCAGATTGTTGTTACCGACCCGGTTCTGTGGGCCCAACGCTTGAGGCAGTTTGGTGATCCAGCCGTGCAGTACACAATCAAGCAGCCGTGGGTATGCCATACACCGTTTTGCACGTGTGTTGCCCCCCTTCCGCAAGCACATGTTCCGCCCATTTTCAGTTGGTGTCCTGTTGTGTATTCTGTCTTTCTTTGTATCCCATGCAATTAAGGTGTCCCCTTCAATGTGGGGGACCAAACCACCAAGTTTTCCTTGTTTTTTGTCTTCGGGTGTCCTCCTACACACTCTCTGAACTGCCCCAACCCTTGGGTAAGTAGCGCCGCAAGCCTGTTTGGAGAGCGAAGTGCTGATACCGGCACGGTAGTTGAGAGCCAATGCCCACATATGGCATCACATTGCCGAAGCTGTGTGTATGCATTGATGTGTGTGCAGATTTCTATTGGCCCCGCCCACCATGTGTTGGGTTCTTGGCGAGGATTGTCCAAGGTTTCGGAGGGGGTTAGTGTTACAGGACAGAGCAGCGCACAGAGATAGCAGATCGAGCACGGGATGCTTGTTTCGTCTTTTTAATGTCTTCGAATCTGTAGCTACCACGAATACGTCTTTATGCTGTTCATGGGATTTGATTTCTTTGTCATTGTTGCAACTGTGTATTCGACTTGCTGCCCCGCTCAAAGATCCTCATCGGTAAGCAAAACCATCACTCCGTCCTACACTCGCTCACGTAAACTGCCCTTCCCCGCTCAATGTTGTTGGCAACCCTTTACAGGTATTTGATGCATCTGCTTAATTGCAATTCCTCACCTAAGGGTGAGCAAATGATCCTACTCAATTCGATGATGCGCGGTGCAAAGATGCTAAGGGAATGAAAATGTCGGAAAAGTGTAGCAGTTACATGTTCAACAGTAGGGAAAAGGGGATGCACTCTTGGAAAAACACAAAAAAACAAAAAGCACAAATTCAAGGAGGCAAACGGGCCGAACTAAAAAGACTTTTTTTTTTTGTAAATTTCCGGCGGCGGGACAGGTGATTAGCAAAAGCCTAGGGACACCCAATAGTAGGACAGCCATCCTCTCATTCTGTATAGGACACGAGGCTACTCGTATCAAGGACTCAACGGGGCTACCACTACATAGGTTACCAGGGTCATCAAATGGTTTTGATGAGGCGTGGGATCGCTATTGAGATGACTAGGACATTATTGAACAAGTGCGTTGTGGGCATCCCATTGGCCCCATGGGATGATGAACGTTGATGACGTCTCAAATGTGTGCAAGAACAAAGAGGAACAAAAGAAAAAGCGTATGATGGTGGTGCACCCATTCCTCGTTTTAATGGGTACCGGGTAGTCAAAGGCTTTTCATTCTGGATTTACTCGGCCAAAGCATCACCCAAAAAGCATTTCTCTAAGATGTGCACTTACCACGATTGCCTAAGCTAGAGTCACCCAACAATCTCCACAATCCTGCAGTTGTCATGGTTCCCCTCCCCTCCTTTTTTTGAGTCTAAGGCTAATGCCTATGAAATGAAAGGCTAGCCTATGAAGTGGCCAAGTAGTCATTTTGAGTGGATTGCCACACTGTTCGTAGCTAAATTGTACTCCCCGCCGCCTGTCTTTCCCTGTTCAAAAAGGGACGATCCAACCCCCCCCCCCCCCATGCCCACTGGGATGATTGCCAAGTGACGGTGCAGCCTCTCTCCCCATTTCTACCACCATACACAAAACTTAATGTCAAAGCATACGAAAGAATGTCTCATGACATGCACTTTTTGCAGTGGAGCAGATGAGAACCGCAATCGTCCTCCGGGTAACTGGAACAGGTCGATTGTGGCCAGGTGCGCGATAGGTTGCTAATTGTCTGGCGCTTTTTCCAGTTGTTTCGATCTATGGACTTGGAGCACGCTCGTCGTTCTGTTTCCCAGGTAAATGGCAAGGACTATATATTGGCTACCCGCAAGGGATGGACAGAGCACCGGTGGGAGCAAGTGTTGTCCTTGCTTTAGAACCGGATACGAGCCCGTGGCACTTGTTGTTATTCTATGCGGATCTTACTACGCCTTTGTTGCCCAAAGGCACGAGTGAAGCACAGGCACTGTTTTGGTCGCTATCTCCATCCTATAAACCTATGGGCGCTAAGCGCATCGCACCACTTACCAAAAATGTGATGAGGTTGCATGGTGTGGACACTGAGGTGTGGCAAGCGCGCCCCACACACTGCACTGGCAGCATCATGACGCCTAATTGAAAGCCCGATGCCCTAGCTCTTGTCCTTCTGCAACAGGTTGGATGCGGGCGCGTCACTTTGTCAACAGAAACCCACTATGTTGTCACGACCCGAACACGACCCGAACAATTCCTTTAAGGACATCTACAACCCGACGTTTTTTTGTGAAGAGGAGGGAAAGTCCTTGACTACAATGGGGTCAATCATCACACTGCCACCGCAGGATGGGAACATCAAAATTCAGTGGAAACATCGCAACCACCAACCACACATAAAGAGCAAATGATCATTCGCTTGGTTGATTAACACTCAATCAATTGCCAGTCAGTGTTGCAAGGGATGGGCCCTAACATGATCATCAAATGCTTCTTCTTGCATTGTGCATAATGCTTCTTATTATGCTGCCACACTGCATGACACCCTCATTAATTGCAAGAACATCGTACACAAATTGAGACATAAGAAGTATGAACCATGCTGGTGGGAGGGAATTGTACATAGCAAGCTCACGCAGAGGGCATGCCCATGACAGTTCATTGTTGTCATCCTGAGCCGACCCATGCAAAACACAATAGCACCAGACTGTGACCACAGTGTTGCATACATATTAGGTCACAGCATGCATGCATTGCATGAGTGCTATGAACCGAGGCATATATGGCACAATGGGGTTAGGCTTATGCCTAGTGTGCTTGACACAGGCAGGTGCATTACACTCCACACACCTGGAAACTGGCATTCACATTGCTTCCTGCGGAGTACGAAAGCCCATATGAGAACTGATCACCCGGACCCAGGGGAGGTCCACTACGGTGGGCCAGTCTTTGGGGTTGGGATAGCCGTGCCTCAAGGGATATGCAAGTTTTCGTTGCACCTGCTCTTCAGGCTATGTCAATGTGTTTTTGATTTGCTGCATGTTTCTTGTGCAATAGCCTGATTCATCACATCAGCAACTGACACTGAGGAGTGGGCTTGTGGGCGGGTGAAGAATTTACTTTCAATCCCAAACATGGTTCCCTTTAGGCTTGTTCGAACGCCTGTTTGTTGTGTTATGGATTGAAGGGTTTGTGCACCAAACACAGAGGTCGGACAACGTTGATTTGCCATGCTTGTGTGACCTGACCACGGCGTTGATCAATTAAAGAGGGGTGTGTGTGTGTGGTTGTGTGTGTGTGTGTGTGTTGTGTGTGTGTGGGGGGGGGGGGGGGCAAGCGTCGGGGGCGGCAAATTTCAAGGTCCAAGCGCAAGAGGGAGCAATATGAAGACGCACACACTGCACTGTTACTGGCTTTGACAGCTTGGCCACTTGAAGTTGAACTGTAGCAGCAACACAAACCCGCTAGCACAACGCCGGCAAGCGTGCTTCCTCTACAAGGAACATACGACGCGGTGGTATGTAGAAGCGCAACAGGCGGTCTACCACTTGTCCTGGATGGCGGATTCTCGCCGACTACGCTTCCGCCAGTGGCGAACAGCTGTCCTCCCCGAGGCGCGGTTGGCGGTGTCGCGCAAGCTCGCCGTGGCATCCTCGTCTTGGGAGCAGGCACATGTTTCGCTGTCCACCGGCATCCAAGCGGAAGAAGCATCCGAATGGCGGCATATGTCCCAAGTGCACGCGGTGACCCTTACGGCCTTACGGCGGACGACTTTGTCGGAACCCCGACGGGACATCCGGGGGGCCACCGCACAGCGCATGAAGCGCTTGCGGGACGAGATCCCACCCGAGACACACAAGAAACGGAGGACAGAGGCGCCGGAGGTTCCTAGTGATCTCCAGGATATGGAAATCCCGCTGGAGGACATGGGCGATGTCATAGTCTTGACTGGATTGTAACACCCTGAGAGGTCCGGTAGGACGCGCATACCCGTGCAAACGGGGCGACAGGGGTGGGGCAAGGCGCAGGACTGGTTCCTCCCGCCACCCCGCCGCAGCCGTCTTGGTGAGGGTAGGTCATACCAAACCCATACCCCAAGTCGGCCCTGTCACTGACCCATGACCTGCTATGTGTACTCTCTATGGACACTTGGTGGAACTTCGGTCACGAGTTAAAAAAAAAAAAAAAAAAAGAACTTCAGGCCACCATGGTTGATTTGCACTCATGTTTACGTGTTCCGTTGAGCGACCGCACTGACTTTTCCGCTCCCATACTTTTCCACTCCCTTTTTTGTTAGTATTGATGTCAGTGTGATTTGGAATGGCGCCCCCAATCTGGCACACTGCTATGGTTTTCGTCAAGACGTGCTGCTTGTTTTTGTTATTGCTTCTTCCATCCGGCTTATGCAACATATTGGCTAGTGACGAATTTACAATGGTGGTGCCTTATGGTGATCAAATTACAATGGTGGACAACAACTAGCCGTTTGACTATGAGGTTGACCAGTTTGAGCAGATGCTGGCTTTTGGCTCCCACCGGCTGAGGAGGTACCGGGGAAACAAGGGTGACAAGGCTCTCTGTGGAAGTTACGAAATCCTTGCTATGTCCTCCAGGTATGAAACGAACTCAGTAGCATATTTGAAACGTGAAATGAGGTGCTACAATGCCAGTATCCTCTTTCACATGGCTGATGAACAGTGCAACAACGCGCCCTTCATTAAGTTGTATGAACATTTCAGAGCCGTCTACAGAAACTATGGCTGTTACAATGAGTACGTCAATGAGTACGCACGCCTTCCCTATGGCCTGCTCAAAATAATCCCAATTTTTTGGAGCCAGACACTCCCTGCGCCTCTCGTCCCGATGCTGAAGTCCTCCATGCAAGATGTTGGGCGATGCCGAAGTACTGTCTGGTATTTCAGTGGTACTCTCGGTCAGGATCATGGCCAACGGGAGGCTGCCCTGAATGCGATGTGCGGCGTAAAACCACATGCCTATTCACAACTCAGACTGACCCAGGAGGAAGTGTCAGCCCGCCTTCTGGCAGCCTATTTTACTTTAGCCCCTCGAGGATGGAAGAGGTTGGAAAGCTATCGTGCCTATGAGGCCTCATTACATGGCAGCATCCCCATTACTGCCTCCCGATACGATCGAATTTCCTCAGCCTTTTATCATTTTCATTCTCACCCCCCGTGGATTATCGTTGATTCGTGGGAGGCAGCCATTCCCATTGTGTCCAAACTGCTCAGAGACGTCGACCAGCTGCACAAGCGCCAATTTGCCGTGTTGCAGTGGATGTTTGAGGAATGGGTATCGGTGCGTCGACGTCTGGCCACTGACCTGTCATTGCCTCCAGCCGCTGTTCAGGTGGTGCAGGACGAGTTCAAAGAGTACACCACCGCAGTGAATATTGGATTCAATCGAACTTCCTGTGACGCCATTGTCACAGAACCTCTAGGGGCGGCCCGTGGCGGTGCCCTTTTCCCCGTGCCCAGCGCCGAATACACCCGAGTCCCTCCGAGGTGGGGGAAAGGGACGGCCTGTGGCGGAGCTCTCTCCCCATGCCCAGCGCCGGATACACCTGAGTACCTCCGAGTCGGGGATAGGTACGGCCCGTGGCGGAGCTTTCTCCCTCAAAAACAAGCGTCCCCATCCCCAACTTACTGTCTTGAAGGCACTGAATGTCAGTGCAAGGGCACGGTGTTTTATGTTCGGAGATTCAAACCCGGCACGTGCTCTGTTGTTGAATTGGCGGACGTGCCGCAGTACCGCTTTTTCCAAAAAAGGTTTGCGCAGGCTTTCCTCTGCACAGTGAGGGCATTCGACGACCCAGCATTTGGAGAAGACAAGCACTGTGTGTGTGCCACGACCAGCGAGCCCGAGAGAGAGCGTCGCAGTGTGGCACACCACCCCGTTGTTGCTCATAAGGGGCACACCAGCCTGTCACCTCTCACACACCCACCATCGTAGCTTCTGCTGAACCCCTCAATACCTTTGGTTTGAAAGACAGCAATCAGGTTGTACAAAGCAAGGCAAGTACGGTAGGAGTTTGGCAACACATACAGCCGTCAGGCACGGACGGGGGTGTTCACCCTTGCTGGCAGACCGGTGTACAATCCCCGTAAATGAGGCATTGTACTGGGCTCTGCACGACACAATTGGTATTGAACCACCACCAGAGTTCTTGCATGCCTTACCATGCCATCGCAAGGGCATCGAGTACGATGGTCGCCATCATGACAGCAGCAGGGCGCAGAGGCCTTCAACAGCCCCACCGCCATCCCAAAGGACTTACGCAACATGGGGACACGCTGCGAAGCGCCATGCCCACTCACTGTATCCCCCTCATGCCCTGACACTGAGGCAGGACCTGGTCCTGCCCTGATCTCTCCGTACTGTCACGAGAGCTGGGGCTAAGCGGCTCGGACAAGGAGAAATAATCGCTTCGTGTGGTGTTCTCACCATTTCCCCTCCCCTGCGCCATCCCCTGACGGGTCTGAGGTGATGCGTGCCGAAAGTGAGTCCATTTCCATCAAACCCGGGGCCTCCAGTCAGGCTTGCTGCTCCCCCTGCGCCTTCGTCCTCCATTCAACATGGAATGTGGAATATGGAATATGCCGGACGCGGGGTGGGGGGGCGGTCCTTGTATGCGACACCCCCCGGATGGCCGAGTCAGCATTTTTCAGTTCAGTTGTTTCCGGACATTTCTATGTGTGAAGGAACCCATTGAACTGAAAACAGGTCCCCTATGGTCTCGACACGCTCCGGGGAGGGGGGGGGCTGTGCCATAAAGGCTGAGTGAGTGCGCCGGTTTGTGTTGCTTTTTTGGGAATGGATGGCCGGGCTGCTTGTCCATGCATCAAGTGGAGGGAGTTGTTTAGGGGTGTGTGCATGTGTGGCGTTGTGTTGCAGCAGATTTGTTTGGTGGGGGGGGGGGGGGTGCGAGCCCTCCACATATTACAATAGCAGATGGATTGTGCAGCGGCCATGCAGGCCAACCCGTTTGACAGTTTGCCCCCTTACCAATGCCCTTTTTGTATACGTTTTTGTGGTGGGTTGGGTCAACAGCGTAGTTGGGTGGGGTCGTGCATTGTACATTGTACAATGTCCAAAATGTATGTATGGGACAATTGGGCAGGTGGCACCTCAGAATGCCACAAGGAAGATGAGACGAGGCTGCACACACCGGACTGGCTGTTTGGGGTGTCTGGCATGTTCGTGGAGGGGGCCATGTGCATTGTCTCCAGCCCAAATATTGTACATTGTACGTGGATTAAGGATGTTGGCAGTGTGCCAATGTGTAGGGCAGAGTGCTTTGTCACACCACACAATACTCGTGGTGACTGCTCTGCAAAGTAAACTTATCATGCGCAACATGCAGCGAGGGTTACACTCGCAAAATACGCAGTCTGCCCCTGCCCTTCCCCCACTCTCTTCAGCAGCCCTCCCTTTATAAATGAAGACATGCCATGCCTTTTGTGGTACATCAGCCGTTGGATCTCGTCCTTCTGCCCTGCACATTGTTCAATTGGGGTCCACTCAGTCGCCCAAAACTGAACCCGCACTCCCATTGGCCTGGCTGTCATAGAGCTCAGGACTCAATGGCCCTGGGCCTTTTCCTGGGCCGCCGGGACAGACACAGTGCGCCAAGCTAAGACCACATCCACGCGATTCCAGACCAGCGACCCAAATCAATTTCACTGGCATGTGGAGATTGCGGTGGTTGATTGGTAGCATCTGTCATAGAAACAAACTTCCTGACCGTTCTTCAGTCTGGCAAACTTTTTACTGATTGCTCTGTCCCCCAGTCCAGTGTAGAGATAGGAATTCGTTTCCCGTATCAGCTCTGGTGGCAAATCTTGGAAGCATCTGTTGTGTGTGGTCATTATTACACCTTTACATATATAGGCGGTGACAATGCGAAAGTCAATGCTGTTGGGTGATGATAGGGATACCCACGTCTGAAGGAGCTCGTCGCGGTCTGAGAACGTAAGCGAGGAAGGGTGTTGGGACAACTGGCGCAGAGACATCGTGAAGGGAGCTGGCGTTGGACGAGGGGAGGAGGCAGACCCCCAACGGGTGGGCAGGGGCGGCTGGAGACACAGGCGCGGCCAGAGCAGGACCCGATAGCACTAGGCAGTGCATATGTGGTTGCTTGTGACACCATGGGTCTGAGGGCTCCGCAGAAAAAGACAATCCTCGAAGCGCAGCCAGCGGGCCCGCTGTTGTTTTGGGAAAGGATTGGCAACTGGTCTTTCCATTCCACAACTATGGCCCCTCATGGACAAGCTGCGGAATGTGACAAAGAAATGGCATTTCTTGGCCTTTTTTTGACAGATTTTGAAGCCTTGGTGAGCCTTGTACCCAGTCGCTTCTTTGGCAACACCTGGATTTCCGATTTCTCTCGTCCAGCACAAGCCAAAACAAAAAAAAAGACAAGTCTCACGTTTGCACTTTTCGACAGCCGTTTCTGTGCCTACCTTCATGAATTGGGCCACTTGCTGGTTTTGTCCATGACCAGGTGATCCCACTATACTGTGGCTGCATGATTGAGCCTCTGAGTGTGCGATTATCGGTACAGTGTCGGGGGCAGCGCCAGCCGTGCAGCGATCCTCAGGTCTCTCTTGTGCGCGGCAGTTCTCCAGCGCAGGATCAGCTGTGGGCCGGGCCAGGCATGTGGCCACACGCGTCCCAGAGGGTGGGAAGGGGTGCAGTGGGCTAGTGCGCCATGCGCACCGCCGTTTCGCCTGCCGCCGCAATGCGCGCAAGCACTCTTGGGGGCATCGTCCCTCCAGAATGTGGCGTGGTGTTGGTACCCAGCGCGGGACTGCAGGCCGAATCGCCATTCGTGCCACGCCAAACGAAGGCGGAGTGGCCTCCATGACACCGGGTGGAAGCCAACACGGGCATGGGTGGGGACAAGGTCGTGTGCCCAGACTCTATGTGGAGGGAGGAGGAATTCACAATGCCTAATTCCCATGGGGTGTGGGGTTTCATGGGGGGGGGGGGGGGGTAACCTACTGCGGTAAAACGGTCAGATACCTCATTGAATTCCATGCCTACGAGCCTTTTTACCCATTTGAGTGCCTGGCTGTGGGTCTGTAGGCAGGCATTCACTGACTTCACGACCCCAGTAGGCTTGTTGACCTCAGCCATGCCGCAGAGCATGCCTGATGCGGCACTGGCCATGTATACATCAAACAACCGCCACTCTGTGTTCACGGGAACGCACACACGCCCTACCCAACCGCCCTACCCACATACAACCAAGACCCATGGTGTCACAAGCAACCACATATGCACTGCCTAGTGCTATCGGGTCCTGCTCTGGCCGCGCCTGTGTCTCCAGCCGCCCCTGCCCACCCGTTGGGGGTCTGCCTCCTCCCCTCGTCCAACGCCAGCTCCCTTCACGATGTCTCTGCGCCAGTTGTCCCAACACCCTTCCTCGCTTACTCTCTCAGACCGTGACGAGCTCCTTGAGACATGGGTATCCCTCGATCAACCGCAATCTCCGCATGCCTTCCACTTCAACTGATGCACGCATGCGGGCACGGGGGGCGCCGAGGTGCAGCCCCTGACCCCAACCCCGCCCCCCTCCTTTGAAGGGCCAAAATGTTTGAGAGGTCCCGACCATCGTACAAGCCAATATGGAGAAATTCGGTGGCACCGCAGGCGCTGGACAGTTTTGGTGCCCTGTTTAAAGGGGCCGGGAGAACCGGTAACCCCATGTGTTTATACTCAAAATGATCAATTCCAGGACCCATTGTTTTTTGTTTTTTTTACTTTTCGTCACTTGTCCTGAGGAGAAAAATGGTTTTCACTGCACAAACAAAGCTTGCGGGAAGAAGATGAATGCACACAGGCTTCCACTGACTCTGTGGCCAAAGATGTGGCTGCACTAGACACAACTAGAGGACCCGCGCCATTTTCCTTGGACCCCCAAGAAGGCAGGATTTGGGCATCCACTTCTGCTTTTGTGGCCACATTGATCTTTCCCCGGTCGGGGATATGGACCCGCAATCCATGCACCTCAGTGCATGGCCCCTTGGGTGTGGGCGGCTACAACCACCATGACAGTGGTGTGGAGGGAGAGTGGAGACCTCTGTTGTTGTATGCTAACCCCTTAGGCCACCGCGTCCCTGCCACTTTGTTCAATGCAAGGTTTATGAGAAATGACATTAGTGGAGATCATCCTTTGATGATCGGCAAGGTTGTTTTTGTCGTGAGTAGCCTGGGAGGTGGCTGCACGGGGTGCGTGGGTGTGAATATTGCCTAGACACCACAGTGCTTCAAATAAAGGGGTGTTTTTTTTTGTCCCAGCCCCTCCCATCCCCCCCCCCCCTTTCAAGGGGCCAAAATGTTTAGGGGGTGTCGGGGTCAAGGACTGCACCTGGGCGCCCCCGCCATGCCTGCACGCATCGCCATCAGGGCACTGTACAGGACTCGACAGGGCTGAGGTCTTGGTTGCCTTCAGATCTGATTCACTCATGCATCTGTCTTCCGTTGCCCACCTGACGATGCGAACACACACGCCAGTGCCTATACCCACGGGAGCGCGATCCCAGGCGCCAGTGTGTCCGGAAGCCTGAGTGATGAGCATTGTCCAACCTTCAGCTGGCCCCCTGTCCTGCACCTGCGCTAGCTTGGGTGCGATCCAGCAAGAGCAAGTGTGCAGACCCACGGCTGTCCCAGTGCCCTTGGACCCGTGCTGACCCCCTGCCCTGCGCATGCGCTAGCTTGGGCGCGATCCAGCAAGAGCAAGTGTGCAGACCCAGGGCTGTCTCAGTGCCCTTGGACCCGTGCTGACCCCCTGCCCTGCGCATGCGCTAGCTTGGGCGCGATCCAGCAAGAGCAAGTGTGCAGACCCAGGGCTGTCTCAGTGCCCTTGGACCCGTGCTGACCCCCTGCCCTGCGCATGCGCTAGCTTGGGCGCGATCCACAAAAAGCAAGTGTGCAATGTGGGTCACTTGCCACGGCTATGTGCCTCCCCCCCCCCCCCCCCGCCGCCACCGGCTTATCCCCTGCGCTGCTCCTGCCTTTGCTTTTTGAACGCTGCCTACACTTCAGTACTATAAACCCCCCGATGAGTCTTTTCAGAGACGAGCCGGTCCATAGAGGCCGGTGCAGTCCCCTGTCGCGACAGCACAGGCCTGTCTGCTCTCTGCAGGAACCTTCCTATTTTTCCTCCAACCGCTGGCTGGTTGGCCCTCCCGTGGCCCCCATCTTTCGATATTTTCGCCACAGGAAGGAACGCGAATCCACACATTCAGGCATGGCTGCATTCTCTCTTCCCACTGGGTCTAGTCAGCTCTCATCTGTGAAGATGACTTCCCTCCAACTCTCTTCGTCCCCATTCCGGCTGTGGTGATGCGTGCACTTCAGGCTCCATCCTAGCCAGTCAGAGCCAGCGCCAGAGTCTTATACATGGATCCAACACCCTGTGTCCAGGGGTAATACTATTCGCTTCCTCTCTATACGTGTGTGTGTGTGCCTGACCGTCTGTTTGCCCCCTCCGTGAATATATCTAAGACTTTGCGGCCGTTTCTTCTGTTTGCTCCCCCGGGTGTAATGGGATACGAAGTCCTACAGGCAATGCATCTGCAACCCTCGAAGAAGCTCCTAGGTTGCTGACATACCCCCCTCTCCCTTTGTCCAGGCCCCCCCCCCCCCCCCCCATAGGGGGAGAACCGTCACTTGGCCGGGGTTGACACTCTTTTGGAGGATCCCCCGCCCCCCCCTGTAAAAGCCCTGGTCCAAGCTACAGCGGGTGTAGGGACTGTATTAATTTGGTGCCTCATTTGATGCGGTACAAATGTAGTGCCGCCACATAAGACATGGGTCTGGCGACAAATCACCTCGAAGAGAGGTTGTTAGATCAAGCGCAGGCGCGGGCGTCATATACCCCCCTTTTTTGGGGTCATTCGCGTAGCATACCCCAAGGCATGATATTGGATGTCCAACCCCTTGTAAAATCATTATTTTGCCCAATAAGAGCATCCCCCAATGGATTTTTTGATTCTGAGGCCTCTACCCCCTAAAACTGGATATCACTTTTTTGGGGGGGGGTGGGGGGGTGGGTGGGAGAGGGGGGTGGGGGAGGGTCAAAAGTTTTTGCTTAATAGGCTACAAGCAGTGGGGACGCACTGTACTGTTAACACGGCCAGCGGCCCAATGGTAACGCAGTCCAGACCAGCTGCGCATACCTGGGTTCGAATCCTGCTGTGACGATTTTTGGCGCCGCCGCCGGCGGCGGCGCCAAAGTGCGCAAAGTGGGATTCGAACCGCCGACCATGCGAATGACCTTCGGCTGAATTACCACTCGACTGTTCCCTGCATTGTGGTGTACGGCCTCCCTGCTGCTTGGGGCCGCATCTGCCACTGACAAAAAACCCAAACTGTGTGTATCTGTCTGACTGCCTGCTTGCTAGCTCAGGGACTGATTGGCTGACTGTCAACCTCTCTTCCAGGTGCACTGCCGAAGGCAATAGAATTTTACCAGTCACATAGGGTCATGGACACATTTGTTGTGAGTGCTTGCCCACTTGAACCCACAGAGCGCTGATTCTGGGGATATATGCCCCTTTCTTGCTCACCATGCAATCTTGTCTTTTTGAACCTGGGTGTCTACGGCCTTGTCCAAGCTGCAGTAGGCGTAGGGACCGTATTGATTTGGGACTTTTGCATAGCTTTTACAAGGCGGGGGGGGGGGGTTGGCTGCGCGGGGGGCTTTTGGACGTTTTGGGGCTTTTTGCCCCATTTTTCAGATTGTTGTTACCGACCCGGTTCTGTGGGCCCAACGCTTGAGGCAGTTTGGTGATCCAGCCGTGCAGTACACAATCAAGCAGCCGTGGGTATGCCATACACCGTTTTGCACGTGTGTTGCCCCCCTTCCGCAAGCACATGTTCCGCCCATTTTCAGTTGGTGTCCTGTTGTGTATTCTGTCTTTCTTTGTATCCCATGCAATTAAGGTGTCCCCTTCAATGTGGGGGACCAAACCACCAAGTTTTCCTTGTTTTTTGTCTTCGGGTGTCCTCCTACACACTCTCTGAACTGCCCCAACCCTTGGGTAAGTAGCGCCGCAAGCCTGTTTGGAGAGCGAAGTGCTGATACCGGCACGGTAGTTGAGAGCCAATGCCCACATATGGCATCACATTGCCGAAGCTGTGTGTATGCATTGATGTGTGTGCAGATTTCTATTGGCCCCGCCCACCATGTGTTGGGTTCTTGGCGAGGATTGTCCAAGGTTTCGGAGGGGGTTAGTGTTACAGGACAGAGCAGCGCACAGAGATAGCAGATCGAGCACGGGATGCTTGTTTCGTCTTTTTAATGTCTTCGAATCTGTAGCTACCACGAATACGTCTTTATGCTGTTCATGGGATTTGATTTCTTTGTCATTGTTGCAACTGTGTATTCGACTTGCTGCCCCGCTCAAAGATCCTCATCGGTAAGCAAAACCATCACTCCGTCCTACACTCGCTCACGTAAACTGCCCTTCCCCGCTCAATGTTGTTGGCAACCCTTTACAGGTATTTGATGCATCTGCTTAATTGCAATTCCTCACCTAAGGGTGAGCAAATGATCCTACTCAATTCGATGATGCGCGGTGCAAAGATGCTAAGGGAATGAAAATGTCGGAAAAGTGTAGCAGTTACATGTTCAACAGTAGGGAAAAGGGGATGCACTCTTGGAAAAACACAAAAAAACAAAAAGCACAAATTCAAGGAGGCAAACGGGCCGAACTAAAAAGACTTTTTTTTTTTGTAAATTTCCGGCGGCGGGACAGGTGATTAGCAAAAGCCTAGGGACACCCAATAGTAGGACAGCCATCCTCTCATTCTGTATAGGACACGAGGCTACTCGTATCAAGGACTCAACGGGGCTACCACTACATAGGTTACCAGGGTCATCAAATGGTTTTGATGAGGCGTGGGATCGCTATTGAGATGACTAGGACATTATTGAACAAGTGCGTTGTGGGCATCCCATTGGCCCCATGGGATGATGAACGTTGATGACGTCTCAAATGTGTGCAAGAACAAAGAGGAACAAAAGAAAAAGCGTATGATGGTGGTGCACCCATTCCTCGTTTTAATGGGTACCGGGTAGTCAAAGGCTTTTCATTCTGGATTTACTCGGCCAAAGCATCACCCAAAAAGCATTTCTCTAAGATGTGCACTTACCACGATTGCCTAAGCTAGAGTCACCCAACAATCTCCACAATCCTGCAGTTGTCATGGTTCCCCTCCCCTCCTTTTTTTGAGTCTAAGGCTAATGCCTATGAAATGAAAGGCTAGCCTATGAAGTGGCCAAGTAGTCATTTTGAGTGGATTGCCACACTGTTCGTAGCTAAATTGTACTCCCCGCCGCCTGTCTTTCCCTGTTCAAAAAGGGACGATCCAACCCCCCCCCCCCCCATGCCCACTGGGATGATTGCCAAGTGACGGTGCAGCCTCTCTCCCCATTTCTACCACCATACACAAAACTTAATGTCAAAGCATACGAAAGAATGTCTCATGACATGCACTTTTTGCAGTGGAGCAGATGAGAACCGCAATCGTCCTCCGGGTAACTGGAACAGGTCGATTGTGGCCAGGTGCGCGATAGGTTGCTAATTGTCTGGCGCTTTTTCCAGTTGTTTCGATCTATGGACTTGGAGCACGCTCGTCGTTCTGTTTCCCAGGTAAATGGCAAGGACTATATATTGGCTACCCGCAAGGGATGGACAGAGCACCGGTGGGAGCAAGTGTTGTCCTTGCTTTAGAACCGGATACGAGCCCGTGGCACTTGTTGTTATTCTATGCGGATCTTACTACGCCTTTGTTGCCCAAAGGCACGAGTGAAGCACAGGCACTGTTTTGGTCGCTATCTCCATCCTATAAACCTATGGGCGCTAAGCGCATCGCACCACTTACCAAAAATGTGATGAGGTTGCATGGTGTGGACACTGAGGTGTGGCAAGCGCGCCCCACACACTGCACTGGCAGCATCATGACGCCTAATTGAAAGCCCGATGCCCTAGCTCTTGTCCTTCTGCAACAGGTTGGATGCGGGCGCGTCACTTTGTCAACAGAAACCCACTATGTTGTCACGACCCGAACACGACCCGAACAATTCCTTTAAGGACATCTACAACCCGACGTTTTTTTGTGAAGAGGAGGGAAAGTCCTTGACTACAATGGGGTCAATCATCACACTGCCACCGCAGGATGGGAACATCAAAATTCAGTGGAAACATCGCAACCACCAACCACACATAAAGAGCAAATGATCATTCGCTTGGTTGATTAACACTCAATCAATTGCCAGTCAGTGTTGCAAGGGATGGGCCCTAACATGATCATCAAATGCTTCTTCTTGCATTGTGCATAATGCTTCTTATTATGCTGCCACACTGCATGACACCCTCATTAATTGCAAGAACATCGTACACAAATTGAGACATAAGAAGTATGAACCATGCTGGTGGGAGGGAATTGTACATAGCAAGCTCACGCAGAGGGCATGCCCATGACAGTTCATTGTTGTCATCCTGAGCCGACCCATGCAAAACACAATAGCACCAGACTGTGACCACAGTGTTGCATACATATTAGGTCACAGCATGCATGCATTGCATGAGTGCTATGAACCGAGGCATATATGGCACAATGGGGTTAGGCTTATGCCTAGTGTGCTTGACACAGGCAGGTGCATTACACTCCACACACCTGGAAACTGGCATTCACATTGCTTCCTGCGGAGTACGAAAGCCCATATGAGAACTGATCACCCGGACCCAGGGGAGGTCCACTACGGTGGGCCAGTCTTTGGGGTTGGGATAGCCGTGCCTCAAGGGATATGCAAGTTTTCGTTGCACCTGCTCTTCAGGCTATGTCAATGTGTTTTTGATTTGCTGCATGTTTCTTGTGCAATAGCCTGATTCATCACATCAGCAACTGACACTGAGGAGTGGGCTTGTGGGCGGGTGAAGAATTTACTTTCAATCCCAAACATGGTTCCCTTTAGGCTTGTTCGAACGCCTGTTTGTTGTGTTATGGATTGAAGGGTTTGTGCACCAAACACAGAGGTCGGACAACGTTGATTTGCCATGCTTGTGTGACCTGACCACGGCGTTGATCAATTAAAGAGGGGTGTGTGTGTGTGGTTGTGTGTGTGTGTGTGTGTTGTGTGTGTGTGGGGGGGGGGGGGGCAAGCGTCGGGGGCGGCAAATTTCAAGGTCCAAGCGCAAGAGGGAGCAATATGAAGACGCACACACTGCACTGTTACTGGCTTTGACAGCTTGGCCACTTGAAGTTGAACTGTAGCAGCAACACAAACCCGCCAGCACAACGAAGAAACCAGAACTTCAGGCCACCATGGTTGATTTGCACTCATGTTTACGTGTTCCGTTGAGCGACCGCACTGACTTTTCCGCTCCCATACTTTTCCACTCCCTTTTTTGTTAGTATTGATGTCACTGTGATTTGGAATGGCGCCCCCAATCTGGCACACTGCTATGGTTTTCGTCAAGACGTGCTGCTTGTTTTTGTTATTGCATCTTCCATCCGGCTTATGCAACATATTGGCTAGTGACGAATTTACAATGGTGGTGCCTTATGGTGATCAAATTACAATGGTGGACAACAACTAGCCGTTTGACTATGAGGTTGACCAGTTTGAGCAGATGCTGGCTTTTGGCTCCCACCGGCTGAGGAGGTACCGGGGAAACAAGGGTGACAAGGCTCCCTGTGGAAGTTACGAAATCCTTGCTATGTCCTCCAGGTATGAAACGAACTCAGTAGCATATTTGAAACGTGAAATGAGGTGCTACAATGCCAGTATCCTCTTTCACATGGCTGATGAACAGTGCAACAACGCGCCCTTCATTAAGTTGTATGAACATTTCAGAGCCGTCTACAGAAACTATGGCTGTTACAATGAGTACGTCAATGAGTACGCACGCCTTCCCTATGGCCTGCTCAAAATAATCCCAATTTTTTGGAGCCAGACACTCCCTGCGCCTCTCGTCCCGATGCTGAAGTCCTCCATGCAAGATGTTGGGCGATGCCGAAGTACTGTCTGGTATTTCAGTGGTACTCTCGGTCAGGATCATGGCCAACGGGAGGCTGCCCTGAATGCGATGTGCGGCGTAAAACCACATGCCTATTCACAACTCAGACTGACCCAGGAGGAAGTGTCAGCCCGCCTTCTGGCAGCCTATTTTACTTTAGCCCCTCGAGGATGGAAGAGGTTGGAAAGCTATCGTGCCTATGAGGCCTCATTACATGGCAGCATCCCCATTACTGCCTCCCGATACGATCGAATTTCCTCAGCCTTTTATCATTTTCATTCTCACCCCCCGTGGATTATCGTTGATTCGTGGGAGGCAGCCATTCCCATTGTGTCCAAACTGCCCAGAGACGTCGACCAGCTGCACAAGCGCCAATTTGCCGTGTTGCAGTGGATGTTTGAGGAATGGGTATCGGTGCGTCGACGTCTGGCCACTGACCTGTCATTGCCTCCAGCCGCTGTTCAGGTGGTGCAGGACGAGTTCAAAGAGTACACCACCGCAGTGAATATTGGATTCAATCGAACTTCCTGTGACGCCATTGTCACAGAACCTCTAGGGGCGGCCCGTGGCGGTGCCCTTTTCCCCGTGCCCAGCGCCGAATACACCCGAGTCCCTCCGAGGTGGGGGAAAGGGACGGCCTGTGGCGGAGCTCTCTCCCCATGCCCAGCGCCGGATACACCTGAGTACCTCCGAGTCGGGGATAGGTACGGCCCGTGGCGGAGCTTTCTCCCTCAAAAACAAGCGTCCCCATCCCCAACTTACTGTCTTGAAGGCACTGAATGTCAGTGCAAGGGCACGGTGTTTTATGTTCGGAGATTCAAACCCGGCACGTGCTCTGTTGTTGAATTGGCGGACGTGCCGCAGTACCGCTTTTTCCAAAAAAGGTTTGCGCAGGCTTTCCTCTGCACAGTGAGGGCATTCGACGACCCAGCATTTGGAGAAGACAAGCACTGTGTGTGTGCCACGACCAGCGAGCCCGAGAGAGAGCGTCGCAGTGTGGCACACCACCCCGTTGTTGCTCATAAGGGGCACACCAGCCTGTCACCTCTCACACACCCACCATCGTAGCTTCTGCTGAACCCCTCAATACCTTTGGTTTGAAAGACAGCAATCAGGTTGTACAAAGCAAGGCAAGTACGGTAGGAGTTTGGCAACACATACAGCCGTCAGGCACGGACGGGGGTGTTCACCCTTGCTGGCAGACCGGTGTACAATCCCCGTAAATGAGGCATTGTACTGGGCTCTGCACGACACAATTGGTATTGAACCACCACCAGAGTTCTTGCATGCCTTACCATGCCATCGCAAGGGCATCGAGTACGATGGTCGCCATCATGACAGCAGCAGGGCGCAGAGGCCTTCAACAGCCCCACCGCCATCCCAAAGGACTTACGCAACATGGGGACACGCTGCGAAGCGCCATGCCCACTCACTGTATCCCCCTCATGCCCTGACACTGAGGCAGGACCTGGTCCTGCCCTGATCTCTCCGTACTGTCACGAGAGCTGGGGCTAAGCGGCTCGGACAAGGAGAAATAATCGCTTCGTGTGGTGTTCTCACCATTTCCCCTCCCCTGCGCCATCCCCTGACGGGTCTGAGGTGATGCGTGCCGAAAGTGAGTCCATTTCCATCAAACCCGGGGCCTCCAGTCAGGCTTGCTGCTCCCCCTGCGCCTTCGTCCTCCATTCAACATGGAATGTGGAATATGGAATATGCCGGACGCGGGGTGGGGGGGCGGTCCTTGTATGCGACACCCCCCGGATGGCCGAGTCAGCATTTTTCAGTTCAGTTGTTTCCGGACATTTCTATGTGTGAAGGAACCCATTGAACTGAAAACAGGTCCCCTATGGTCTCGACACGCTCCGGGGAGGGGGGGGGCTGTGCCATAAAGGCTGAGTGAGTGCGCCGGTTTGTGTTGCTTTTTTGGGAATGGATGGCCGGGCTGCTTGTCCATGCATCAAGTGGAGGGAGTTGTTTAGGGGTGTGTGCATGTGTGGCGTTGTGTTGCAGCAGATTTGTTTGGTGGGGGGGGGGGGGGGGTGCGAGCCCTCCACATATTACAATAGCAGATGGATTGTGCAGCGGCCATGCAGGCCAACCCGTTTGACAGTTTGCCCCCTTACCAATGCCCTTTTTGTATACGTTTTTGTGGTGGGTTGGGTCAACAGCGTAGTTGGGTGGGGTCGTGCATTGTACATTGTACAATGTCCAAAATGTATGTATGGGACAATTGGGCAGGTGGCACCTCAGAATGCCACAAGGAAGATGAGACGAGGCTGCACACACCGGACTGGCTGTTTGGGGTGTCTGGCATGTTCGTGGAGGGGGCCATGTGCATTGTCTCCAGCCCAAATATTGTACATTGTACGTGGATTAAGGATGTTGGCAGTGTGCCAATGTGTAGGGCAGAGTGCTTTGTCACACCACACAATACTCGTGGTGACTGCTCTGCAAAGTAAACTTATCATGCGCAACATGCAGCGAGGGTTACACTCGCAAAATACGCAGTCTGCCCCTGCCCTTCCCCCACTCTCTTCAGCAGCCCTCCCTTTATAAATGAAGACATGCCATGCCTTTTGTGGTACATCAGCCGTTGGATCTCGTCCTTCTGCCCTGCACATTGTTCAATTGGGGTCCACTCAGTCGCCCAAAACTGAACCCGCACTCCCATTGGCCTGGCTGTCATAGAGCTCAGGACTCAATGGCCCTGGGCCTTTTCCTGGGCCGCCGGGACAGACACAGTGCGCCAAGCTAAGACCACATCCACGCGATTCCAGACCAGCGACCCAAATCAATTTCACTGGCATGTGGAGATTGCGGTGGTTGATTGGTAGCATCTGTCATAGAAACAAACTTCCTGACCGTTCTTCAGTCTGGCAAACTTTTTACTGATTGCTCTGTCCCCCAGTCCAGTGTAGAGATAGGAATTCGTTTCCCGTATCAGCTCTGGTGGCAAATCTTGGAAGCATCTGTTGTGTGTGGTCATTATTACACCTTTACATATATAGGCGGTGACAATGCGAAAGTCAATGCTGTTGGGTGATGATAGGGATACCCACGTCTGAAGGAGCTCGTCGCGGTCTGAGAACGTAAGCGAGGAAGGGTGTTGGGACAACTGGCGCAGAGACATCGTGAAGGGAGCTGGCGTTGGACGAGGGGAGGAGGCAGACCCCCAACGGGTGGGCAGGGGCGGCTGGAGACACAGGCGCGGCCAGAGCAGGACCCGATAGCACTAGGCAGTGCATATGTGGTTGCTTGTGACACCATGGGTCTGAGGGCTCCGCAGAAAAAGACAATCCTCGAAGCGCAGCCAGCGGGCCCGCTGTTGTTTTGGGAAAGGATTGGCAACTGGTCTTTCCATTCCACAACTATGGCCCCTCATGGACAAGCTGCGGAATGTGACAAAGAAATGGCATTTCTTGGCCTTTTTTTGACAGATTTTGAAGCCTTGGTGAGCCTTGTACCCAGTCGCTTCTTTGGCAACACCTGGATTTCCGATTTCTCTCGTCCAGCACACGCCAAAACAAAAAAAAAGACAAGTCTCACGTTTGCACTTTTCGACAGCCGTTTCTGTGCCTACCTTCATGAATTGGGCCACTTGCTGGTTTTGTCCATGACCAGGTGATCCCACTATACTGTGGCTGCATGATTGAGCCTCTGAGTGTGCGATTATCGGTACAGTGTCGGGGGCAGCGCCAGCCGTGCAGCGATCCTCAGGTCTCTCTTGTGCGCGGCAGTTCTCCAGCGCAGGATCAGCTGTGGGCCGGGCCAGGCATGTGGCCACACGCGTCCCAGAGGGTGGGAAGGGGTGCAGTGGGCTAGTGCGCCATGCGCACCGCCGTTTCGCCTGCCGCCGCAATGCGCGCAAGCACTCTTGGGGGCATCGTCCCTCCAGAATGTGGCGTGGTGTTGGTACCCAGCGCGGGACGGCAGGCCGAATCGCCATTCGTGCCACGCCAAACGAAGGCGGAGTGGCCTCCATGACACCGGGTGGAAGCCAACACGGGCATGGGTGGGGACAAGGTCGTGTGCCCAGACTCTATGTGGAGGGAGGAGGAATTCACAATGCCTAATTCCCATGGGGTGTGGGGTTTCATGGGGGGGGGGGGGGTAACCTACTGCGGTAAAACGGTCAGATACCTCATTGAATTCCATGCCTACGAGCCTTTTTACCCATTTGAGTGCCTGGCTGTGGGTCTGTAGGCAGGCATTCACTGACTTCACGACCCCAGTAGGCTTGTTGACCTCAGCCATGCCGCAGAGCATGCCTGATGCGGCACTGGCCATGTATACATCAAACAACCGCCACTCTGTGTTCACGGGAACGCACACACGCCCTACCCAACCGCCCTACCCACATACAACCAAGACCCATGGTGTCACAAGCAACCACATATGCACTGCCTAGTGCTATCGGGTCCTGCTCTGGCCGCGCCTGTGTCTCCAGCCGTCCCTGCCCACCCGTTGGGGGTCTGCCTCCTCCCCTCGTCCAACGCCAGCTCCCTTCACGATGTCTCTGCGCCAGTTGTCCCAACACCCTTCCTCGCTTACTCTCTCAGACCGTGACGAGCTCCTTGAGACATGGGTATCCCTCGATCAACCGCAATCTCCGCATGCCTTCCACTTCAACTGATGCACGCATGCGGGCACGGGGGGCGCCGAGGTGCAGCCCCTGACCCCAACCCCCCCCCCTCCTTTGAAGGGCCAAAATGTTTGAGAGGTCCCGACCATCGTACAAGCCAATATGGAGAAATTCGGTGGCACCGCAGGCGCTGGACAGTTTTGGTGCCCTGTTTAAAGGGGCCGGGAGAACCGGTAACCCCATGTGTTTATACTCAAAATGATCAATTCCAGGACCCATTGTTTTTTGTTTTTTTTACTTTTCGTCACTTGTCCTGAGGAGAAAAATGGTTTTCACTGCACAAACAAAGCTTGCGGGAAGAAGATGAATGCACACAGGCTTCCACTGACTCTGTGGCCAAAGATGTGGCTGCACTAGACACAACTAGAGGACCCGCGCCATTTTCCTTGGACCCCCAAGAAGGCAGGATTTGGGCATCCACTTCTGCTTTTGTGGCCACATTGATCTTTCCCCGGTCGGGGATATGGACCCGCAATCCATGCACCTCAGTGCATGGCCCCTTGGGTGTGGGCGGCTACAACCACCATGACAGTGGTGTGGAGGGAGAGTGGAGACCTCTGTTGTTGTATGCTAACCCCTTAGGCCACCGCGTCCCTGCCACTTTGTTCAATGCAAGGTTTATGAGAAATGACATTAGTGGAGATCATCCTTTGATGATCGGCAAGGTTGTTTTTGTCGTGAGTAGCCTGGGAGGTGGCTGCACGGGGTGCGTGGGTGTGAATATTGCCTAGACACCACAGTGCTTCAAATAAAGGGGTGTTTTTTTTTGTCCCAGCCCCTCCCATCCCCCCCCCCCCTTTCAAGGGGCCAAAATGTTTAGGGGGTGTCGGGGTCAAGGACTGCACCTGGGCGCCCCCGCCATGCCTGCACGCATCGCCATCAGGGCACTGTACAGGACTCGACAGGGCTGAGGTCTTGGTTGCCTTCAGATCTGATTCACTCATGCATCTGTCTTCCGTTGCCCACCTGACGATGCGAACACACACGCCAGTGCCTATACCCACGGGAGCGCGATCCCAGGCGCCAGTGTGTCCGGAAGCCTGAGTGATGAGCATTGTCCAACCGTCAGCTGGCCCCCTGCCCTGCACCTGCGCTAGCTTGGGTGCGATCCAGCAAGAGCAAGTGTGCAGACCCACGGCTGTCCCAGTGCCCTTGGACCCGTGCTGACCCCCTGCCCTGCGCATGCGCTAGCTTGGGCGCGATCCAGCAAGAGCAAGTGTGCAGACCCAGGGCTGTCTCAGTGCCCTTGGACCCGTGCTGACCCCCTGCCCTGCGCATGCGCTAGCTTGGGCGCGATCCAGCAAGAGCAAGTGTGCAGACCCAGGGCTGTCTCAGTGCCCTTGGACCCGTGCTGACCCCCTGCCCTGCGCATGCGCTAGCTTGGGCGCGATCCACAAAAAGCAAGTGTGCAATGTGGGTCACTTGCCACGGCTATGTGCCTCCCCCCCCCCCCCCCGCCGCCACCGGCTTATCCCCTGCGCTGCTCCTGCCTTTGCTTTTTGAACGCTGCCTACACTTCAGTACTATAAACCCCCCGATGAGTCTTTTCAGAGACGAGCCGGTCCATAGAGGCCGGTGCAGTCCCCTGTCGCGACAGCACAGGCCTGTCTGCTCTCTGCAGGAACCTTCCTATTTTTCCTCCAACCGCTGGCTGGTTGGCCCTCCCGTGGCCCCCATCTTTCGATTTTTTCGCCACAGGAAGGAACGCGAATCCACACATTCAGGCATGGCTGCATTCTCTCTTCCCACTGGGTCTAGTCAGCTCTCATCTGTGAAGATGACTTCCCTCCAACTCTCTTCGTCCCCATTCCGGCTGTGGTGATGCGTGCACTTCAGGCTCCATCCTAGCCAGTCAGAGCCAGCGCCAGAGTCTTATACATGGATCCAACACCCTGTGTCCAGGGGTAATACTATTCGCTTCCTCTCTATACGTGTGTGTGTGTGCCTGACCGTCTGTTTGCCCCCTCCGTGAATATATCTAAGACTTTGCGGCCGTTTCTTCTGTTTGCTCCCCCGGGTGTAATGGGATACGAAGTCCTACAGGCAATGCATCTGCAACCCTCGAAGAAGCTCCTAGGTTGCTGACATACCCCCCTCTCCCTTTGTCCAGCCCCCCCCCCCCCCCCCATAGGGGGAGAACCGTCACTTGGCCGGGGTTGACACTCTTTTGGAGGATCCCCCGCCCCCCCCTGTAAAAGCCCTGGTCCAAGCTACAGCGGGTGTAGGGACTGTATTAATTTGGTGCCTCATTTGATGCGGTACAAATGTAGTGCCGCCACATAAGACATGGGTCTGGCGACAAATCACCTCGAAGAGAGGTTGTTAGATCAAGCGCAGGCGCGGGCGTCATATACCCCCCTTTTTTGGGGTCATTCGCGTAGCATACCCCAAGGCATGATATTGGATGTCCAACCCCTTGTAAAATCATTATTTTGCCCAATAAGAGCATCCCCCAATGGATTTTTTGATTCTGAGGCCTCTACCCCCTAAAACTGGATATCACTTTTTTGGGGGGGGGTGGGGGGGTGGGTGGGAGAGGGGGGTGGGGGAGGGTCAAAAGTTTTTGCTTAATAGGCTACAAGCAGTGGGGACGCACTGTACTGTTAACACGGCCAGCGGCCCAATGGTAACGCAGTCCAGACCAGCTGCGCATACCTGGGTTCGAATCCTGCTGTGACGATTTTTGGCGCCGCCGCCGGCGGCGGCGCCAAAGTGCGCAAAGTGGGATTCGAACCGCCGACCATGCGAATGACCTTCGGCTGAATTACCACTCGACTGTTCCCTGCATTGTGGTGTATGGCCTCCCTGCTGCTTGGGCCCGCATCTGCCACTGACAAAAAACCCAAACTGTGTGTATCTGTCTGACTGCCTGCTTGCTAGCTCAGGGACTGATTGGCTGACTGTCAACCTCTCTTCCAGGTGCACTGCCGAAGGCAATAGAATTTTACCAGTCACATAGGGTCATGGACACATTTGTTGTGAGTGCTTGCCCACTTGAACCCACAGAGCGCTGATTCTGGGGATATATGCCCCTTTCTTGCTCACCATGCAATCTTGTCTTTTTGAACCTGGGTGTCTACGGCCTTGTCCAAGCTGCAGTAGGCGTAGGGACCGTATTGATTTGGGACTTTTGCATAGCTTTTACAAGGCGGGGGGGGGGGGGTTGGCTGCGCGGGGGGCTTTTGGATGTTTTGGGGCTTTTTGCCCCATTTTTCAGATTGTTGTTACCGACCCGGTTCTGTGGGCCCAACGCTTGAGGCAGTTTGGTGATCCAGCCGTGCAGTACACAATCAGGCAGCCGTGGGTATGCCATACACCGTTTTGCACGTGTGTTGCCCCCCTTCCGCAAGCACATGTTCCGCCCATTTTCAGTTGGTGTCCTGTTGTGTATTCTGTCTTTCTTTGTATCCCATGCAATTAAGGTGTCCCCTTCAATGTGGGGGACCAAACCACCAAGTTTTCCTTGTTTTTTGTCTTCGGGTGTCCTCCTACACACTCTCTGAACTGCCCCAACCCTTGGGTAAGTAGCGCCGCAAGCCTGTTTGGAGAGCGAAGTGCTGATACCGGCACGGTAGTTGAGAGCCAATGCCCACATATGGCATCACATTGCCGAAGCTGTGTGTATGCATTGATGTGTGTGCAGATTTCTATTGGCCCCGCCCACCATGTGTTGGGTTCTTGGCGAGGATTGTCCAAGGTTTCGGAGGGGGTTAGTGTTACAGGACAGAGCAGCGCACAGAGATAGCAGATCGAGCACGGGATGCTTGTTTCGTCTTTTTAATGTCTTCGAATCTGTAGCTACCACGAATACGTCTTTATGCTGTTCATGGGATTTGATTTCTTTGTCATTGTTGCAACTGTGTATTCGACTTGCTGCCCCGCTCAAAGATCCTCATCGGTAAGCAAAACCATCACTCCGTCCTACACTCGCTCACGTAAACTGCCCTTCCCCGCTCAATGTTGTTGGCAACCCTTTACAGGTATTTGATGCATCTGCTTAATTGCAATTCCTCACCTAAGGGTGAGCAAATGATCCTACTCAATTCGATGATGCGCGGTGCAAAGATGCTAAGGGAATGAAAATGTCGGAAAAGTGTAGCAGTTACATGTTCAACAGTAGGGAAAAGGGGATGCACTCTTGGAAAAACACAAAAAAACAAAAAGCACAAATTCAAGGAGGCAAACGGGCCGAACTAAAAAGACTTTTTTTTTTTGTAAATTTCCGGCGGCGGGACAGGTGATTAGCAAAAGCCTAGGGACACCCAATAGTAGGACAGCCATCCTCTCATTCTGTATAGGACACGAGGCTACTCGTATCAAGGACTCAACGGGGCTACCACTACATAGGTTACCAGGGTCATCAAATGGTTTTGATGAGGCGTGGGATCGCTATTGAGATGACTAGGACATTATTGAACAAGTGCGTTGTGGGCATCCCATTGGCCCCATGGGATGATGAACGTTGATGACGTCTCAAATGTGTGCAAGAACAAAGAGGAACAAAAGAAAAAGCGTATGATGGTGGTGCACCCATTCCTCGTTTTAATGGGTACCGGGTAGTCAAAGGCTTTTCATTCTGGATTTACTCGGCCAAAGCATCACCCAAAAAGCATTTCTCTAAGATGTGCACTTACCACGATTGCCTAAGCTAGAGTCACCCAACAATCTCCACAATCCTGCAGTTGTCATGGTTCCCCTCCCCTCCTTTTTTTGAGTCTAAGGCTAATGCCTATGAAATGAAAGGCTAGCCTATGAAGTGGCCAAGTAGTCATTTTGAGTGGATTGCCACACTGTTCGTAGCTAAATTGTACTCCCCGCCGCCTGTCTTTCCCTGTTCAAAAAGGGACGATCCAACCCCCCCCCCCCCCATGCCCACTGGGATGATTGCCAAGTGACGGTGCAGCCTCTCTCCCCATTTCTACCACCATACACAAAACTTAATGTCAAAGCATACGAAAGAATGTCTCATGACATGCACTTTTTGCAGTGGAGCAGATGAGAACCGCAATCGTCCTCCGGGTAACTGGAACAGGTCGATTGTGGCCAGGTGCGCGATAGGTTGCTAATTGTCTGGCGCTTTTTCCAGTTGTTTCGATCTATGGACTTGGAGCACGCTCGTCGTTCTGTTTCCCAGGTAAATGGCAAGGACTATATATTGGCTACCCGCAAGGGATGGACAGAGCACCGGTGGGAGCAAGTGTTGTCCTTGCTTTAGAACCGGATACGAGCCCGTGGCACTTGTTGTTATTCTATGCGGATCTTACTACGCCTTTGTTGCCCAAAGGCACGAGTGAAGCACAGGCACTGTTTTGGTCGCTATCTCCATCCTATAAACCTATGGGTGCTAAGCGCATCGCACCACTTACCAAAAATGTGATGAGGTTGCATGGTGTGGACACTGAGGTGTGGCAAGCGCGCCCCACACACTGCACTGGCAGCATCATGACGCCTAATTGAAAGCCCGATGCCCTAGCTCTTGTCCTTCTGCAACAGGTTGGATGCGGGCGCGTCACTTTGTCAACAGAAACCCACTATGTTGTCACGACCCGAACACGACCCGAACAATTCCTTTAAGGACATCTACAACCCGACGTTTTTTTGTGAAGAGGAGGGAAAGTCCTTGACTACAATGGGGTCAATCATCACACTGCCACCGCAGTATGCGCACATCAAGATTCAGTGGAAACATCGCAACCACCAACCACACATAAAGAGCAAATAATCATTCGCTTGGTTGATTACCACTCAATCAATTGCCAGTCAGTGTTGCAAGGGATGGGCCCTAACATGATCATCAAATGCTTCTTCTTGCATTATGCATAATGCTTCTTATTATGCTGCCACACTGCATGACACCCTCATTAATTGCAAGAACATCGTACACAAATTGAGACATAAGAAGTATGAACCATGCTGGTGGGAGGGAATTGTACATAGCAAGCTCACGCAGAGGGCATGCCCATGACAGTTCATTGTTGTCATCCTGAGCCGACCCATGCAAAACACAATAGCACCAGACTGTGACCACAGTGTTGCATACATATTAGGTCACAGCATGCATGCATTGCATGAGTGCTATGAACCGAGGCATATATGGCACAATGGGGTTAGGCTTATGCCTAGTGTGCTTGACACAGGCAGGTGCATTACACTCCACACACCTGGAAACTGGCATTCACATTGCTTCCTGCGGAGTACGAAAGCCCATATGAGAACTGATCACCCGGACCCAGGGGAGGTCCACTACGGTGGGCCAGTCTTTGGGGTTGGGATAGCCGTGCCTCAAGGGATATGCAAGTTTTCGTTGCACCTGCTCTTCAGGCTATGTCAATGTGTTTTTGATTTGCTGCATGTTTCTTGTGCAATAGCCTGATTCATCACATCAGCAACTGACACTGAGGAGTGGGCTTGTGGGCGGGTGAAGAATTTACTTTCAATCCCAAACATGGTTCCCTTTAGGCTTGTTCGAACGCCTGTTTGTTGTGTTATGGATTGAAGGGTTTGTGCACCAAACACAGAGGTCGGACAACGTTGATTTGCCATGCTTGTGTGACCTGACCACGGCGTTGATCAATTAAAGAGGGGTGTGTGTGTGTGGTTGTGTGTGTGTGTGTGTGTTGTGTGTGTGTGGGGGGGGGGGGGGCAAGCGTCGGGGGCGGCAAATTTCAAGGTCCAAGCGCAAGAGGGAGCAATATGAAGACGCACACACTGCACTGTTACTGGCTTTGACAGCTTGGCCACTTGAAGTTGAACTGTAGCAGCAACACAAACCCGCCAGCACAACGAAGAAACCAGAACTTCAGGCCACCATGGTTGATTTGCACTCATGTTTACGTGTTCCGTTGAGCGACCGCACTGACTTTTCCGCTCCCATACTTTTCCACTCCCTTTTTTGTTAGTATTGATGTCACTGTGATTTGGAATGGCGCCCCCAATCTGGCACACTGCTATGGTTTTCGTCAAGACGTGCTGCTTGTTTTTGTTATTGCATCTTCCATCCGGCTTATGCAACATATTGGCTAGTGACGAATTTACAATGGTGGTGCCTTATGGTGATCAAATTACAATGGTGGACAACAACTAGCCGTTTGACTATGAGGTTGACCAGTTTGAGCAGATGCTGGCTTTTGGCTCCCACCGGCTGAGGAGGTACCGGGGAAACAAGGGTGACAAGGCTCCCTGTGGAAGTTACGAAATCCTTGCTATGTCCTCCAGGTATGAAACGAACTCAGTAGCATATTTGAAACGTGAAATGAGGTGCTACAATGCCAGTATCCTCTTTCACATGGCTGATGAACAGTGCAACAACGCGCCCTTCATTAAGTTGTATGAACATTTCAGAGCCGTCTACAGAAACTATGGCTGTTACAATGAGTACGTCAATGAGTACGCACGCCTTCCCTATGGCCTGCTCAAAATAATCCCAATTTTTTGGAGCCAGACACTCCCTGCGCCTCTCGTCCCGATGCTGAAGTCCTCCATGCAAGATGTTGGGCGATGCCGAAGTACTGTCTGGTATTTCAGTGGTACTCTCGGTCAGGATCATGGCCAACGGGAGGCTGCCCTGAATGCGATGTGCGGCGTAAAACCACATGCCTATTCACAACTCAGACTGACCCAGGAGGAAGTGTCAGCCCGCCTTCTGGCAGCCTATTTTACTTTAGCCCCTCGAGGATGGAAGAGGTTGGAAGCTATCGTGCCTATGAGGCCTCATTACATGGCAGCATCCCCATTACTGCCTCCCGATACGATCGAATTTCCTCAGCCTTTTATCATTTTCATTCTCACCCCCCGTGGATTATCGTTGATTCGTGGGAGGCAGCCATTCCCATTGTGTCCAAACTGCCCAGAGACGTCGACCAGCTGCACAAGCGCCAATTTGCCGTGTTGCAGTGGATGTTTGAGGAATGGGTATCGGTGCGTCGACGTCTGGCCACTGACCTGTCATTGCCTCCAGCCGCTGTTCAGGTGGTGCAGGACGAGTTCAAAGAGTACACCACCGCAGTGAATATTGGATTCAATCGAACTTCCTGTGACGCCATTGTCACAGAACCTCTAGGGGCGGCCCGTGGCGGTGCCCTTTTCCCCGTGCCCAGCGCCGAATACACCCGAGTCCCTCCGAGGTGGGGGAAAGGGACGGCCTGTGGCGGAGCTCTCTCCCCATGCCCAGCGCCGGATACACCTGAGTACCTCCGAGTCGGGGATAGGTACGGCCCGTGGCGGAGCTTTCTCCCTCAAAAACAAGCGTCCCCATCCCCAACTTACTGTCTTGAAGGCACTGAATGTCAGTGCAAGGGCACGGTGTTTTATGTTCGGAGATTCAAACCCGGCACGTGCTCTGTTGTTGAATTGGCGGACGTGCCGCAGTACCGCTTTTTCCAAAAAAAGTTTGCGCAGGCTTTCCTCTGCACAGTGAGGGCATTCGACGACCCAGCATTTGGAGAAGACAAGCACTGTGTGTGTGCCACGACCAGCGAGCCCGAGAGAGAGCGTCGCAGTGTGGCACACCACCCCGTTGTTGCTCATAAGGGGCACACCAGCCTGTCACCTCTCACACACCCACCATCGTAGCTTCTGCTGAACCCCTCAATACCTTTGGTTTGAAAGACAGCAATCAGGTTGTACAAAGCAAGGCAAGTACGGTAGGAGTTTGGCAACACATACAGCCGTCAGGCACGGACGGGGGTGTTCACCCTTGCTGGCAGACCGGTGTACAATCCCCGTAAATGAGGCATTGTACTGGGCTCTGCACGACACAATTGGTATTGAACCACCACCAGAGTTCTTGCATGCCTTACCATGCCATCGCAAGGGCATCGAGTACGATGGTCGCCATCATGACAGCAGCAGGGCGCAGAGGCCTTCAACAGCCCCACCGCCATCCCAAAGGACTTACGCAACATGGGGACACGCTGCGAAGCGCCATGCCCACTCACTGTATCCCCCTCATGCCCTGACACTGAGGCAGGACCTGGTCCTGCCCTGATCTCTCCGTACTGTCACGAGAGCTGGGGCTAAGCGGCTCGGACAAGGAGAAATAATCGCTTCGTGTGGTGTTCTCACCATTTCCCCTCCCCTGCGCCATCCCCTGACGGGTCTGAGGTGATGCGTGCCGAAAGTGAGTCCATTTCCATCAAACCCGGGGCCTCCAGTCAGGCTTGCTGCTCCCCCTGCGCCTTCGTCCTCCATTCAATATGGAATGTGGAATATGGAATATGCCGGACGCGGGGTGGGGGGGCGGTCCTTGTATGCGACACCCCCCGGATGGCCGAGTCAGCATTTTTCAGTTCAGTTGTTTCCGGACATTTCTATGTGTGAAGGAACCCATTGAACTGAAAACAGGTCCCCTATGGTCTCGACACGCTCCGGGGAGGGGGGGGGCTGTGCCATAAAGGCTGAGTGAGTGCGCCGGTTTGTGTTGCTTTTTTGGGAATGGATGGCCGGGCTGCTTGTCCATGCATCAAGTGGAGGGAGTTGTTTAGGGGTGTGTGCATGTGTGGCGTTGTGTTGCAGCAGATTTGTTTGGTGGGGGGGGGGGGGTGCGAGCCCTCCACATATTACAATAGCAGATGGATTGTGCAGCGGCCATGCAGGCCAACCCGTTTGACAGTTTGCCCCCTTACCAATGCCCTTTTTGTATACGTTTTTGTGGTGGGTTGGGTCAACAGCGTAGTTGGGTGGGGTCGTGCATTGTACATTGTACAATGTCCAAAATGTATGTATGGGACAATTGGGCAGGTGGCACCTCAGAATGCCACAAGGAAGATGAGACGAGGCTGCACACACCGGACTGGCTGTTTGGGGTGTCTGGCATGTTCGTGGAGGGGGCCATGTGCATTGTCTCCAGCCCAAATATTGTACATTGTACGTGGATTAAGGATGTTGGCAGTGTGCCAATGTGTAGGGCAGAGTGCTTTGTCACACCACACAATACTCGTGGTGACTGCTCTGCAAAGTAAACTTATCATGCGCAACATGCAGCGAGGGTTACACTCGCAAAATACGCAGTCTGCCCCTGCTCTTCCCCCACTCTCTTCAGCAGCCCTCCCTTTATAAATGAAGACATGCCATGCCTTTTGTGGTACATCAGCCGTTGGATCTCGTCCTTCTGCCCTGCACATTGTTCAATTGGGGTCCACTCAGTCGCCCAAAACTGAACCCGCACTCCCATTGGCCTGGCTGTCATAGAGCTCAGGACTCAATGGCCCTGGGCCTTTTCCTGGGCCGCCGGGACAGACACAGTGCGCCAAGCTAAGACCACATCCACGCGATTCCAGACCAGCGACCCAAATCAATTTCACTGGCATGTGGAGATTGCGGTGGTTGATTGGTAGCATCTGTCATAGAAACAAACTTCCTGACCGTTCTTCAGTCTGGCAAACTTTTTACTGATTGCTCTGTCCCCCAGTCCAGTGTAGAGATAGGAATTCGTTTCCCGTATCAGCTCTGGTGGCAAATCTTGGAAGCATCTGTTGTGTGTGGTCATTATTACACCTTTACATATATAGGCGGTGACAATGCGAAAGTCAATGCTGTTGGGTGATGATAGGGATACCCACGTCTGAAGGAGCTCGTCGCGGTCTGAGAACGTAAGCGAGGAAGGGTGTTGGGACAACTGGCGCAGAGACATCGTGAAGGGAGCTGGCGTTGGACGAGGGGAGGAGGCAGACCCCCAACGGGTGGGCAGGGGCGCCTGTGTCTCCAGCCGTCCCTGCCCACCCGTTGGGGGTCTGCCTCCTCCCCTCGTCCAACGCCAGCTCCCTTCACGATGTCTCTGCGCCAGTTGTCCCAACACCCTTCCTCGCTTACTCTCTCAGACCGTGACGAGCTCCTTGAGACATGGGTATCCCTCGATCAACCGCAATCTCCGCATGCCTTCCACTTCAACTGATGCACGCATGCGGGCACGGGGGGCGCCGAGGTGCAGCCCCTGACCCCAACCCCCCCCCTCCTTTGAAGGGCCAAAATGTTTGAGAGGTCCCGACCATCGTACAAGCCAATATGGAGAAATTCGGTGGCACCGCAGGCGCTGGACAGTTTTGGTGCCCTGTTTAAAGGGGCCGGGAGAACCAGTAACCCCATGTGTTTATACTCAAAATGATCAATTCCAGGACCCATTGTTTTTTGTTTTTTTTACTTTTCGTCACTTGTCCTGAGGAGAAAAATGGTTTTCACTGCACAAACAAAGCTTGCGGGAAGAAGATGAATGCACACAGGCTTCCACTGACTCTGTGGCCAAAGATGTGGCTGCACTAGACACAACTAGAGGACCCGCGCCATTTTTCCTTGGACCCCCAAGAAGGCAGGATTTGGGCATCCACTTCTGCTTTTGTGGCCACATTGATCTTTCCCCGGTCGGGGATATGGACCCGCAATCCATGCACCTCAGTGCATGGCCCCTTGGGTGTGGGCGGCTACAACCACCATGACAGTGGTGTGGAGGGAGAGTGGAGACCTCTGTTGTTGTATGCTAACCCCTTAGGCCACCGCGTCCCTGCCACTTTGTTCAATGCAAGGTTTATGAGAAATGACATTAGTGGAGATCATCCTTTGATGATCGGCAAGGTTGTTTTTGTCGTGAGTAGCCTGGGAGGTGGCTGCACGGGGTGCGTGGGTGTGAATATTGCCTAGACACCACAGTGCTTCAAATAAAGGGGTGTTTTTTTTTGTCCCAGCCCCTCCCATCCCCCCCCCCCCTTTCAAGGGGCCAAAATGTTTAGGGGGTGTCGGGGTCAAGGACTGCACCTGGGCGCCCCCGCCATGCCTGCACGCATCGCCATCAGGGCACTGTACAGGACTCGACAGGGCTGAGGTCTTGGTTGCCTTCAGATCTGATTCACTCATGCATCTGTCTTCCGTTGCCCACCTGACGATGCGAACACACACGCCAGTGCCTATACCCACGGGAGCGCGATCCCAGGCGCCAGTGTGTCCGGAAGCCTGAGTGATGAGCATTGTCCAACCGTCAGCTGGCCCCCTGCCCTGCACCTGCGCTAGCTTGGGTGCGATCCAGCAAGAGCAAGTGTGCAGACCCACGGCTGTCCCAGTGCCCTTGGACCCGTGCTGACCCCCTGCCCTGCGCATGCGCTAGCTTGGGCGCGATCCAGCAAGAGCAAGTGTGCAGACCCAGGGCTGTCTCAGTGCCCTTGGACCCGTGCTGACCCCCTGCCCTGCGCATGCGCTAGCTTGGGCGCGATCCAGCAAGAGCAAGTGTGCAGACCCAGGGCTGTCTCAGTGCCCTTGGACCCGTGCTGACCCCCTGCCCTGCGCATGCGCTAGCTTGGGCGCGATCCACAAAAAGCAAGTGTGCAATGTGGGTCACTTGCCACGGCTATGTGCCTCCCCCCCCCCCCCCCGCCGCCACCGGCTTATCCCCTGCGCTGCTCCTGCCTTTGCTTTTTGAACGCTGCCTACACTTCAGTACTATAAACCCCCCGATGAGTCTTTTCAGAGACGAGCCGGTCCATAGAGGCCGGTGCAGTCCCCTGTCGCGACAGCACAGGCCTGTCTGCTCTCTGCAGGAACCTTCCTATTTTTCCTCCAACCGCTGGCTGGTTGGCCCTCCCGTGGCCCCCATCTTTCGATTTTTTCGCCACAGGAAGGAACGCGAATCCACACATTCAGGCATGGCTGCATTCTCTCTTCCCACTGGGTCTAGTCAGCTCTCATCTGTGAAGATGACTTCCCTCCAACTCTCTTCGTCCCCATTCCGGCTGTGGTGATGCGTGCACTTCAGGCTCCATCCTAGCCAGTCAGAGCCAGCGCCAGAGTCTTATACATGGATCCAACACCCTGTGTCCAGGGGTAATACTATTCGCTTCCTCTCTATACGTGTGTGTGTGTGCCTGACCGTCTGTTTGCCCCCTCCGTGAATATATCTAAGACTTTGCGGCCGTTTCTTCTGTTTGCTCCCCCGGGTGTAATGGGATACGAAGTCCTACAGGCAATGCATCTGCAACCCTCGAAGAAGCTCCTAGGTTGCTGACATACCCCCCTCTCCCTTTGTCCAGCCCCCCCCCCCCCCCCCATAGGGGGAGAACCGTCACTTGGCCGGGGTTGACACTCTTTTGGAGGATCCCCCGCCCCCCCCTGTAAAAGCCCTGGTCCAAGCTACAGCGGGTGTAGGGACTGTATTAATTTGGTGCCTCATTTGATGCGGTACAAATGTAGTGCCGCCACATAAGACATGGGTCTGGCGACAAATCACCTCGAAGAGAGGTTGTTAGATCAAGCGCAGGCGCGGGCGTCATATACCCCCCTTTTTTGGGGTCATTCGCGTAGCATACCCCAAGGCATGATATTGGATGTCCAACCCCTTGTAAAATCATTATTTTGCCCAATAAGAGCATCCCCCAATGGATTTTTTGATTCTGAGGCCTCTACCCCCTAAAACTGGATATCACTTTTTTGGGGGGGGGTGGGGGGGTGGGTGGGAGAGGGGGGTGGGGGAGGGTCAAAAGTTTTTGCTTAATAGGCTACAAGCAGTGGGGACGCACTGTACTGTTAACACGGCCAGCGGCCCAATGGTAACGCAGTCCAGACCAGCTGCGCATACCTGGGTTCGAATCCTGCTGTGACGATTTTTGGCGCCGCCGCCGGCGGCGGCGCCAAAGTGCGCAAAGTGGGATTCGAACCGCCGACCATGCGAATGACCTTCGGCTGAATTACCACTCGACTGTTCCCTGCATTGTGGTGTATGGCCTCCCTGCTGCTTGGGCCCGCATCTGCCACTGACAAAAAACCCAAACTGTGTGTATCTGTCTGACTGCCTGCTTGCTAGCTCAGGGACTGATTGGCTGACTGTCAACCTCTCTTCCAGGTGCACTGCCGAAGGCAATAGAATTTTACCAGTCACATAGGGTCATGGACACATTTGTTGTGAGTGCTTGCCCACTTGAACCCACAGAGCGCTGATTCTGGGGATATATGCCCCTTTCTTGCTCACCATGCAATCTTGTCTTTTTGAACCTGGGTGTCTACGGCCTTGTCCAAGCTGCAGTAGGCGTAGGGACCGTATTGATTTGGGACTTTTGCATAGCTTTTACAAGGCGGGGGGGGGGGGGTTGGCTGCGCGGGGGGCTTTTGGATGTTTTGGGGCTTTTTGCCCCATTTTTCAGATTGTTGTTACCGACCCGGTTCTGTGGGCCCAACGCTTGAGGCAGTTTGGTGATCCAGCCGTGCAGTACACAATCAGGCAGCCGTGGGTATGCCATACACCGTTTTGCACGTGTGTTGCCCCCCTTCCGCAAGCACATGTTCCGCCCATTTTCAGTTGGTGTCCTGTTGTGTATTCTGTCTTTCTTTGTATCCCATGCAATTAAGGTGTCCCCTTCAATGTGGGGGACCAAACCACCAAGTTTTCCTTGTTTTTTGTCTTCGGGTGTCCTCCTACACACTCTCTGAACTGCCCCAACCCTTGGGTAAGTAGCGCCGCAAGCCTGTTTGGAGAGCGAAGTGCTGATACCGGCACGGTAGTTGAGAGCCAATGCCCACATATGGCATCACATTGCCGAAGCTGTGTGTATGCATTGATGTGTGTGCAGATTTCTATTGGCCCCGCCCACCATGTGTTGGGTTCTTGGCGAGGATTGTCCAAGGTTTCGGAGGGGGTTAGTGTTACAGGACAGAGCAGCGCACAGAGATAGCAGATCGAGCACGGGATGCTTGTTTCGTCTTTTTAATGTCTTCGAATCTGTAGCTACCACGAATACGTCTTTATGCTGTTCATGGGATTTGATTTCTTTGTCATTGTTGCAACTGTGTATTCGACTTGCTGCCCCGCTCAAAGATCCTCATCGGTAAGCAAAACCATCACTCCGTCCTACACTCGCTCACGTAAACTGCCCTTCCCCGCTCAATGTTGTTGGCAACCCTTTACAGGTATTTGATGCATCTGCTTAATTGCAATTCCTCACCTAAGGGTGAGCAAATGATCCTACTCAATTCGATGATGCGCGGTGCAAAGATGCTAAGGGAATGAAAATGTCGGAAAAGTGTAGCAGTTACATGTTCAACAGTAGGGAAAAGGGGATGCACTCTTGGAAAAACACAAAAAAACAAAAAGCACAAATTCAAGGAGGCAAACGGGCCGAACTAAAAAGACTTTTTTTTTTTGTAAATTTCCGGCGGCGGGACAGGTGATTAGCAAAAGCCTAGGGACACCCAATAGTAGGACAGCCATCCTCTCATTCTGTATAGGACACGAGGCTACTCGTATCAAGGACTCAACGGGGCTACCACTACATAGGTTACCAGGGTCATCAAATGGTTTTGATGAGGCGTGGGATCGCTATTGAGATGACTAGGACATTATTGAACAAGTGCGTTGTGGGCATCCCATTGGCCCCATGGGATGATGAACGTTGATGACGTCTCAAATGTGTGCAAGAACAAAGAGGAACAAAAGAAAAAGCGTATGATGGTGGTGCACCCATTCCTCGTTTTAATGGGTACCGGGTAGTCAAAGGCTTTTCATTCTGGATTTACTCGGCCAAAGCATCACCCAAAAAGCATTTCTCTAAGATGTGCACTTACCACGATTGCCTAAGCTAGAGTCACCCAACAATCTCCACAATCCTGCAGTTGTCATGGTTCCCCTCCCCTCCTTTTTTTGAGTCTAAGGCTAATGCCTATGAAATGAAAGGCTAGCCTATGAAGTGGCCAAGTAGTCATTTTGAGTGGATTGCCACACTGTTCGTAGCTAAATTGTACTCCCCGCCGCCTGTCTTTCCCTGTTCAAAAAGGGACGATCCAACCCCCCCCCCCCCCATGCCCACTGGGATGATTGCCAAGTGACGGTGCAGCCTCTCTCCCCATTTCTACCACCATACACAAAACTTAATGTCAAAGCATACGAAAGAATGTCTCATGACATGCACTTTTTGCAGTGGAGCAGATGAGAACCGCAATCGTCCTCCGGGTAACTGGAACAGGTCGATTGTGGCCAGGTGCGCGATAGGTTGCTAATTGTCTGGCGCTTTTTCCAGTTGTTTCGATCTATGGACTTGGAGCACGCTCGTCGTTCTGTTTCCCAGGTAAATGGCAAGGACTATATATTGGCTACCCGCAAGGGATGGACAGAGCACCGGTGGGAGCAAGTGTTGTCCTTGCTTTAGAACCGGATACGAGCCCGTGGCACTTGTTGTTATTCTATGCGGATCTTACTACGCCTTTGTTGCCCAAAGGCACGAGTGAAGCACAGGCACTGTTTTGGTCGCTATCTCCATCCTATAAACCTATGGGTGCTAAGCGCATCGCACCACTTACCAAAAATGTGATGAGGTTGCATGGTGTGGACACTGAGGTGTGGCAAGCGCGCCCCACACACTGCACTGGCAGCATCATGACGCCTAATTGAAAGCCCGATGCCCTAGCTCTTGTCCTTCTGCAACAGGTTGGATGCGGGCGCGTCACTTTGTCAACAGAAACCCACTATGTTGTCACGACCCGAACACGACCCGAACAATTCCTTTAAGGACATCTACAACCCGACGTTTTTTTGTGAAGAGGAGGGAAAGTCCTTGACTACAATGGGGTCAATCATCACACTGCCACCGCAGTATGCGCACATCAAGATTCAGTGGAAACATCGCAACCACCAACCACACATAAAGAGCAAATAATCATTCGCTTGGTTGATTACCACTCAATCAATTGCCAGTCAGTGTTGCAAGGGATGGGCCCTAACATGATCATCAAATGCTTCTTCTTGCATTATGCATAATGCTTCTTATTATGCTGCCACACTGCATGACACCCTCATTAATTGCAAGAACATCGTACACAAATTGAGACATAAGAAGTATGAACCATGCTGGTGGGAGGGAATTGTACATAGCAAGCTCACGCAGAGGGCATGCCCATGACAGTTCATTGTTGTCATCCTGAGCCGACCCATGCAAAACACAATAGCACCAGACTGTGACCACAGTGTTGCATACATATTAGGTCACAGCATGCATGCATTGCATGAGTGCTATGAACCGAGGCATATATGGCACAATGGGGTTAGGCTTATGCCTAGTGTGCTTGACACAGGCAGGTGCATTACACTCCACACACCTGGAAACTGGCATTCACATTGCTTCCTGCGGAGTACGAAAGCCCATATGAGAACTGATCACCCGGACCCAGGGGAGGTCCACTACGGTGGGCCAGTCTTTGGGGTTGGGATAGCCGTGCCTCAAGGGATATGCAAGTTTTCGTTGCACCTGCTCTTCAGGCTATGTCAATGTGTTTTTGATTTGCTGCATGTTTCTTGTGCAATAGCCTGATTCATCACATCAGCAACTGACACTGAGGAGTGGGCTTGTGGGCGGGTGAAGAATTTACTTTCAATCCCAAACATGGTTCCCTTTAGGCTTGTTCGAACGCCTGTTTGTTGTGTTATGGATTGAAGGGTTTGTGCACCAAACACAGAGGTCGGACAACGTTGATTTGCCATGCTTGTGTGACCTGACCACGGCGTTGATCAATTAAAGAGGGGTGTGTGTGTGTGGTTGTGTGTGTGTGTGTGTGTTGTGTGTGTGTGGGGGGGGGGGGGGCAAGCGTCGGGGGCGGCAAATTTCAAGGTCCAAGCGCAAGAGGGAGCAATATGAAGACGCACACACTGCACTGTTACTGGCTTTGACAGCTTGGCCACTTGAAGTTGAACTGTAGCAGCAACACAAACCCGCCAGCACAACGAAGAAACCAGAACTTCAGGCCACCATGGTTGATTTGCACTCATGTTTACGTGTTCCGTTGAGCGACCGCACTGACTTTTCCGCTCCCATACTTTTCCACTCCCTTTTTTGTTAGTATTGATGTCACTGTGATTTGGAATGGCGCCCCCAATCTGGCACACTGCTATGGTTTTCGTCAAGACGTGCTGCTTGTTTTTGTTATTGCATCTTCCATCCGGCTTATGCAACATATTGGCTAGTGACGAATTTACAATGGTGGTGCCTTATGGTGATCAAATTACAATGGTGGACAACAACTAGCCGTTTGACTATGAGGTTGACCAGTTTGAGCAGATGCTGGCTTTTGGCTCCCACCGGCTGAGGAGGTACCGGGGAAACAAGGGTGACAAGGCTCCCTGTGGAAGTTACGAAATCCTTGCTATGTCCTCCAGGTATGAAACGAACTCA
The DNA here is from genome assembly GCA_964036045.1 of Eutreptiella sp. 'Long Island Sound 2002'. Classification (NCBI taxonomy): domain Eukaryota; phylum Euglenozoa; class Euglenophyceae; order Eutreptiales; family Eutreptiaceae; genus Eutreptiella; species Eutreptiella sp. 'Long Island Sound 2002'. The sequence continues at coordinate 161,850,595 of OZ038380.1, forward strand.
GTAGCATATTTGAAACGTGAAATGAGGTGCTACAATGCCAGTATCCTCTTTCACATGGCTGATGAACAGTGCAACAACGCGCCCTTCATTAAGTTGTATGAACATTTCAGAGCCGTCTACAGAAACTATGGCTGTTACAATGAGTACGTCAATGAGTACGCACGCCTTCCCTATGGCCTGCTCAAAATAATCCCAATTTTTTGGAGCCAGACACTCCCTGCGCCTCTCGTCCCGATGCTGAAGTCCTCCATGCAAGATGTTGGGCGATGCCGAAGTACTGTCTGGTATTTCAGTGGTACTCTCGGTCAGGATCATGGCCAACGGGAGGCTGCCCTGAATGCGATGTGCGGCGTAAAACCACATGCCTATTCACAACTCAGACTGACCCAGGAGGAAGTGTCAGCCCGCCTTCTGGCAGCCTATTTTACTTTAGCCCCTCGAGGATGGAAGAGGTTGGAAGCTATCGTGCCTATGAGGCCTCATTACATGGCAGCATCCCCATTACTGCCTCCCGATACGATCGAATTTCCTCAGCCTTTTATCATTTTCATTCTCACCCCCCGTGGATTATCGTTGATTCGTGGGAGGCAGCCATTCCCATTGTGTCCAAACTGCCCAGAGACGTCGACCAGCTGCACAAGCGCCAATTTGCCGTGTTGCAGTGGATGTTTGAGGAATGGGTATCGGTGCGTCGACGTCTGGCCACTGACCTGTCATTGCCTCCAGCCGCTGTTCAGGTGGTGCAGGACGAGTTCAAAGAGTACACCACCGCAGTGAATATTGGATTCAATCGAACTTCCTGTGACGCCATTGTCACAGAACCTCTAGGGGCGGCCCGTGGCGGTGCCCTTTTCCCCGTGCCCAGCGCCGAATACACCCGAGTCCCTCCGAGGTGGGGGAAAGGGACGGCCTGTGGCGGAGCTCTCTCCCCATGCCCAGCGCCGGATACACCTGAGTACCTCCGAGTCGGGGATAGGTACGGCCCGTGGCGGAGCTTTCTCCCTCAAAAACAAGCGTCCCCATCCCCAACTTACTGTCTTGAAGGCACTGAATGTCAGTGCAAGGGCACGGTGTTTTATGTTCGGAGATTCAAACCCGGCACGTGCTCTGTTGTTGAATTGGCGGACGTGCCGCAGTACCGCTTTTTCCAAAAAAAGTTTGCGCAGGCTTTCCTCTGCACAGTGAGGGCATTCGACGACCCAGCATTTGGAGAAGACAAGCACTGTGTGTGTGCCACGACCAGCGAGCCCGAGAGAGAGCGTCGCAGTGTGGCACACCACCCCGTTGTTGCTCATAAGGGGCACACCAGCCTGTCACCTCTCACACACCCACCATCGTAGCTTCTGCTGAACCCCTCAATACCTTTGGTTTGAAAGACAGCAATCAGGTTGTACAAAGCAAGGCAAGTACGGTAGGAGTTTGGCAACACATACAGCCGTCAGGCACGGACGGGGGTGTTCACCCTTGCTGGCAGACCGGTGTACAATCCCCGTAAATGAGGCATTGTACTGGGCTCTGCACGACACAATTGGTATTGAACCACCACCAGAGTTCTTGCATGCCTTACCATGCCATCGCAAGGGCATCGAGTACGATGGTCGCCATCATGACAGCAGCAGGGCGCAGAGGCCTTCAACAGCCCCACCGCCATCCCAAAGGACTTACGCAACATGGGGACACGCTGCGAAGCGCCATGCCCACTCACTGTATCCCCCTCATGCCCTGACACTGAGGCAGGACCTGGTCCTGCCCTGATCTCTCCGTACTGTCACGAGAGCTGGGGCTAAGCGGCTCGGACAAGGAGAAATAATCGCTTCGTGTGGTGTTCTCACCATTTCCCCTCCCCTGCGCCATCCCCTGACGGGTCTGAGGTGATGCGTGCCGAAAGTGAGTCCATTTCCATCAAACCCGGGGCCTCCAGTCAGGCTTGCTGCTCCCCCTGCGCCTTCGTCCTCCATTCAATATGGAATGTGGAATATGGAATATGCCGGACGCGGGGTGGGGGGGCGGTCCTTGTATGCGACACCCCCCGGATGGCCGAGTCAGCATTTTTCAGTTCAGTTGTTTCCGGACATTTCTATGTGTGAAGGAACCCATTGAACTGAAAACAGGTCCCCTATGGTCTCGACACGCTCCGGGGAGGGGGGGGGCTGTGCCATAAAGGCTGAGTGAGTGCGCCGGTTTGTGTTGCTTTTTTGGGAATGGATGGCCGGGCTGCTTGTCCATGCATCAAGTGGAGGGAGTTGTTTAGGGGTGTGTGCATGTGTGGCGTTGTGTTGCAGCAGATTTGTTTGGTGGGGGGGGGGGGGTGCGAGCCCTCCACATATTACAATAGCAGATGGATTGTGCAGCGGCCATGCAGGCCAACCCGTTTGACAGTTTGCCCCCTTACCAATGCCCTTTTTGTATACGTTTTTGTGGTGGGTTGGGTCAACAGCGTAGTTGGGTGGGGTCGTGCATTGTACATTGTACAATGTCCAAAATGTATGTATGGGACAATTGGGCAGGTGGCACCTCAGAATGCCACAAGGAAGATGAGACGAGGCTGCACACACCGGACTGGCTGTTTGGGGTGTCTGGCATGTTCGTGGAGGGGGCCATGTGCATTGTCTCCAGCCCAAATATTGTACATTGTACGTGGATTAAGGATGTTGGCAGTGTGCCAATGTGTAGGGCAGAGTGCTTTGTCACACCACACAATACTCGTGGTGACTGCTCTGCAAAGTAAACTTATCATGCGCAACATGCAGCGAGGGTTACACTCGCAAAATACGCAGTCTGCCCCTGCTCTTCCCCCACTCTCTTCAGCAGCCCTCCCTTTATAAATGAAGACATGCCATGCCTTTTGTGGTACATCAGCCGTTGGATCTCGTCCTTCTGCCCTGCACATTGTTCAATTGGGGTCCACTCAGTCGCCCAAAACTGAACCCGCACTCCCATTGGCCTGGCTGTCATAGAGCTCAGGACTCAATGGCCCTGGGCCTTTTCCTGGGCCGCCGGGACAGACACAGTGCGCCAAGCTAAGACCACATCCACGCGATTCCAGACCAGCGACCCAAATCAATTTCACTGGCATGTGGAGATTGCGGTGGTTGATTGGTAGCATCTGTCATAGAAACAAACTTCCTGACCGTTCTTCAGTCTGGCAAACTTTTTACTGATTGCTCTGTCCCCCAGTCCAGTGTAGAGATAGGAATTCGTTTCCCGTATCAGCTCTGGTGGCAAATCTTGGAAGCATCTGTTGTGTGTGGTCATTATTACACCTTTACATATATAGGCGGTGACAATGCGAAAGTCAATGCTGTTGGGTGATGATAGGGATACCCACGTCTGAAGGAGCTCGTCGCGGTCTGAGAACGTAAGCGAGGAAGGGTGTTGGGACAACTGGCGCAGAGACATCGTGAAGGGAGCTGGCGTTGGACGAGGGGAGGAGGCAGACCCCCAACGGGTGGGCAGGGGCGGCTGGAGACACAGGCGCGGCCAGAGCAGGACCCGATAGCACTAGGCAGTGCATATGTGGTTGCTTGTGACACCATGGGTCTGAGGGCTCCGCAGAAAAAGACAATCCTCGAAGCGCGGCCAGCGGGCCCGCTGTTGTTTTGGGAAAGGATTGGCAACTGGTCTTTCCATTCCACAACTATGGCCCCTCATGGACAAGCTGCGGAATGTGACAAAGAAATGGCATTTCTTGGCCTTTTTTTGACAGATTTTGAAGCCTTGGTGAGCCTTGTACCCAGTCGCTTCTTTGGCAACACCTGGATTTCCGATTTCTCTCGTCCAGCACACGCCAAAACAAAAAAAAAGACAAGTCTCACGTTTGCACTTTTCGACAGCCGTTTCTGTGCCTACCTTCATGAATTGGGCCACTTGCTGGTTTTGTCCATGACCAGGTGATCCCACTATACTGTGGCTGCATGATTGAGCCTCTGAGTGTGCGATTATCGGTACAGTGTCGGGGGCAGCGCCAGCCGTGCAGCGATCCTCAGGTCTCTCTTGTGCGCGGCAGTTCTCCAGCGCAGGATCAGCTGTGGGCCGGGCCAGGCATGTGGCCACACGCGTCCCAGAGGGTGGGAAGGGGTGCAGTGGGCTAGTGCGCCATGCGCACCGCCGTTTCGCCTGCCGCCGCAATGCGCGCAAGCACTCTTGGGGGCATCGTCCCTCCAGAATGTGGCGTGGTGTTGGTACCCAGCGCGGGACGGCAGGCCGAATCGCCATTCGTGCCACGCCAAACGAAGGCGGAGTGGCCTCCATGACACCGGGTGGAAGCCAACACGGGCATGGGTGGGGACAAGGTCGTGTGCCCAGACTCTATGTGGAGGGAGGAGGAATTCACAATGCCTAATTCCCATGGGGTGTGGGGTTTCATGGGGGGGGGGGGGGTAACCTACTGCGGTAAAACGGTCAGATACCTCATTGAATTCCATGCCTACGAGCCTTTTTACCCATTTGAGTGCCTGGCTGTGGGTCTGTAGGCAGGCATTCACTGACTTCACGACCCCAGTAGGCTTGTTGACCTCAGCCATGCCGCAGAGCATGCCTGATGCGGCACTGGCCATGTATACATCAAACAACCGCCACTCTGTGTTCACGGGAACGCACACACGCCCTACCCAACCGCCCTACCCACATACAACCAAGACCCATGGTGTCACAAGCAACCACATATGCACTGCCTAGTGCTATCGGGTCCTGCTCTGGCCGCGCCTGTGTCTCCAGCCGTCCCTGCCCACCCGTTGGGGGTCTGCCTCCTCCCCTCGTCCAACGCCAGCTCCCTTCACGATGTCTCTGCGCCAGTTGTCCCAACACCCTTCCTCGCTTACTCTCTCAGACCGTGACGAGCTCCTTGAGACATGGGTATCCCTCGATCAACCGCAATCTCCGCATGCCTTCCACTTCAACTGATGCACGCATGCGGGCACGGGGGGCGCCGAGGTGCAGCCCCTGACCCCAACCCCCCCCCCTCCTTTGAAGGGCCAAAATGTTTGAGAGGTCCCGACCATCGTACAAGCCAATATGGAGAAATTCGGTGGCACCGCAGGCGCTGGACAGTTTTGGTGCCCTGTTTAAAGGGGCCGGGAGAACCAGTAACCCCATGTGTTTATACTCAAAATGATCAATTCCAGGACCCATTGTTTTTTGTTTTTTTTACTTTTCGTCACTTGTCCTGAGGAGAAAAATGGTTTTCACTGCACAAACAAAGCTTGCGGGAAGAAGATGAATGCACACAGGCTTCCACTGACTCTGTGGCCAAAGATGTGGCTGCACTAGACACAACTAGAGGACCCGCGCCATTTTCCTTGGACCCCCAAGAAGGCAGGATTTGGGCATCCACTTCTGCTTTTGTGGCCACATTGATCTTTCCCCGGTCGGGGATATGGACCCGCAATCCATGCACCTCAGTGCATGGCCCCTTGGGTGTGGGCGGCTACAACCACCATGACAGTGGTGTGGAGGGAGAGTGGAGACCTCTGTTGTTGTATGCTAACCCCTTAGGCCACCGCGTCCCTGCCACTTTGTTCAATGCAAGGTTTATGAGAAATGACATTAGTGGAGATCATCCTTTGATGATCGGCAAGGTTGTTTTTGTCGTGAGTAGCCTGGGAGGTGGCTGCACGGGGTGCGTGGGTGTGAATATTGCCTAGACACCACAGTGCTTCAAATAAAGGGGTGTTTTTTTTTGTCCCAGCCCCTCCCATCCCCCCCCCCCCTTTCAAGGGGCCAAAATGTTTAGGGGGTGTCGGGGTCAAGGACTGCACCTGGGCGCCCCCGCCATGCCTGCACGCATCGCCATCAGGGCACTGTACAGGACTCGACAGGGCTGAGGTCTTGGTTGCCTTCAGATCTGATTCACTCATGCATCTGTCTTCCGTTGCCCACCTGACGATGCGAACACACACGCCAGTGCCTATACCCACGGGAGCGCGATCCCAGGCGCCAGTGTGTCCGGAAGCCTGAGTGATGAGCATTGTCCAACCGTCAGCTGGCCCCCTGCCCTGCACCTGCGCTAGCTTGGGTGCGATCCAGCAAGAGCAAGTGTGCAGACCCACGGCTGTCCCAGTGCCCTTGGACCCGTGCTGACCCCCTGCCCTGCGCATGCGCTAGCTTGGGCGCGATCCAGCAAGAGCAAGTGTGCAGACCCAGGGCTGTCTCAGTGCCCTTGGACCCGTGCTGACCCCCTGCCCTGCGCATGCGCTAGCTTGGGCGCGATCCAGCAAGAGCAAGTGTGCAGACCCAGGGCTGTCTCAGTGCCCTTGGACCCGTGCTGACCCCCTGCCCTGCGCATGCGCTAGCTTGGGCGCGATCCACAAAAAGCAAGTGTGCAATGTGGGTCACTTGCCACGGCTATGTGCCTCCCCCCCCCCCCCCCGCCGCCACCGGCTTATCCCCTGCGCTGCTCCTGCCTTTGCTTTTTGAACGCTGCCTACACTTCAGTACTATAAACCCCCCGATGAGTCTTTTCAGAGACGAGCCGGTCCATAGAGGCCGGTGCAGTCCCCTGTCGCGACAGCACAGGCCTGTCTGCTCTCTGCAGGAACCTTCCTATTTTTCCTCCAACCGCTGGCTGGTTGGCCCTCCCGTGGCCCCCATCTTTCGATTTTTTCGCCACAGGAAGGAACGCGAATCCACACATTCAGGCATGGCTGCATTCTCTCTTCCCACTGGGTCTAGTCAGCTCTCATCTGTGAAGATGACTTCCCTCCAACTCTCTTCGTCCCCATTCCGGCTGTGGTGATGCGTGCACTTCAGGCTCCATCCTAGCCAGTCAGAGCCAGCGCCAGAGTCTTATACATGGATCCAACACCCTGTGTCCAGGGGTAATACTATTCGCTTCCTCTCTATACGTGTGTGTGTGTGCCTGACCGTCTGTTTGCCCCCTCCGTGAATATATCTAAGACTTTGCGGCCGTTTCTTCTGTTTGCTCCCCCGGGTGTAATGGGATACGAAGTCCTACAGGCAATGCATCTGCAACCCTCGAAGAAGCTCCTAGGTTGCTGACATACCCCCCTCTCCCTTTGTCCAGCCCCCCCCCCCCCCCCCATAGGGGGAGAACCGTCACTTGGCCGGGGTTGACACTCTTTTGGAGGATCCCCCGCCCCCCCCTGTAAAAGCCCTGGTCCAAGCTACAGCGGGTGTAGGGACTGTATTAATTTGGTGCCTCATTTGATGCGGTACAAATGTAGTGCCGCCACATAAGACATGGGTCTGGCGACAAATCACCTCGAAGAGAGGTTGTTAGATCAAGCGCAGGCGCGGGCGTCATATACCCCCCTTTTTTGGGGTCATTCGCGTAGCATACCCCAAGGCATGATATTGGATGTCCAACCCCTTGTAAAATCATTATTTTGCCCAATAAGAGCATCCCCCAATGGATTTTTTGATTCTGAGGCCTCTACCCCCTAAAACTGGATATCACTTTTTTGGGGGGGGGTGGGGGGGTGGGTGGGAGAGGGGGGTGGGGGAGGGTCAAAAGTTTTTGCTTAATAGGCTACAAGCAGTGGGGACGCACTGTACTGTTAACACGGCCAGCGGCCCAATGGTAACGCAGTCCAGACCAGCTGCGCATACCTGGGTTCGAATCCTGCTGTGACGATTTTTGGCGCCGCCGCCGGCGGCGGCGCCAAAGTGCGCAAAGTGGGATTCGAACCGCCGACCATGCGAATGACCTTCGGCTGAATTACCACTCGACTGTTCCCTGCATTGTGGTGTATGGCCTCCCTGCTGCTTGGGGCCGCATCTGCCACTGACAAAAAACCCAAACTGTGTGTATCTGTCTGACTGCCTGCTTGCTAGCTCAGGGACTGATTGGCTGACTGTCAACCTCTCTTCCAGGTGCACTGCCGAAGGCAATAGAATTTTACCAGTCACATAGGGTCATGGACACATTTGTTGTGAGTGCTTGCCCACTTGAACCCACAGAGCGCTGATTCTGGGGATATATGCCCCTTTCTTGCTCACCATGCAATCTTGTCTTTTTGAACCTGGGTGTCTACGGCCTTGTCCAAGCTGCAGTAGGCGTAGGGACCGTATTGATTTGGGACTTTTGCATAGCTTTTACAAGGCGGGGGGGGGGGGTTGGCTGCGCGGGGGGCTTTTGGATGTTTTGGGGCTTTTTGCCCCATTTTTCAGATTGTTGTTACCGACCCGGTTCTGTGGGCCCAACGCTTGAGGCAGTTTGGTGATCCAGCCGTGCAGTACACAATCAGGCAGCCGTGGGTATGCCATACACCGTTTTGCACGTGTGTTGCCCCCCTTCCGCAAGCACATGTTCCGCCCATTTTCAGTTGGTGTCCTGTTGTGTATTCTGTCTTTCTTTGTATCCCATGCAATTAAGGTGTCCCCTTCAATGTGGGGGACCAAACCACCAAGTTTTCCTTGTTTTTTGTCTTCGGGTGTCCTCCTACACACTCTCTGAACTGCCCCAACCCTTGGGTAAGTAGCGCCGCAAGCCTGTTTGGAGAGCGAAGTGCTGATACCGGCACGGTAGTTGAGAGCCAATGCCCACATATGGCATCACATTGCCGAAGCTGTGTGTATGCATTGATGTGTGTGCAGATTTCTATTGGCCCCGCCCACCATGTGTTGGGTTCTTGGCGAGGATTGTCCAAGGTTTCGGAGGGGGTTAGTGTTACAGGACAGAGCAGCGCACAGAGATAGCAGATCGAGCACGGGATGCTTGTTTCGTCTTTTTAATGTCTTCGAATCTGTAGCTACCACGAATACGTCTTTATGCTGTTCATGGGATTTGATTTCTTTGTCATTGTTGCAACTGTGTATTCGACTTGCTGCCCCGCTCAAAGATCCTCATCGGTAAGCAAAACCATCACTCCGTCCTACACTCGCTCACGTAAACTGCCCTTCCCCGCTCAATGTTGTTGGCAACCCTTTACAGGTATTTGATGCATCTGCTTAATTGCAATTCCTCACCTAAGGGTGAGCAAATGATCCTACTCAATTCGATGATGCGCGGTGCAAAGATGCTAAGGGAATGAAAATGTCGGAAAAGTGTAGCAGTTACATGTTCAACAGTAGGGAAAAGGGGATGCACTCTTGGAAAAACACAAAAAAACAAAAAGCACAAATTCAAGGAGGCAAACGGGCCGAACTAAAAAGACTTTTTTTTTTTGTAAATTTCCGGCGGCGGGACAGGTGATTAGCAAAAGCCTAGGGACACCCAATAGTAGGACAGCCATCCTCTCATTCTGTATAGGACACGAGGCTACTCGTATCAAGGACTCAACGGGGCTACCACTACATAGGTTACCAGGGTCATCAAATGGTTTTGATGAGGCGTGGGATCGCTATTGAGATGACTAGGACATTATTGAACAAGTGCGTTGTGGGCATCCCATTGGCCCCATGGGATGATGAACGTTGATGACGTCTCAAATGTGTGCAAGAACAAAGAGGAACAAAAGAAAAAGCGTATGATGGTGGTGCACCCATTCCTCGTTTTAATGGGTACCGGGTAGTCAAAGGCTTTTCATTCTGGATTTACTCGGCCAAAGCATCACCCAAAAAGCATTTCTCTAAGATGTGCACTTACCACGATTGCCTAAGCTAGAGTCACCCAACAATCTCCACAATCCTGCAGTTGTCATGGTTCCCCTCCCCTCCTTTTTTTGAGTCTAAGGCTAATGCCTATGAAATGAAAGGCTAGCCTATGAAGTGGCCAAGTAGTCATTTTGAGTGGATTGCCACACTGTTCGTAGCTAAATTGTACTCCCCGCCGCCTGTCTTTCCCTGTTCAAAAAGGGACGATCCAACCCCCCCCCCCCCCATGCCCACTGGGATGATTGCCAAGTGACGGTGCAGCCTCTCTCCCCATTTCTACCACCATACACAAAACTTAATGTCAAAGCATACGAAAGAATGTCTCATGACATGCACTTTTTGCAGTGGAGCAGATGAGAACCGCAATCGTCCTCCGGGTAACTGGAACAGGTCGATTGTGGCCAGGTGCGCGATAGGTTGCTAATTGTCTGGCGCTTTTTCCAGTTGTTTCGATCTATGGACTTGGAGCACGCTCGTCGTTCTGTTTCCCAGGTAAATGGCAAGGACTATATATTGGCTACCCGCAAGGGATGGACAGAGCACCGGTGGGAGCAAGTGTTGTCCTTGCTTTAGAACCGGATACGAGCCCGTGGCACTTGTTGTTATTCTATGCGGATCTTACTACGCCTTTGTTGCCCAAAGGCACGAGTGAAGCACAGGCACTGTTTTGGTCGCTATCTCCATCCTATAAACCTATGGGCGCTAAGCGCATCGCACCACTTACCAAAAATGTGATGAGGTTGCATGGTGTGGACACTGAGGTGTGGCAAGCGCGCCCCACACACTGCACTGGCAGCATCATGACGCCTAATTGAAAGCCCGATGCCCTAGCTCTTGTCCTTCTGCAACAGGTTGGATGCGGGCGCGTCACTTTGTCAACAGAAACCCACTATGTTGTCACGACCCGAACACGACCCGAACAATTCCTTTAAGGACATCTACAACCCGACGTTTTTTTGTGAAGAGGAGGGAAAGTCCTTGACTACAATGGGGTCAATCATCACACTGCCACCGCAGGATGGGCACATCAAGATTCAGTGGAAACATCGCAACCACCAACCACACATAAAGAGCAAATAATCATTCGCTTGGTTGATTACCACTCAATCAATTGCCAGTCAGTGTTGCAAGGGATGGGCCCTAACATGATCATCAAATGCTTCTTCTTGCATTATGCATAATGCTTCTTATTATGCTGCCACACTGCATGACACCCTCATTAATTGCAAGAACATCGTACACAAATTGAGACATAAGAAGTATGAACCATGCTGGTGGGAGGGAATTGTACATAGCAAGCTCACGCAGAGGGCATGCCCATGACAGTTCATTGTTGTCATCCTGAGCCGACCCATGCAAAACACAATAGCACCAGACTGTGACCACAGTGTTGCATACATATTAGGTCACAGCATGCATGCATTGCATGAGTGCTATGAACCGAGGCATATATGGCACAATGGGGTTAGGCTTATGCCTAGTGTGCTTGACACAGGCAGGTGCATTACACTCCACACACCTGGAAACTGGCATTCACATTGCTTCCTGCGGAGTACGAAAGCCCATATGAGAACTGATCACCCGGACCCAGGGGAGGTCCACTACGGTGGGCCAGTCTTTGGGGTTGGGATAGCCGTGCCTCAAGGGATATGCAAGTTTTCGTTGCACCTGCTCTTCAGGCTATGTCAATGTGTTTTTGATTTGCTGCATGTTTCTTGTGCAATAGCCTGATTCATCACATCAGCAACTGACACTGAGGAGTGGGCTTGTGGGCGGGTGAAGAATTTACTTTCAATCCCAAACATGGTTCCCTTTAGGCTTGTTCGAACGCCTGTTTGTTGTGTTATGGATTGAAGGGTTTGTGCACCAAACACAGAGGTCGGACAACGTTGATTTGCCATGCTTGTGTGACCTGACCACGGCGTTGATCAATTAAAGAGGGGTGTGTGTGTGTGGTTGTGTGTGTGTGTGTGTGTTGTGTGTGTGTGGGGGGGGGGGGGGCAAGCGTCGGGGGCGGCAAATTTCAAGGTCCAAGCGCAAGAGGGAGCAATATGAAGACGCACACACTGCACTGTTACTGGCTTTGACAGCTTGGCCACTTGAAGTTGAACTGTAGCAGCAACACAAACCCGCCAGCACAACGAAGAAACCAGAACTTCAGGCCACCATGGTTGATTTGCACTCATGTTTACGTGTTCCGTTGAGCGACCGCACTGACTTTTCCGCTCCCATACTTTTCCACTCCCTTTTTTGTTAGTATTGATGTCACTGTGATTTGGAATGGCGCCCCCAATCTGGCACACTGCTATGGTTTTCGTCAAGACGTGCTGCTTGTTTTTGTTATTGCATCTTCCATCCGGCTTATGCAACATATTGGCTAGTGACGAATTTACAATGGTGGTGCCTTATGGTGATCAAATTACAATGGTGGACAACAACTAGCCGTTTGACTATGAGGTTGACCAGTTTGAGCAGATGCTGGCTTTTGGCTCCCACCGGCTGAGGAGGTACCGGGGAAACAAGGGTGACAAGGCTCCCTGTGGAAGTTACGAAATCCTTGCTATGTCCTCCAGGTATGAAACGAACTCAGTAGCATATTTGAAACGTGAAATGAGGTGCTACAATGCCAGTATCCTCTTTCACATGGCTGATGAACAGTGCAACAACGCGCCCTTCATTAAGTTGTATGAACATTTCAGAGCCGTCTACAGAAACTATGGCTGTTACAATGAGTACGTCAATGAGTACGCACGCCTTCCCTATGGCCTGCTCAAAATAATCCCAATTTTTTGGAGCCAGACACTCCCTGCGCCTCTCGTCCCGATGCTGAAGTCCTCCATGCAAGATGTTGGGCGATGCCGAAGTACTGTCTGGTATTTCAGTGGTACTCTCGGTCAGGATCATGGCCAACGGGAGGCTGCCCTGAATGCGATGTGCGGCGTAAAACCACATGCCTATTCACAACTCAGACTGACCCAGGAGGAAGTGTCAGCCCGCCTTCTGGCAGCCTATTTTACTTTAGCCCCTCGAGGATGGAAGAGGTTGGAAAGCTATCGTGCCTATGAGGCCTCATTACATGGCAGCATCCCCATTACTGCCTCCCGATACGATCGAATTTCCTCAGCCTTTTATCATTTTCATTCTCACCCCCCGTGGATTATCGTTGATTCGTGGGAGGCAGCCATTCCCATTGTGTCCAAACTGCCCAGAGACGTCGACCAGCTGCACAAGCGCCAATTTGCCGTGTTGCAGTGGATGTTTGAGGAATGGGTATCGGTGCGTCGACGTCTGGCCACTGACCTGTCATTGCCTCCAGCCGCTGTTCAGGTGGTGCAGGACGAGTTCAAAGAGTACACCACCGCAGTGAATATTGGATTCAATCGAACTTCCTGTGACGCCATTGTCACAGAACCTCTAGGGGCGGCCCGTGGCGGTGCCCTTTTCCCCGTGCCCAGCGCCGAATACACCCGAGTCCCTCCGAGGTGGGGGAAAGGGACGGCCTGTGGCGGAGCTCTCTCCCCATGCCCAGCGCCGGATACACCTGAGTACCTCCGAGTCGGGGATAGGTACGGCCCGTGGCGGAGCTTTCTCCCTCAAAAACAAGCGTCCCCATCCCCAACTTACTGTCTTGAAGGCACTGAATGTCAGTGCAAGGGCACGGTGTTTTATGTTCGGAGATTCAAACCCGGCACGTGCTCTGTTGTTGAATTGGCGGACGTGCCGCAGTACCGCTTTTTCCAAAAAAGGTTTGCGCAGGCTTTCCTCTGCACAGTGAGGGCATTCGACGACCCAGCATTTGGAGAAGACAAGCACTGTGTGTGTGCCACGACCAGCGAGCCCGAGAGAGAGCGTCGCAGTGTGGCACACCACCCCGTTGTTGCTCATAAGGGGCACACCAGCCTGTCACCTCTCACACACCCACCATCGTAGCTTCTGCTGAACCCCTCAATACCTTTGGTTTGAAAGACAGCAATCAGGTTGTACAAAGCAAGGCAAGTACGGTAGGAGTTTGGCAACACATACAGCCGTCAGGCACGGACGGGGGTGTTCACCCTTGCTGGCAGACCGGTGTACAATCCCCGTAAATGAGGCATTGTACTGGGCTCTGCACGACACAATTGGTATTGAACCACCACCAGAGTTCTTGCATGCCTTACCATGCCATCGCAAGGGCATCGAGTACGATGGTCGCCATCATGACAGCAGCAGGGCGCAGAGGCCTTCAACAGCCCCACCGCCATCCCAAAGGACTTACGCAACATGGGGACACGCTGCGAAGCGCCATGCCCACTCACTGTATCCCCCTCATGCCCTGACACTGAGGCAGGACCTGGTCCTGCCCTGATCTCTCCGTACTGTCACGAGAGCTGGGGCTAAGCGGCTCGGACAAGGAGAAATAATCGCTTCGTGTGGTGTTCTCACCATTTCCCCTCCCCTGCGCCATCCCCTGACGGGTCTGAGGTGATGCGTGCCGAAAGTGAGTCCATTTCCATCAAACCCGGGGCCTCCAGTCAGGCTTGCTGCTCCCCCTGCGCCTTCGTCCTCCATTCAATATGGAATGTGGAATATGGAATATGCCGGACGCGGGGTGGGGGGGCGGTCCTTGTATGCGACACCCCCCGGATGGCCGAGTCAGCATTTTTCAGTTCAGTTGTTTCCGGACATTTCTATGTGTGAAGGAACCCATTGAACTGAAAACAGGTCCCCTATGGTCTCGACACGCTCCGGGGAGGGGGGGGGCTGTGCCATAAAGGCTGAGTGAGTGCGCCGGTTTGTGTTGCTTTTTTGGGAATGGATGGCCGGGCTGCTTGTCCATGCATCAAGTGGAGGGAGTTGTTTAGGGGTGTGTGCATGTGTGGCGTTGTGTTGCAGCAGATTTGTTTGGTGGGGGGGGGGGGGTGCGAGCCCTCCACATATTACAATAGCAGATGGATTGTGCAGCGGCCATGCAGGCCAACCCGTTTGACAGTTTGCCCCCTTACCAATGCCCTTTTTGTATACGTTTTTGTGGTGGGTTGGGTCAACAGCGTAGTTGGGTGGGGTCGTGCATTGTACATTGTACAATGTCCAAAATGTATGTATGGGACAATTGGGCAGGTGGCACCTCAGAATGCCACAAGGAAGATGAGACGAGGCTGCACACACCGGACTGGCTGTTTGGGGTGTCTGGCATGTTCGTGGAGGGGGCCATGTGCATTGTCTCCAGCCCAAATATTGTACATTGTACGTGGATTAAGGATGTTGGCAGTGTGCCAATGTGTAGGGCAGAGTGCTTTGTCACACCACACAATACTCGTGGTGACTGCTCTGCAAAGTAAACTTATCATGCGCAACATGCAGCGAGGGTTACACTCGCAAAATACGCAGTCTGCCCCTGCTCTTCCCCCACTCTCTTCAGCAGCCCTCCCTTTATAAATGAAGACATGCCATGCCTTTTGTGGTACATCAGCCGTTGGATCTCGTCCTTCTGCCCTGCACATTGTTCAATTGGGGTCCACTCAGTCGCCCAAAACTGAACCCGCACTCCCATTGGCCTGGCTGTCATAGAGCTCAGGACTCAATGGCCCTGGGCCTTTTCCTGGGCCGCCGGGACAGACACAGTGCGCCAAGCTAAGACCACATCCACGCGATTCCAGACCAGCGACCCAAATCAATTTCACTGGCATGTGGAGATTGCGGTGGTTGATTGGTAGCATCTGTCATAGAAACAAACTTCCTGACCGTTCTTCAGTCTGGCAAACTTTTTACTGATTGCTCTGTCCCCCAGTCCAGTGTAGAGATAGGAATTCGTTTCCCGTATCAGCTCTGGTGGCAAATCTTGGAAGCATCTGTTGTGTGTGGTCATTATTACACCTTTACATATATAGGCGGTGACAATGCGAAAGTCAATGCTGTTGGGTGATGATAGGGATACCCACGTCTGAAGGAGCTCGTCGCGGTCTGAGAACGTAAGCGAGGAAGGGTGTTGGGACAACTGGCGCAGAGACATCGTGAAGGGAGCTGGCGTTGGACGAGGGGAGGAGGCAGACCCCCAACGGGTGGGCAGGGGCGGCTGGAGACACAGGCGCGGCCAGAGCAGGACCCGATAGCACTAGGCAGTGCATATGTGGTTGCTTGTGACACCATGGGTCTGAGGGCTCCGCAGAAAAAGACAATCCTCGAAGCGCGGCCAGCGGGCCCGCTGTTGTTTTGGGAAAGGATTGGCAACTGGTCTTTCCATTCCACAACTATGGCCCCTCATGGACAAGCTGCGGAATGTGACAAAGAAATGGCATTTCTTGGCCTTTTTTTGACAGATTTTGAAGCCTTGGTGAGCCTTGTACCCAGTCGCTTCTTTGGCAACACCTGGATTTCCGATTTCTCTCGTCCAGCACACGCCAAAACAAAAAAAAAGACAAGTCTCACGTTTGCACTTTTCGACAGCCGTTTCTGTGCCTACCTTCATGAATTGGGCCACTTGCTGGTTTTGTCCATGACCAGGTGATCCCACTATACTGTGGCTGCATGATTGAGCCTCTGAGTGTGCGATTATCGGTACAGTGTCGGGGGCAGCGCCAGCCGTGCAGCGATCCTCAGGTCTCTCTTGTGCGCGGCAGTTCTCCAGCGCAGGATCAGCTGTGGGCCGGGCCAGGCATGTGGCCACACGCGTCCCAGAGGGTGGGAAGGGGTGCAGTGGGCTAGTGCGCCATGCGCACCGCCGTTTCGCCTGCCGCCGCAATGCGCGCAAGCACTCTTGGGGGCATCGTCCCTCCAGAATGTGGCGTGGTGTTGGTACCCAGCGCGGGACGGCAGGCCGAATCGCCATTCGTGCCACGCCAAACGAAGGCGGAGTGGCCTCCATGACACCGGGTGGAAGCCAACACGGGCATGGGTGGGGACAAGGTCGTGTGCCCAGACTCTATGTGGAGGGAGGAGGAATTCACAATGCCTAATTCCCATGGGGTGTGGGGTTTCATGGGGGGGGGGGGGGTAACCTACTGCGGTAAAACGGTCAGATACCTCATTGAATTCCATGCCTACGAGCCTTTTTACCCATTTGAGTGCCTGGCTGTGGGTCTGTAGGCAGGCATTCACTGACTTCACGACCCCAGTAGGCTTGTTGACCTCAGCCATGCCGCAGAGCATGCCTGATGCGGCACTGGCCATGTATACATCAAACAACCGCCACTCTGTGTTCACGGGAACGCACACACGCCCTACCCAACCGCCCTACCCACATACAACCAAGACCCATGGTGTCACAAGCAACCACATATGCACTGCCTAGTGCTATCGGGTCCTGCTCTGGCCGCGCCTGTGTCTCCAGCCGTCCCTGCCCACCCGTTGGGGGTCTGCCTCCTCCCCTCGTCCAACGCCAGCTCCCTTCACGATGTCTCTGCGCCAGTTGTCCCAACACCCTTCCTCGCTTACTCTCTCAGACCGTGACGAGCTCCTTGAGACATGGGTATCCCTCGATCAACCGCAATCTCCGCATGCCTTCCACTTCAACTGATGCACGCATGCGGGCACGGGGGGCGCCGAGGTGCAGCCCCTGACCCCAACCCCCCCCCCTCCTTTGAAGGGCCAAAATGTTTGAGAGGTCCCGACCATCGTACAAGCCAATATGGAGAAATTCGGTGGCACCGCAGGCGCTGGACAGTTTTGGTGCCCTGTTTAAAGGGGCCGGGAGAACCGGTAACCCCATGTGTTTATACTCAAAATGATCAATTCCAGGACCCATTGTTTTTTGTTTTTTTTACTTTTCGTCACTTGTCCTGAGGAGAAAAATGGTTTTCACTGCACAAACAAAGCTTGCGGGAAGAAGATGAATGCACACAGGCTTCCACTGACTCTGTGGCCAAAGATGTGGCTGCACTAGACACAACTAGAGGACCCGCGCCATTTTCCTTGGACCCCCAAGAAGGCAGGATTTGGGCATCCACTTCTGCTTTTGTGGCCACATTGATCTTTCCCCGGTCGGGGATATGGACCCGCAATCCATGCACCTCAGTGCATGGCCCCTTGGGTGTGGGCGGCTACAACCACCATGACAGTGGTGTGGAGGGAGAGTGGAGACCTCTGTTGTTGTATGCTAACCCCTTAGGCCACCGCGTCCCTGCCACTTTGTTCAATGCAAGGTTTATGAGAAATGACATTAGTGGAGATCATCCTTTGATGATCGGCAAGGTTGTTTTTGTCGTGAGTAGCCTGGGAGGTGGCTGCACGGGGTGCGTGGGTGTGAATATTGCCTAGACACCACAGTGCTTCAAATAAAGGGGTGTTTTTTTTTGTCCCAGCCCCTCCCATCCCCCCCCCCCCTTTCAAGGGGCCAAAATGTTTAGGGGGTGTCGGGGTCAAGGACTGCACCTGGGCGCCCCCGCCATGCCTGCACGCATCGCCATCAGGGCACTGTACAGGACTCGACAGGGCTGAGGTCTTGGTTGCCTTCAGATCTGATTCACTCATGCATCTGTCTTCCGTTGCCCACCTGACGATGCGAACACACACGCCAGTGCCTATACCCACGGGAGCGCGATCCCAGGCGCCAGTGTGTCCGGAAGCCTGAGTGATGAGCATTGTCCAACCGTCAGCTGGCCCCCTGCCCTGCACCTGCGCTAGCTTGGGTGCGATCCAGCAAGAGCAAGTGTGCAGACCCACGGCTGTCCCAGTGCCCTTGGACCCGTGCTGACCCCCTGCCCTGCGCATGCGCTAGCTTGGGCGCGATCCAGCAAGAGCAAGTGTGCAGACCCAGGGCTGTCTCAGTGCCCTTGGACCCGTGCTGACCCCCTGCCCTGCGCATGCGCTAGCTTGGGCGCGATCCAGCAAGAGCAAGTGTGCAGACCCAGGGCTGTCTCAGTGCCCTTGGACCCGTGCTGACCCCCTGCCCTGCGCATGCGCTAGCTTGGGCGCGATCCACAAAAAGCAAGTGTGCAATGTGGGTCACTTGCCACGGCTATGTGCCTCCCCCCCCCCCCCCCGCCGCCACCGGCTTATCCCCTGCGCTGCTCCTGCCTTTGCTTTTTGAACGCTGCCTACACTTCAGTACTATAAACCCCCCGATGAGTCTTTTCAGAGACGAGCCGGTCCATAGAGGCCGGTGCAGTCCCCTGTCGCGACAGCACAGGCCTGTCTGCTCTCTGCAGGAACCTTCCTATTTTTCCTCCAACCGCTGGCTGGTTGGCCCTCCCGTGGCCCCCATCTTTCGATTTTTTCGCCACAGGAAGGAACGCGAATCCACACATTCAGGCATGGCTGCATTCTCTCTTCCCACTGGGTCTAGTCAGCTCTCATCTGTGAAGATGACTTCCCTCCAACTCTCTTCGTCCCCATTCCGGCTGTGGTGATGCGTGCACTTCAGGCTCCATCCTAGCCAGTCAGAGCCAGCGCCAGAGTCTTATACATGGATCCAACACCCTGTGTCCAGGGGTAATACTATTCGCTTCCTCTCTATACGTGTGTGTGTGTGCCTGACCGTCTGTTTACCCCCTCCGTGAATATATCTAAGACTTTGCGGCCGTTTCTTCTGTTTGCTCCCCCGGGTGTAATGGGATACGAAGTCCTACAGGCAATGCATCTGCAACCCTCGAAGAAGCTCCTAGGTTGCTGACATACCCCCCTCTCCCTTTGTCCAGCCCCCCCCCCCCCCCCCATAGGGGGAGAACCGTCACTTGGCCGGGGTTGACACTCTTTTGGAGGATCCCCCGCCCCCCCCTGTAAAAGCCCTGGTCCAAGCTACAGCGGGTGTAGGGACTGTATTAATTTGGTGCCTCATTTGATGCGGTACAAATGTAGTGCCGCCACATAAGACATGGGTCTGGCGACAAATCACCTCGAAGAGAGGTTGTTAGATCAAGCGCAGGCGCGGGCGTCATATACCCCCCTTTTTTGGGGTCATTCGCGTAGCATACCCCAAGGCATGATATTGGATGTCCAACCCCTTGTAAAATCATTATTTTGCCCAATAAGAGCATCCCCCAATGGATTTTTTGATTCTGAGGCCTCTACCCCCTAAAACTGGATATCACTTTTTTGGGGGGGGGTGGGGGGGTGGGTGGGAGAGGGGGGTGGGGGAGGGTCAAAAGTTTTTGCTTAATAGGCTACAAGCAGTGGGGACGCACTGTACGGTTAACACGGCCAGCGGCCCAATGGTAACGCAGTCCAGACCAGCTGCGCATACCTGGGTTCGAATCCTGCTGTGACGATTTTTGGCGCCGCCGCCGGCGGCGGCGCCAAAGTGCGCAAAGTGGGATTCGAACCGCCGACCATGCGAATGACCTTCGGCTGAATTACCACTCGACTGTTCCCTGCATTGTGGTGTATGGCCTCCCTGCTGCTTGGGGCCGCATCTGCCACTGACAAAAAACCCAAACTGTGTGTATCTGTCTGACTGCCTGCTTGCTAGCTCAGGGACTGATTGGCTGACTGTCAACCTCTCTTCCAGGTGCACTGCCGAAGGCAATAGAATTTTACCAGTCACATAGGGTCATGGACACATTTGTTGTGAGTGCTTGCCCACTTGAACCCACAGAGCGCTGATTCTGGGGATATATGCCCCTTTCTTGCTCACCATGCAATCTTGTCTTTTTGAACCTGGGTGTCTACGGCCTTGTCCAAGCTGCAGTAGGCGTAGGGACCGTATTGATTTGGGACTTTTGCATAGCTTTTACAAGGCGGGGGGGGGGGGTTGGCTGCGCGGGGGGCTTTTGGATGTTTTGGGGCTTTTTGCCCCATTTTTCAGATTGTTGTTACCGACCCGGTTCTGTGGGCCCAACGCTTGAGGCAGTTTGGTGATCCAGCCGTGCAGTACACAATCAGGCAGCCGTGGGTATGCCATACACCGTTTTGCACGTGTGTTGCCCCCCTTCCGCAAGCACATGTTCCGCCCATTTTCAGTTGGTGTCCTGTTGTGTATTCTGTCTTTCTTTGTATCCCATGCAATTAAGGTGTCCCCTTCAATGTGGGGGACCAAACCACCAAGTTTTCCTTGTTTTTTGTCTTCGGGTGTCCTCCTACACACTCTCTGAACTGCCCCAACCCTTGGGTAAGTAGCGCCGCAAGCCTGTTTGGAGAGCGAAGTGCTGATACCGGCACGGTAGTTGAGAGCCAATGCCCACATATGGCATCACATTGCCGAAGCTGTGTGTATGCATTGATGTGTGTGCAGATTTCTATTGGCCCCGCCCACCATGTGTTGGGTTCTTGGCGAGGATTGTCCAAGGTTTCGGAGGGGGTTAGTGTTACAGGACAGAGCAGCGCACAGAGATAGCAGATCGAGCACGGGATGCTTGTTTCGTCTTTTTAATGTCTTCGAATCTGTAGCTACCACGAATACGTCTTTATGCTGTTCATGGGATTTGATTTCTTTGTCATTGTTGCAACTGTGTATTCGACTTGCTGCCCCGCTCAAAGATCCTCATCGGTAAGCAAAACCATCACTCCGTCCTACACTCGCTCACGTAAACTGCCCTTCCCCGCTCAATGTTGTTGGCAACCCTTTACAGGTATTTGATGCATCTGCTTAATTGCAATTCCTCACCTAAGGGTGAGCAAATGATCCTACTCAATTCGATGATGCGCGGTGCAAAGATGCTAAGGGAATGAAAATGTCGGAAAAGTGTAGCAGTTACATGTTCAACAGTAGGGAAAAGGGGATGCACTCTTGGAAAAACACAAAAAAACAAAAAGCACAAATTCAAGGAGGCAAACGGGCCGAACTAAAAAGACTTTTTTTTTTTGTAAATTTCCGGCGGCGGGACAGGTGATTAGCAAAAGCCTAGGGACACCCAATAGTAGGACAGCCATCCTCTCATTCTGTATAGGACACGAGGCTACTCGTATCAAGGACTCAACGGGGCTACCACTACATAGGTTACCAGGGTCATCAAATGGTTTTGATGAGGCGTGGGATCGCTATTGAGATGACTAGGACATTATTGAACAAGTGCGTTGTGGGCATCCCATTGGCCCCATGGGATGATGAACGTTGATGACGTCTCAAATGTGTGCAAGAACAAAGAGGAACAAAAGAAAAAGCGTATGATGGTGGTGCACCCATTCCTCGTTTTAATGGGTACCGGGTAGTCAAAGGCTTTTCATTCTGGATTTACTCGGCCAAAGCATCACCCAAAAAGCATTTCTCTAAGATGTGCACTTACCACGATTGCCTAAGCTAGAGTCACCCAACAATCTCCACAATCCTGCAGTTGTCATGGTTCCCCTCCCCTCCTTTTTTTGAGTCTAAGGCTAATGCCTATGAAATGAAAGGCTAGCCTATGAAGTGGCCAAGTAGTCATTTTGAGTGGATTGCCACACTGTTCGTAGCTAAATTGTACTCCCCGCCGCCTGTCTTTCCCTGTTCAAAAAGGGACGATCCAACCCCCCCCCCCCCCATGCCCACTGGGATGATTGCCAAGTGACGGTGCAGCCTCTCTCCCCATTTCTACCACCATACACAAAACTTAATGTCAAAGCATACGAAAGAATGTCTCATGACATGCACTTTTTGCAGTGGAGCAGATGAGAACCGCAATCGTCCTCCGGGTAACTGGAACAGGTCGATTGTGGCCAGGTGCGCGATAGGTTGCTAATTGTCTGGCGCTTTTTCCAGTTGTTTCGATCTATGGACTTGGAGCACGCTCGTCGTTCTGTTTCCCAGGTAAATGGCAAGGACTATATATTGGCTACCCGCAAGGGATGGACAGAGCACCGGTGGGAGCAAGTGTTGTCCTTGCTTTAGAACCGGATACGAGCCCGTGGCACTTGTTGTTATTCTATGCGGATCTTACTACGCCTTTGTTGCCCAAAGGCACGAGTGAAGCACAGGCACTGTTTTGGTCGCTATCTCCATCCTATAAACCTATGGGCGCTAAGCGCATCGCACCACTTACCAAAAATGTGATGAGGTTGCATGGTGTGGACACTGAGGTGTGGCAAGCGCGCCCCACACACTGCACTGGCAGCATCATGACGCCTAATTGAAAGCCCGATGCCCTAGCTCTTGTCCTTCTGCAACAGGTTGGATGCGGGCGCGTCACTTTGTCAACAGAAACCCACTATGTTGTCACGACCCGAACACGACCCGAACAATTCCTTTAAGGACATCTACAACCCGACGTTTTTTTGTGAAGAGGAGGGAAAGTCCTTGACTACAATGGGGTCAATCATCACACTGCCACCGCAGGATGGGAACATCAAAATTCAGTGGAAACATCGCAACCACCAACCACACATAAAGAGCAAATAATCATTCGCTTGGTTGATTACCACTCAATCAATTGCCAGTCAGTGTTGCAAGGGATGGGCCCTAACATGATCATCAAATGCTTCTTCTTGCATTATGCATAATGCTTCTTATTATGCTGCCACACTGCATGACACCCTCATTAATTGCAAGAACATCGTACACAAATTGAGACATAAGAAGTATGAACCATGCTGGTGGGAGGGAATTGTACATAGCAAGCTCACGCAGAGGGCGTGCCCATGACAGTTCATTGTTGTCATCCTGAGCCGACCCATGCAAAACACAATAGCACCAGACTGTGACCACAGTGTTGCATACATATTAGGTCACAGCATGCATGCATTGCATGAGTGCTATGAACCGAGGCATATATGGCACAATGGGGTTAGGCTTATGCCTAGTGTGCTTGACACAGGCAGGTGCATTACACTCCACACACCTGGAAACTGGCATTCACATTGCTTCCTGCGGAGTACGAAAGCCCATATGAGAACTGATCACCCGGACCCAGGGGAGGTCCACTACGGTGGGCCAGTCTTTGGGGTTGGGATAGCCGTGCCTCAAGGGATATGCAAGTTTTCGTTGCACCTGCTCTTCAGGCTATGTCAATGTGTTTTTGATTTGCTGCATGTTTCTTGTGCAATAGCCTGATTCATCACATCAGCAACTGACACTGAGGAGTGGGCTTGTGGGCGGGTGAAGAATTTACTTTCAATCCCAAACATGGTTCCCTTTAGGCTTGTTCGAACGCCTGTTTGTTGTGTTATGGATTGAAGGGTTTGTGCACCAAACACAGAGGTCGGACAACGTTGATTTGCCATGCTTGTGTGACCTGACCACGGCGTTGATCAATTAAAGAGGGGTGTGTGTGTGTGGTTGTGTGTGTGTGTGTGTGTTGTGTGTGTGTGGGGGGGGGGGGGGGGGCAAGCGTCGGGGGCGGCAAATTTCAAGGTCCAAGCGCAAGAGGGAGCAATATGAAGACGCACACACTGCACTGTTACTGGCTTTGACAGCTTGGCCACTTGAAGTTGAACTGTAGCAGCAACACAAACCCGCCAGCACAACGAAGAAACCAGAACTTCAGGCCACCATGGTTGATTTGCACTCATGAATGGACCGTTGTTTGAAGACTTGGGACAAAGTACATTTTGATTTACGAGTGGAGGAAGATGATGATTGGGAGTTCTTACTACATGGTTTCCATACTAAGATGGCTGTTTTGGAACAAATTGAGGAAGATCGCCTTGATGCAGAGGCAATCTCCGCCTCCATGGGTTGCACATGACCCTTTGGCTTTACTCCGTTCCCTGGGGCCGCCTCCGATGTGGAAATGCGGAGCATTCTCTCGAAGGAGTCCCTTAGATCAAGGGAATCAAGTGCAAGCTCAAGGGCAAAAAGCACCGAGGAATGGGTCAAGGAACGGCGACGGCACCTTCGTAAAGGCAAATCCAAGGCCGCCACTCCTTCCCACTATCCCTCGTGCGAGCACTGCCTAGAGGATTGCACTTGTCGTGCAGAGATCCATGCAATCAACCAAGACCTTGGGAAGCTGAACCAAGAGTTGGTTACACAAAAGAATTCCGGCATTCCAACATTCGAAACGCAAAGGGAAAAGAGTCCCAAAAGATCATCACAGGGATAAAATCGAGTCATTTCCTCCGGTGAAGAGGCGTTGGTTATAAGAAGTCCAAATGTCAAGACAATCTTGGGATTTCTTGGTATCCGAAGGTGAGGTCGCCGGAGAAGGGCTCTCACAAGGGGAATTGAAGAAGATTATGGTGAGCAAGATCCCCGCAAAAACGAAGGACAAGATTCGCGACAGCCAGGCGGAGAAGAAAGTGAAAGGCCATTGGGTGGAAATCAAAGGTTTGAGTACGGAGTTTACCCAGTTGGAGGTAAGAGAAATACTTTCAAGGATATCTACCTTGGAAATAGAGAAGATTAAGTCCTGTGAAGACGTGTGGAGAGTGGAACTCCATGTTCCTGAGTCCAAAGACTTCTTTATCAAGATGGTTGACGGAAAAACAAAGTACAAAGGAAGTGTACTCCGACTTGTTTCGTGGATTTCTAGCTATTCGGTTGATGATGTTTGGCACCAATTGGAGAGGATCAGCGACCTCCAGCGCCTGAAGATCACTGACGGGAAGCAAAAGGTCAATGCGGTTGGAGAAGGAAAGAAATCCTGAGAGATTTGTATGGGTTTTGGTCAAGATCGGCGTGTAAAGACACACCCCACCAACAAACATCGTTGGACTTCTGGGTATTTGGCGCGAATCCAGAGGAATGTCGACTGTGGAGGCCAAGACAAAATACAGAAAAATACTGGCAAGGGCCAACAGTCTCCGGGACATACAAGTCCAAGTCAAGGCCAGAGGAATCAAAGAGATTCCTACGGAAACCAAAGACAATCTCAAGGACCTCAATGGGAAGAAAAGGGTCAATTTCAAGGACAAGGTCGAGACTAAAATAGCTTCGAAAAAAATACAAATCAAGATGGACAAAGCATCCCAGCCAATCCTTTCTAAGCTACAACACCCCAGCAGCAGCCGAAGGGTGGTCAGAGCGCCAGAGACCAAGGGAACCCCCCCTTTTAACCGGACCCCCCCCCCCTTTTAACCGGATCCCCCACATTTTAACTGGACCCCCCCCCCTTTAACCAGACCCCCCCCCTTTTAACCGGACCCCCGACCCCCCCCCCCTTTTAACCGGACCCCCCCTTTTTCACTGAACCCCCCCCCCTTTCAACTGGACCCCCCCTTTTTCAAACGCAGCCTCCCCCTTTTAACCGGACGCCCCCTTTCAAGTGGAGCCCCCCTTTTAACCGCCGAGTTTCCCGACGAGGAGGTTCGTCGGCAACGCTAGCACTGCTCCTCCCGGTGCACTGTGGTCCACCCCCGCCGTTGAACAACCACAACCGAAACCGCACCCGTTTTCAAGAACCTCCGGCGTACGATGGCGGGCCCCAAATCCCTGCACTCCATGGGATATGAACTGACATGTGTCCCAGAAAGAACAATCCCTCCAGGCGCTGGGTGTATACCCCTCAGTACGCCCCCACACCGGCCTGGGCAGGCCCACGCGCCATAGGCACTGCCTTCACCTTAGGACCTTGGTAGGCCGCACCCCCCCCCCCCCCGTGCTGCAGCCGCGTCCCCAGGAGCACTGCATACAGCCCGTGCGCGGCAGCAGGAACCCGCGCGGCGAGGCTGATGGGTGCTTAGCACCATACAGCACAGCCCTACCAGGACACCGACGACCACGAGCCGAGTGCAACACCCCGCCGCACACAGTGCCGCACATGCGAGAGCAAGCGCCCGGGCCGCAACGGGAGAGGTGAAGGAACAAACCCCCCCGCCCCACCCCCGTGGGTCGGCCACGAGTCCAGAGGCACAGCCGAGAGGTGCCACAGCACCATACAGCACAGCCCGCCCACGTGCCACTGAACCGCCACGGCAAGCATGACACGCACGACTGCCGCCGTACGCCGCGCGGCACCCGTGGCCACATGCACCAGGCACCAAGGCTGCCGAGGACTGAGTGAGGGGTGCCACGGCACCGTGCACCCCCCCCCACCACCTGCCCCCCGAACGTCTCTGATGCATTATTGATAAGTGTTTTGCTGCTTCGCTAAGCCCCCTTTCTCTTGGACAACTAGGGACTCAAACCCGAGGCGCATAAGGTCAGCACCACCGTGGGAAACCTCAGGGCCCGTGCACCTCAGTTTCACCCCCCCCCCCCCCAAATTCATTATTATGAAACGGGATGGTCCGCCAGTGGCCATCCCGTACAACCATGTGTTTGCGCAGGGAGTCAACCATGACGTTCGGGCTGACGGGTGCTATTATGTGCCGGTCGATGTGCATGATGAAATGGCAGCCTATGCTACAAAATTCAGGGAATTGCTTGGCGATTTCGACGATGATACCCATTAGCATGAACCTCATGGGGATCACGAGAGCGAGCAGGATTCTGATGCTCTTGACTGCGCACACGGGGCGAAGCAGTCCAGAAAGTGGCATAGGGCCACATCTCGTGAATTGATGTCTCTGGGTAAGTAATCTTAACCTAGATTCCCTTGCCAGCCGGCGTGCCAGCTAGCCAGCCCCCCCCCCCCCCCCACACACACATGCACCCATGAGTCTGAGCACATTTGAAAGGGTTGGGCGTCACACACGCCCACACGCACACTTCAAGTCACACTTACCCGTGGGAACATCCTGTAACCCCACGCCCAGACCAGCATTGGGAAGCCATGTCAGTACTGAACCCGCTTTCTTTGGGTACAGTTTGAGCAATTTTTGTTATGGAAAAGTAGCATTGTGCTTACTACCAACCTCATGTATGCAACTCTTGTGTGTGGTGTTGTGGTACGAGAATGACCCATTTGTATTTGGGGCTCGGTTTCTCATGGGGTCGCAGAAAAATCATGCTTTCTTAGTGTTTCCTCGGGGGTGCTCACAATCGCAACCGGTCGCAGGCAGTCGCAAGCGGTCACAGGCGCTTGAGATGCCCTTTTTCTTGCCAAAAACCCCGTTTTTTGCGGGCTCTACGGAAGTGTGCTATGGATCGTGACCTCTCAACATACATATTTTCTTGTGCTCTTTGACCTGAAGTACTTTTGACAACATTGGACAACAAATGGAAAAGTTGTTCCGGCGCATGGAGGTGCTTTTTAATTTGGTGGCATTCTATCTACACCGGTTCCAGAAGTTTGAATTTATGGGTCCTTGGCGTCACGACCCAAACGTTAAGGAGAAACTAAGGGCACCTAAGCCCGCTGCTTCTACCTCCATCCTAAGCTTTACTTCAAATTCCAGCTCTAGTTCAACCTCTAGCTCAAGTGCACCTCAAAGGAACAATGTTGCGGACGAGGTTGTTGCATCAGGTGGTGAGAGTAGATGCACAGTTTCTCAGTAAATGGACAAAACAGGAGGCAAAACCCCTGCAAAAATTAGGACGTGGTGAACAGCATTGCGCACACTGCCACACCACCACACAGCCACATTGTCTCACTATCACAGTGTCTCACACCCACACAGTCACACTGTCTCACTGTCTCGTCACAGAGTCCACATCACGACCTACCAGCCACAGGATAAATATATTTCAGCACACCAACACACAACCTGTTACAAGAACAGAGCCACATGGATGAATCTAGCAGACATGTACCTGAATAATGTGGTAGAAAGCCGAGGTGAGGAACAGATAGGCGCACAGTAACAGGCACACAGTGGGCACCTACAGTGACCCATAACTCGCTACATGTAACTAGGTAAGGAGAAGAAAGTGACCCCATGACTGCGCGTTTCACAGTCTTATGTGCATCTGCCAACGCCATCTTTTGTGTGCACGTTGCTCATAGCATTACACGCCTCCGGAGTACTCTGAGCGACAAAAATCACCATTTTGGTCTAAAAGTAGAATGAAATTGAGATCCAGCATACCAAGGTTGCCCGCCTCCAACCACTTGTGCTTACAAGGAGCCAACAAGCCAGTGCCAATGCTACTATTTCGGGCAAGAGACAATTGTGATATGTCTTTCTATCAATGTGTTGCACACTCGTAGGGAGAGAGGGAGGGAGGGAGGGCGGGCCCAAGGGAGTCTATGGGTTAAGCCAGCGCTAGACATGTATGAAAATTTTCTCAACGGTCGCAAGCGGTCGTAGGCAGTGAGCAACCCCCTAATGTTTTCTTCATTTGTTCATCTTGTAATTTGAGTTTTTGTGAGGAGTGCATCAATCCTCACTTGTGGAGAGAACGTTGTGTATGGGGAACAGTAGACTCTCTCACTTCTTGGGTGATGGGAGTATTTTTGCTCCATAACCAATGTTTTGCATATGCACATTTGGGCAAGGTTTCTGAGGCCCTGAGATCATTCTGTGGGGGTGGGTTCTGGGGATAATTGCCCACACGCAGCGCGCGGAGTGCGTGTAGAGCACTTACTACCTCCAGGGAAATCCTCTTCCCCCCAGACTGCCCCTCTGCCCCCCTCCCCCCCTCAAGAGGGCCAAATGTTGGAAGGGCGTTGATGTATGGATTGCGGCGGAGCGCCCCCCATGTTTGTGCCCTTGTGCACTCCGATCCCCGTCCTATCACTGACAGCTCCAAGATGGCCACTGGCGAGGAGTATCAGGAACGCCAACACTCGGAGGGCCCACAAGGGTGGGAATAGGAAAACAAGCCTGAGTGGAAGATGCCACAGAGAACTACCAGAACGTGTTCAATCAGGTGTGCTTAAAATGCCCAAGCATGCATTGGAAGAGAGGAGGGGGGGGCGGGGGCTCAAATTCTCTTTCACCGAAGGAGCGGGATAAAAATTCTATTGCCTTTGGCAAGGCACCTCGAAGAGAGGCTGACAGTCAGCCAATCAGTCAGTCAGTCAGGGAAGCAGTCAGTCAGGCAGTCAGTTGGGCAAGCAGGCAGGCAGACAGAAACACACAGTTTGCCGACACGGTCACATTGGCACCATGGGAGAGCCCTCAGATCATGCAAACCCTTACTGTGTATACCCTTTCCCCACTGGGGCATTAGCCTCAGCGACTCCTCTCAGGTAAATTCCAACATCAACATTCAGTGTATTGCAAAGCAACAGGAAATCGGCAGTGGACAAAGCGCCTTTTTTCTGATTCTTGCATTTTTCCTGCAAATTGTTGAGCTGTGTTCCATTGACCACCAACGAGGCACCCACAATTTCTTTTTCAGCAGCCAATTGCGCACCACAACTGTCTGCCGACAGAAGTAGGCGATTTTCATTCTGTGTCCAGAGGACTTGAAATTTCCGCATCTTGTGAATTCCATCAAAACCTTTCCCCCCTGAATCCCTGCCTGCCTCTGGGCAATGTCCCTCATGCACAGCAGGATGGCAGGGGCATTCTCAATGCGACATTGAGAGGTCAGGACGTCATGTCTTGCAGCCTTCATGACACCAGAGATACCACGCAACAACGCGGCCTGGGTGTCAGGGCGGCATCTGCCAGGTCTCCCAGGACCGCCGCCGCGCCCAGCGCCAATGGCAGCATCCTCACCCCCTCTCCAAGTATTCTCTCCCGCTCCCACAGCCTGGTTTGGAACCAGTGAGCGCAATGCATGTTTCCTCCCCTCTTTACCCCCCCCTCCCACCACCACCACCACAACAACTACACTCGGCCTCCCTCCTCCTGGCGGGGCAGCAGCCTGGGCAGCAATCTGGTGCAGCATCCGCCCCATCCTTCTCCTCCAGTGGTCTGATAGCGGGTAATTTACACCATCCCAACTTCAACCATGCTGTGAACGGCCCCAAGGGACCGAAGTTAGATGTTTGAGTTGATATTAGCGCAAGAACTACGTCTGGCCATCTACTGCCATGGTGTGTTTACTGAACTGCAGGACCAGAAATACCCAAGGGTGTGGGACGTACTGAATTTTTTCAAGGAGGCAAACGTGGACGTTATAGGCCATCAGGAACCACACCTCCGAGTGTCTACGAATGGGGCGGACCATGCCAGCTTGGTCAGCAACTTCCTCAGAGAGGGGAGGGGACTGGTCGCTAATGAGACGGTAATGGGTTTGGGGGGCGGGCGGGGTGGCACTAGACGGTTGCCCCTCACAGTGCGCTGTGTACCCGACTGCCCTACACCTGAATAGCTGGAATTTTGTGATGCCCATTATTGAATGGCCCCTTGATCTAGGGGAAGCCTAGAATTGTGGTCGGTTGAGAGGGCCCACAGGGCATGACCTGTGAAATGTCACAAACTGTGTTGTCCCACCGGTTCGGGCGCTCTACTATGGGTGTGCAGTGGCCCTATGTCTCTAGGGTAAGAGGATTGGCATCAACTGACCACCCTGGCCCTCACCCCCCATGGCCTGGCCCCTAACCCGTACCCACTCCCCAATCCTACAACACGCCCCTTTGGTTGCGGTAACAGCAGCCCACGAACCCAGATTGCCCCCCATCCCCCCCTAGCGCCCCCTGTTAAAGGCATGGAGCCATCTCTGGAAACCCACTGATCTTCAGTAGGGAAGGGGGCTGGGGTCTCGCACTCGGCGCGCTGCATCCATACAGCCAGTCCGGTAGCCGCTGCATGGCTGGCACTCACTCCGCCACGGCCCACCTTGCGGTTGCCGCAGCCCACTGGGCCTAGGTACGGTGGTCTAGGCGTCCGTTGGGGCAATTTTGAGGGGTGGAAACCACCAAAAGTGGGGGGTTGCGGGTGGATTAGGTGCGCTCGAAATCGCATTTTGAGCCACGTAGCCCAAGATATGGTCTGTTTTTGGTTTGGGGCTATCGGCGGCCAATGTGCACAGATTCTCGGGCTTTTGGGTGCCATTTGGGGGTGGTTCGCGGACATATTGTGGAGTTAGAGGGCCGAAGAGGGCCCTTAGGCACGGGGAAGTCTAGCTGCATGTGTAGAGTAGCCACTATTTCCCTGGCAGAAACCTGCATATTCAATTGGGCACCGCTATGTCTAGGCCCAGGGGTGGTGAAACACGTAGGTTGGATGGGAGGGGAGGGGTCTAGTATCTGCTCACCCACCCACGACCCCAGGCTTATCGCCTACTGGCCCCGTGCAAAGACATACCTCACCGAAGTTTCCTGAATCACATTCGCCATCCCACGAAATCGAAAGTGGGCTCCGTCGTTGAGCCTCTCTGGGAAGCAACATCGTGGGGCGTCAAGACAACCCACTTTCGCAAGTGATACCAAACCAAGTAGCGGGCTCAGCCGTGTACATGTGCCAGCAGACCCACGACCAACAAGGACAATCGCCCCACCACATCAAGGTAGTGTCATGCGGGTTAGAGGGTGGGGAGGGGAAGAGAGGGGGGGCAATGAGCAGCACTCAGGGCGCGGGCAATGAGCAGCACTCAGGGCGCGGTACCCCACCTTTGCATCGGTCATGTCTCCCCTGATTCAAGGGCCGGGCACCGCCAGCCGGCCAACCCCGCTATGCCACCTATCAGGCATGAGAAAACACCACATGCGGCGG
Source organism: Eutreptiella sp. 'Long Island Sound 2002' (assembly GCA_964036045.1). Lineage (NCBI taxonomy): Eukaryota > Euglenozoa > Euglenophyceae > Eutreptiales > Eutreptiaceae > Eutreptiella > Eutreptiella sp. 'Long Island Sound 2002'. Next base: position 161,882,338 of record OZ038380.1, read on the forward strand.
ACAAACCCGGTGCCGCCACAACGGAAACCGGTCAGGCTAGGCAACCAGCTCAAACCCATTGCACGCACAGTTGTCAGGCCCCAAGCTTGCAGTCTCCCGTGTCAGCCTGTGATGGGCCAATCACTGGAAATACCAAGACCAACGCAATTACCGGGGGTGCCCCTTGTAAGCAAAAGCAGACTGGTTGCAGTGGTCACCCGGGCTGCCACCTGTGGGAGGATGCACCCATGGTGAGCCTGGGGAGGGAGCTGCTTGTCAGTTGGACATTGTGGAAGAATTCCACATTGTGCTGCCCTTGACGCATTTTTCCAGGCTTCGGCCATGAGCTGACCTCCTCCCAGCCCCCTTGCTGCAGTCAGTCGTGATAGACAGTACCAGTTGAATTGCCAGAGCTGCTGCCCGGTGATCCTGTGTGGGTTTGTTCGCGGAGTTCATACGCAATGGCAAGGTGCCGGACCAGGTGGAAGAGTGGGCAATCCAAGGGATAGAGGATATGACAGAGTAAGGAGTGCTGGATTGAGCAGTTCTAGCGTTCATGACGTGTGCAGGCATGGCCATGTACACGGAGCAGGCCAGCAGGGCAGAGCTAATAAACCAATAGCCGCAACACCTGCAGCTGGTGTTAGGTGGATTATTAGATAATCCGGAATTCTGGGTTGTCGGGCCAATTTTGGGCAGGTGCGTTGGCCTGGAAACCTGGGTTGGTGGGTGTCCCAAATCATCCCCTGCACCGCCCCGTGGTTGAGCACATCCCTGGCCCACAGTCAAGGCCAATGAATTTGTTGTGGCCTTTGTTCTGCAACACCTGTTATGTTTTGGTGATGGATGGAGCTGTTCCCCCAACGGGGATCATTACACTGCTTGGTGTTTGGAACAAAGCAACTGGTGAATGCACCCCAATGCTCATGTATAACAGGCCGGAGTCGCAACGGCAGCAAGAAGCGTCAAGCCCTTCAACGCCTGACCACGTTGTGGAAAGGTTGTGCTCACACTGGCAAGTGCAAAAAGACGATCGAAGCGTGGCAGTCGCGGTGGGGCCCGACAATCTAGCGGAAAGGGTATTCTGCTCCGAAGGAGCTGAAGAAGCTGAACGGAAGCCCGATGTTGTGGCGGAAACTCCGGTTTCACCAAGGTAGCCACTATTTGGGTTTCATTTTGCAGCGTTCTCTGTCGCCGATTCTTGCCGTATTTCAGCGTTCAGCCCCCACGCTAAACAGTATGGAGCCAGCGGAAAGATGTAAATGAATTACTGACACTGAGTATATGAGTTACTGAATGACACTGACACGACCACAGACCATATCGGAACGGACAAAGCGTAGCTTGCTCCATGAAAAGCCGCCAGATCGAGCACACCCCCACAGCTTTGCCATATTTTGCTCAATTCTCGTCCTCGGCGGTTTGGGCAATGATGGGGATGATACCTACAACCAGGATTTCATACTACGCCTACTGCCATCTCAGCCATTGGCGGCACATATCAACTAGTGTGCACTGCTATGCACGTTTGACTCATTTTTTGAGCACGAGCTGGGGCAGGGCTGGATTCTTCTGTCAATTGTGTCCTTTTGTTACTTCTGCTTATTGTTTTTCTGCATGGCCCATTTCATTAAAATTGATAAATCGTAGTTTTGTGAGTGCTCTTTTTTGTTTTTTGCACCGAAAGGCATGGAACATGTTTCTCCATCTCTAACATTTTTTGCAGCCTGTCATGGCCCACGTGATTTGCTTCAGTAAGTAAAATCAAGGAGTGGCTGGCTGAGGCAAGAAATGAGGGAGTGGGTGATGGCGTGGGGGTAGTCATGGAGGAGTTGGGGGGGCTGCTGCCACCCCCAGTGACTGGTGTGGCATGCAAGCTCGTGCAATGTCTTCAGAAGCTGGGCTAGCGCAGCATCTGAAAGCATTGCGACTTCATTGTCTTTCTGCATCCCACAGAACCCAGTGGACCGCTGGGAATTCAAGTGAAACGCTCGGATACGTTCACTCTGAATCGAAACACGCACTGCGCGCCGAACGTTGCTGTGGTATCCCTGCAAACGAAAACAGGATAACCTGCTGTACTGCCGGTGACAGCGACCACAGAAAATGTCAGCTGAACACCACTGTTGGGTTGACTGGGACAGCAGAGACCAAGTGGCATGTGCAGTCCAGTTAGTGTCAGGTGTTGAAAAAATGGTTTGTGCCCTTGTGCACTCCGATCCCCATCCTATCACTGACAGCTGCGAGACGAAGACTAGTGAGGGATATCAAGAAGGCCAAGACTCGGAGGGTCCACCAGCACGGGCAGAGGAAACCGAGCCTGATTTGGAGATGCCAAAGGGGACTGCTAGAACGTGTTCCTTCAGGTGTGCTTACAATTCCCTTGCCGACATAGTCACCTGGTTTGGTGGTGGGCCCATTGATCGTAAATCTGGCGATATGCACTCTGTTTTCATGGACTGCATTGGAAATACCTGACCATACTACACTTCGTCCACCCGACTGTGAGGATTTCCCACCCTGCCACAGAGATTGGGATTGTCGCCATGTGGTTGCCAAAACACATGCCATCACATAACACAAAATGCACTGTATTGTGCGTACTGTGTAGACACTTTTACAATGTCCCTCCTAACAGCTGCTCCTCAAGCATCTGATGCGGACTTGCCCCTGGTGGACAGCTGCTGATGTAAAGCGGGGGAGAAAGCAAACGATACAATATGAGCTAAGGAGGATGTGGCTGGGCTTGGTGGTGGTGAATAGGGATAAGAGGAGATAATAATCCTTAGTCCCGCCTCAAGAGAAAACTCGAATGCGGGGGGGCTCAAGGAGAACATTGATGAGAATGCTTTTCGTTTGGCACCCGTAGTGCCCATGCAGCACCCCGTGGAGTGCCCTACGGCGCCAAAAAGGGTACGTCATCGGGTGTTGAACAACAGTGCAGTGCCGCAAAACCAACACTCATATGCGAATACACTTCCACAAAACCATAAAGCAACTGATCGGGTATGAGATGCGATGTGGTATGCAATGCAATGATATACTCCAACCCCATGGTGTCAGAGGGATGGTGTACAGATTCTACAGTCCCGCCATGCATGGCCCCATAGAGTTCCACAGAGTCTGCAGCTCTCTACAGCTTCTGCAGAGCTCTACAGTGCTTTTCTAACAGTCTACAGAAGTATGCAGACCTTATTTTTGTATCAAAAAGTGTTGAATTGGTAATTTTGTGCTACATTTGACACGAAGACATGACCGGCAAGATTACAAACATGCATTGTTAATACAGCAATGCTGAAACAAATCAGATGAGTCATGGATCCACCGTTATTTCCCTTCTGGGTCCCCAAATCACCTCAAAGAGAGCTTGTTACATCAAGCACAGTCGCGGGCGTCGTATACCCCGCCTTTTGGGGGCTCATTCGCGTAGCATACCCCAAGGCATGATATTTGATGCCCAACCCCTTGTAAAATCATTATTTTGCCCAATAGAACGATTCCCCAATGGATTTTTTGATCCTGAGGCCTCTATCCCGTGAAACTGGATATCACTTTTTGGGGGGGTTGGGGGATGGGTGGGGGGGGGCAAAAAAATTTTCTGCTCAGAAGGGTTTGAACGAGGGACAGGTTGGGCAGAGCTGACGGGTCGGCCGGCGGTGCCGGCGGTCGGCTGACCGGTAATCGATCCGCCGACCTACAGGTCTGTGGTCTTCTGCATTACCATTCGATCAGCCCCGCTTGTTCTGACAGTTGCTGCTCTCCACACTGCTTGCAGCCAAGCCTGCCACCGAAAAAACCCGAACTGTGTGTTTCTGTCTGCCTGCCTGCCTGCCCGACAGACTGTCTGACTGACTGCTTGCCTGACTAACTGACTGGTGGCTGACTGTCAGCCTCTCTTTGAGGTGCACTGCCGAAGGCAATAGAATCACCTCGCAGAGGTTGTTAGATCAAAGCCACGCAGGCCCGTATACAGGGGAAAACGCCACCTACCCCCCCCTTTTTTGGGCCTTTTTCGGGCTATTCGCGTGCCCTTCCTCAAGGGGTTGAATCGTTTGTTTAACCCTTTGTAAAATTATTATTTTGTCCAAAAAACGCATCCCGCAATGAGTTTTTGGTCCGGACCCCCAGACCCCCCCCCCCCACTTGAAACCCAATGTTTTGGGCTTTTGAGGGAGGGCGGGGGGGGGGGGGTAAAACCAACCCCCCTTTTTTTGGGTTGAAAATCAAGTACCACCATCTTTTAGTTCTTTTCGATTTTGAGCCGAAAAAGTGTTTCCGGGTCCCGACTCCATGGGGTTTGTATGGGGTGGAATGGGACGAGCACTTATGCACTTGTTTATGCACTTTTCGGCCATTTTTGCTATGTTGGCGGTCAGGGCAACCTGAAGCACCCAAGGCCCCCGTGGATGGTGACAGACGGATAAGACGGGTGAGGCGAGGGAGGGTGGGAGGGAGGGTGGGAGGGATCTGCTAAAGTACACGCGCACGCCAGACTATCGCAAACAGACCGGAGAAGGGGGTTTCGGTGGCCGGAGGGGGCTGTGTCTGGTTAAAGTTGCCGACAAATGGCGCCCAGGGGGGCCTGGTCGTCTCAAGTTGCCCGAATCCTTACCTCCCCCAACCCCCCCCCCCCTCTTCTCTGCACCCGGGTGCCTTGTTTGCCCGGCAGCACCCAAAGTGTGGGGTGCTGTGGAGCAAGTGAAGCACCCAGACATGCATTTGGGCCTCCGCACCACAGCAAGGTCACCGGGCCCAAGGTTTACTTGGGCGTGGATGAGCATTGGGGCGGGGACCGATGTGGGTGGGGGGGTTTGATAGCTGTTTTTTTCACGGAGGGGTGGTGAGACACAAAAGCTATTGAGCACTACTGCCCAAACGGGAAGGTGTGTCTAACGCTGCCCGCTGCCCCATTTGCATCACCCAACGTGCACAACTAGATAACTGATGGTCCCATGGATGTGATTAGTGGTTCGTAGACCGTAGAGGTTATGGTCCCAGGGCATTCGGGGTGGTTGGTGGGGCCAGTAACCCCTACCCCCGTGGGGGTAGCTGATTCTTAGGCTATTTAAGGTATGGGTCCTGGCGCCAAAGGCATTGGAACTTTTCTTGGCTTTTCCCTTGTGATAGTCAGTTGGGATGGGTGGGTGGGTGGCTGGATCGGTTGACACCCCCCTCCCCCGGCATGTACAATTTTTCGGTTGGTGGGCTGCCCAAAAGTCTGGGTGGCTGGGTGTCCCAAATCTCACCCCCCCCCCCCCCGGGATATGCCTACATAACAACCTTAATATCTCACATTCTCAAGATGACCGCCTTCATGGTGGAGAAAATACGCCATGCGGCAGTGTACCGCTCGGGGTACACAAACTCGTAAAATGTTGACCCATTGGTCGGCGAGCATCACTGCAGCTACCCACGGTGAGTGCACACCATATTTTGGGTGGTCCCTCATTTGACCCTGCTTAATGCATATAGGCCCTTCAACAACATGCCCCACCGTGCGAGTGGAGCTCCCAAAGGTTTCCTTTTCTTATACCTGGCAAAGGCACCGGGCGTGTTCAATGATGGTACGATATGAGCACCACACCACATGTCGAGGATGCCGTTGTAGTCTGTTAGGGAGGTGGTAGAATAAGGGGTCCTTACTACCGATTGAAATTTTTCTTGATGACTGGAAGCAGGCCCATCTTTTTGATGGCCTTGATACTGGCATCCGCAATACACATTCAAGTTACTAGTGCTATTGTACTTGGACTGTTACCCATTCAACACCAGGCTCTCCGTGGCTATACAGCCACAAACAAGTGGGACAATATGTGGACGGCCCCCACCAACATTGGGGTATTGTTTTTTACTAGATGTGGTGAAGAGTTTCTTTGGTCCCGTGGTTGTTTGTGTCTTCCTCCTACGCACACTAGGCGCACCTCTGCCAGCAAGTGATTGAGGACAAATACCACAAAACTATCAACCCTTTCTACCGATACCGGTTGGCTTTGCGGTCCGATACACTGCCTATACTCATGCAATTTGACTTCAGAAGTGCATACTACGAAGCGAATTTACCATAGAATTGTATGCAAGCATGCACTTTGCCCATAGATTCTGCGTGCTACCATGCAGTTTGCCCGTAGAAGAGCATTCTCCCAAGCAATTTCACCATAGAAGTGCACACTACACTCGCCCCTGCACTATTTGGAGAGGCACCGTCATTGTAAGCCAATATGCCGAGAAAAGGCAATGTTTGATTATTGCCATGCTTGGGGTCATGGAATCTCCATTGTGAAACCCCAGCTATATTGGAATGCGAGTTTGGCGAATGAATCAATAAGCACAAACATAGGCTCCGGCTCCTACACTATCAAAACACACAATTTCAGCCACGGGGGGTGCTCCTGGTCGGCACCCGACCTCAAAGGGGGGGGGGGACCCCCCCCTCTACGGACCCCAAAATTGTCGCACGGAACAATGCGCTTTGTTGGCGGCGCCGGAGGCGCCGGAGATTTTGTTTTAGGCATACGGCACAGGGAATTTTTTTTGTTCGACCCTATGTGTCTCTACTCAAAATACTCAGAATTTCGTGGAGAATTCAAAAATGGCTAAAAAGCACAATGTAGCCACCTTGCCCACAAGTGGGCCACTACTGATTCTGCCCCCCACTCCGAAGCGGAGGGGCTCCCCGAGGCGGCAGGGGTTATGTAGCCACCTTGCCCACAAGTGGGCCACTTCTGATTCTGCCCCCCGCTCTGAAGCGGAGGGGCTCCCCGAGGCGGCAGGGGTTATGTAGCCACCTTGCCCACAAGTGGGCCACTTCTGATCCGGGTGCAGCGAAGAGGAGAAAACAAAGCTGTTGCAAGCCTTTGACAATTTCCGGGCCCCATTGCCACCGAAGGGGAAGCCTGCTGCGCCGCCGGCCCTGCCCACTGTTCTCCCTGCTCTTCTCTCTGGGCCAAACCAGGGTAGTAGTAGCAGTGTAGTAGTAGCAGGTCCCCCCCCCCGCCTTCGGAGGGGGGTGGGGTCCCCCCCCCCCCCCCTACAGCCCCCCAAACTGTCGAACACCCCTAGGGGTCATACATTGGCTGGCGGCCGCCCCCGTGATTTCAGCACTATTCAACGCTGGCGATGATCCTTTGGTATGTGGGTTCAATCTGCTTGACAATGCAAAACCTCAATCCTCAGTTTGAGATGTGAAATTGTTATCTGTACTCTGTGATCTGTGAGGATTCGTAATGTCGCTGATGGATTCGCGACTATTTGTGGATCCCAGTGTCAGAATTCTGTCAGTCCTACAGGGGGGCTGCACTGGCCATTACACAAGCCTGCCATGGTGCTTGGGGTGTTATAGGGCAAAGCGGGCCAGGTCTTGAAGCACAGTTTGGCAGTGCACCAAGCGACCCAGTGTCTGCCTACCTATCTGCGCAGGGAGGGTCCAAGAACGGCAGTCACCAAGTGCAGTGGATGGATGCAGTTTCGGCACAAGGGGCATCCATGCAAGCTCCCCAACCCCCAACCGAGTATTCACTCGACTGCCTCATTCCACGCAGATATTGGTTGTGCCTGCACTTTTTCGTCTGAATTATTATGTGGATCCCCTCCGCTGATTTTAGCTCCCCCCAACCCCCTGCCTGTTGGGAGTCTGGACTTGTGGATATGGATCTGTAACCCTGGCGGATTTGGGGGCCAACTTGAAAGATCGCGAAGGGAGGGGATAATAGCTGTTTGTACCTTGCCGGTCCCTTTTATTCTTTTGCTGCTCCAACTCTTAGGCGCGAGCGCCAGTACTCAAATGTGGAGGTGCCAGAACCAGAAGTTGCCAACACCAAAGGCCAATGCAGGTGGTGTCTGTGGGCGGCATTGCTGATCTTGGTTATCACGTTGGCCTCAATGTGTGCTATTTACTGGTCGTCCTCAAAGGCCGTGAATATCCCCAACAGCAAAGCTGCCAGCGCCAGCCAAACGCCCAAAGGTATCTCACAAAGGAAGTTGCTTGTCGTCCCTGTTTTTGGAGCCTGGACCCTGCAGTCAACGGGGTACTTGATTCTGCAGGCTGCAAGCGATTCGGTAGAAGTGTCTAGCTTCCCCCCCCCCCCCCAAGACGCGTTGGGACGGGGTAGTGACCAAAATGGAAACGCGAAGTGCTTGTTTGCTGTCGTTAGCAGCGAAGGATATGATTTGTGGGGTTGGATGGGGGAAGAGTGGCTATTGAGGCCTGTGATGACGAGTGACGAATGGCGATTGCTCCTGTGGCACAACGGAGGAAAGACACGGGGCTTGCACACCGTGTGGTTTCCTCGTCTGGTTCAGTAAGTGGGTGCACCAGCTCCAGGTCTGGTTGTAGCTCTTGCCGCAATTCCGGCCAAAGGTGTTAAGAACAAGGAGCAGTAGGATTGTGTGAAGGCCCTGTCTGTGGAATCATTGCACAATGCCCAGTGCTGCATGCTATGTCTCAGGTTGCAGGGACAGGGCAGGAATTTCGGTGCTGATGGCATATTTAGGGTCCAACAACCAGTTGTCATTCTTCATTCGTCATTCGGCGGGGGGATGCCCGGGGGGGGGGGGGGGGGGGGCTCCCCCTCCCACTTGTATCCATCACTGGTTGCTCGCCAAATTTTTACAGGCAGAGGGGTGTGGTAATGTATACGTGAGGATGGAGGAATCCTTTGGGGGCTTGGGCTTGGCGAATGCAGCCTTTTTGGGGCTGTCTGGCCCCAGGATGTTCTCCACAGGGAAAAGATCGCTATCTTGGGCTGGGTCATCGTAGGTTGACCGATTACTCATATCCATTAAATAAAAACAGACATGGCCCCTGTGCGTTCGGGTTTTATGTTGAATGCAGGGGTTTCTAGGTCGTGTATCATTTGTAATCACCGACTGCGTGGTACACAAGCATCCCTGATGCCGACTCTGAGTTTGTTGCAAGCCGCCGGTTGGACAGAAAAGAGGTATTTATTAGATAAATGTTGTGCCGAAGAAGCATATATTGTATGCCAGTACTACCAGCAAGTCACACATTGGTGAGCTAGCACCCATGGCCTTGTGTGACATTCACGTTGCTGGTTGTGGTGAGCACCTCCCAGCCTGGGGTCTTCGTGATGACCGCATACCGGGCACTGATCAGGCCGTCAGGGCAGGACGCCATGGGCAGAAGTTGCATTCTGGATCCCCCCCCCCCCAGGCAGGGGGATGCCCGCAGCAGTGCGGATGCCCGCATAAGTACGGATGCCTGGTTGTCATAGCAGAAGGTTCAAGGGCGAGAGGCAATAGGCGCCGCCACAGGCTAACAGAGCCAACCACCAACGCCTTGTGCGACCCCCCCCCCCCTCCCAGGGGTACCCCCCGAAAAAAAACGGCTGTACGCCGGTAGGAAGAATTATTTTCTACCCCCCCTGGCCTGGGCTTTACCGACCGACTGAGTAAACATTCCTCTATGTCGCATGCACTGACCTGCTTTCTCCTGCATTCACGTACGTTCGCTCACGGTGTTTGCCTACCTTCCTTACCACATTCGCCTAAATCACCTCGAAGAGAGGTTGTTAGATCAAGCGCAGGTGCGGGCGTTGAAACCCCCCCTTTTGGGGGGTCGTTCGCGTAGCATACCCCAATGTATGGCTTCTGACGTCTAACCCCTTGTAAAATCATCATTTTGGGACCAAAAATGATCCCCCAATGATTTTTAGGATTTTGACCCCCGTACCCCCCCGTACCGGGGTACCCCTTTTGGGGGGGGGGGGGGTCAAAACTTCCTTGCGTATTGTGGCCGCTGCGTGTGTATTTGGACCTGGGTCCCGAAGAACTTTGTTCTTGTATATGGACCCCCTAACCCATGGCGGGGGTCCCGGTTCCCAACTTCGGGTACCCCCAGCCCTCCCCCCCCCCCCCATATGGCCCCTTGCCATTGATGACTTAGCCGTTTTCATGCCGGATAGGCCATTTAGTGGCACGTGATTTTTTTTCGAATTTCGTACTTGAGCACCCATGGGGACCCACGTAGTGGCGACTGGGCCCATCTAGCCTGAGCCATGGGTCCCCCAAAAGCTTCCAAATTGCTGTTTGTGGGCGGTTCGGCGGCATTTGGTGTGCGCACAAACTGCTTCAGCAGTTTTCCACCCTCTACAAGTCGAAAGTTGATGTTAGATCAAAGCCAGGCAGTCCCGTATATATGGAAAAACGCCATATACCCCCCCATTTTGGGCGTTTTTGGGCCTATTCGCGTAGCATACCCCAAGGGGTTGAAATGTGAACTGTGAAATCATTATTTCGTCCGAAAAACGCATCCCCCCATGAGTTTTTGATCCGGACCCCCCTGGACCCCCCCTCCCCCCTTGAAACCAACCTTTGTGAGGGGGGGGATCAAAAATGTCAAGAAAATGACCCCCCTTGTTTCTGGGTCCGAAATCATGAATCTTTTGGTTTTTTCCGTTTTGAGCCTAAAAAGTGTTTTCGCGTCCCAACACCATGGGGCCGAGTGGGACGATCGCTTATGCAGCTTGTGCACCTTTCAGCCATATTTGCTATGTTGGCATTTTTTGGTGACCTTGGTGAACCCTTGGTACCCACTCTGAGGGGTGCAAGCAGGGATGCTATGATAGTGTATGCCGACTAGGATACGGAAGGACGTTTTTTGCAGTCTCTAGCTTTGCTGAAGGCCGGTCCTGTGTTGGAGGGGTTGTGCTTGGCGTCCAGCGTGGGAACCACATGATGGTTGCTCGTGCCTGGGGACGGCCCGGGACATCTTTTTGGATGCGGTAGAGGGCCCTGCTAGCTTCTTGGTTGGGATTCATGTTACGGAGTGTGGCACGTCAGGTGCGGCCCGAGTTGGGTGTCCACATAGCCAAAGTGTGGGGGACTTCGGCGGGGTTGTAGCAGGCGGGCAAGTTGCCGAGCCGGGTGGCCAACATTTTCGCTGACAACATGGGGGTTCTCTCCACATTGCTTCGGGTCGAGTGGGGGCATGCCTGCCGGAGCAACCACACATCAACCGAGGACTTGCACACAGGCGCCATGGCAAGGAGAGGGGGCGGGGCACTGCAGTTGAATTCTGCACCCTGGCAGCTAAATCTGGCGGACCCGGTTTCAACATTGGTTTGGAAGATGGGAGTGGAAAATAAAATCATACCTGCCACTGCTCGGGAAAGGGTTTTTTTGCGGGGTGCTTGCACGGCACCTTGAGGGGTGATTGCACATAGGGATAGCCTATCCGCTGCGGGTCAAATTTATGGTAACCACGTGCTTGTTAAGTGTAACACTGAGAAAAGCTTTCACTAGCAAGTACTTTTGGGGCTTGGCCCAAGGAAGGGCAAGCACCCTGACCCTCTGTTGCAAAGCAATGTTGCGGCCCATTGCCCGTGAGGCATGAGTCGACGAGGAGACATCCCACAGGCACCCCGCACCATGTATAAGTTTTTCCAGATGCACAAGCTGTGCAATCAGCTGTGATAGGATTTGCGTTGATCGTGTTGGGTGGGACAGGAGCACGGCAGGCTAAAACCAACATATTGTTTTACACTCTAAATCAATAGTGGACGCCTACCCTATCGGTTGCACGGTGGTCTATCGCCACCGGTAAGCAATATTAACAACACTGTGGTTTCCCACTTGCAATGTGCTTTTGTCAAAGTACCCCCCTTGTACTCATCAGACAATTGGTTTCAAAACCATTGTTTTGCTTTGCCCTTTGATACATCTACATTCCTCTTAACCTTGCATTGGCACTCAGGTACATACCCCGCAGTTCCCGTACTAGTCGCAGGGATCTGTGACACAACATGTGCAACAAATCCGACGGGATTTGTAGCCACATAGGCACTCATGTAGAAAGCAAATATTGAAAGGGACACGGGAAAAAAATGGAAGGGTGCACCTATGCGAAAAAGGGTGCAAAATTGAACAGCGACCCTGCAAGGAGGTTTGTACACTAAGCAAAGAGCACAACGGCTACCAACAGTTGCATATTAGTGCAATGCATCGTCCCCTTTGAGTGCACAGAATATACATGCAAACCATTCGGTGTGTATACCACACATAAGGATTTTTGGTTGGTATCCCAGAACGTCCTGCAAAACGCCTTTTTCCACAACCCAGTTAAAACATAAGCTCTCGTGGGGAATGGTAAAAGGACATTGTGCCGAACGCTTTTTTCTTGAAACCCAAAACACAACCCTGTTCTCGCAGTTTGCTGAACCATCATTTTGCCCAACACTTTTTTATTGCAAGAACTAGTAAAGGGGCATCATGCGTGAGAAAACAAAGCTGTATGATAGGTTGCCACCCTCTAACATGCTGTACTGGTGTGCGTCTCTGGCTTTGGCTGGCACTGCCAGGTCAGCTGGGAATGGGGCTTGCATGATCTCTATACACTATCCACGGTTTGAAGCTGCCCCCCACATGCCTCCTTGTAGCCCTGGACGCTTGGTTAATGACTAGGAAGGCAATTTAGCCCTGGTCCGAACCCCGAGGACCTGGGGAGCTGCGCTTCACGGGTAGAGGGGCGTGCTTGAGCAGGGCGGGGGATGCGTCCTCTCAGGGTACACAACATTGTTGGGCAGTGCATCCTCTTGTGTCAGGTGGTGGCGAGTATCACGCCCTACTTGTTGCACAAACGTGTTCTGATCTCGGATTGCAAATCATTGTCGATGAGGGCGAGTGCATTAAGGCGGCCGCTGAGTTGGGTTTTGGTGTGAGCTCCATTGCGGTCAGGCACAGCAGTAGCGAAAGGGCGGCGGGATGCATAGATTTCACTGGGAGCTCCGCCAGCCACCAGCTGGAATTCAACACGGAGCTGAGCAGCACATACACCGACAACTCATGGACTGATCTGTATCAGATTTGCAAGTCACAGAGAGGTAAGCCCCCTCCACCGCATGTCACCCCCCCGGCCCCACTGTGCCCTGCTGTCAATCGTAAGCCGTCAGGGGGGGGGGGGGGGGCATCCCCCCCCTCTCTCCAGCCCAGGCAGGGGCAGCCAGATTGCACAGGGACGACAAATTGTGCAGCCTGAATCATGCGCCTGGCACATAACATGACTTGTGCCTGCGAGGAGGGCCGTGGATCCCTGACGCTGTTGTCGGAGAACTGGATGCCATATCGTGGGGTTGTGCGTTGTTGGCGGACTATCCTACTGCGGATACTGGGGAATGTGGGGATGGGTGATTGGCAGACGCCATGTGGTTTGTTGACGTGGGCGGCTGTTACTCCGCAGTGTGTGGTCGTCATTGTGGGTGCTCGCCCCCTCATGCGCTGCCCCAGGGGAGGGCTGTCAACGGGGTGTTTATAGGACGTGTGGAGACATGTCAAGAGGGTCTCACAAGGATGGTATGCAGGGGGGGCAAGAAACTCGTAAGGGGGCGTGGACTACAGATGGGAGTCCACCCCCAAACAAGGCGGGTAGTGACCCTGCGACAAAAAGAGTTGTGCAGTCAATCAAATGCTGCAGTGGCTTTGGGGGGAGGCAAGGAGTGTTTCGTTGAAGCCAACACATGGGGCAAAGGGCCAAGGGGGCTGACTTTATGTGACAGGGATCAGTTGTACAGTTGGTGCAGCGAGACGGAAAAAGGCCCCAAGTTGGATGAGCAGCGGTGCAAGAAAGCCGAACAAACCGGCACCAGAACAAACCGAATGGCACGGTAGAGACATCGCATGGCCGCCGGCCCACTGTCAGCGGAAAGTAGTGCACACTACAACGACGCCACTGAAATCATCTTGGAAGACCATGTGGTCGTCCACTTTTTCCATTCTTCAGAGCGCCCGTGAACGGCTGGACGGCTGGACGGAATGAACCGGCGGTACCCTCGGCGGCGGTTCGGCTCGGCCGGTTAGGTTCCGGCGGTTCGTCTGGGCGGCGGTGTCGGCCGGCCGATTCGGCCGGCCGGACCGCCGGGCGGCACTTCGGCCGGCCGAGTACCGCCGGGCCGTTGCCACGCATCCCCCCACCCCCCCAAGGCATCCCCAGGTTAGGCACCCTTTTTTTTCACCCACCTTCACCCAGGAGTCATGTTATATAAGGGGCCACAGGCAAGGCGGTACACACAGAACGCGGTGCCCACACAAGGCGGTGCACACAAAGGGCGGTCTATAGCTACCGCAGGAGTCATGTTCTTTAAGGGGCCACAGGCAAGGCGGTACACACAGAACGCGGTGCCCACACAAGGCGGTGCACACAAAAGGCGGTCTATAGCCACCGCAGGAGTCATGTTATTTAAGGGGCCTAAGGCACATGGGGTGGGGGGGGTATCGGAATGAGCCGGCAGTTCGGCCGGCCGAAATCGGCCGGCCGAGACCACCGCCGAGGATTTCGGCCAAGAACCGCCGCCGAGCCTCACCGCCGTTTCATTCCGATGAGCTCGTGAAAACTAAACTTGCTTTCTTGCACCGTAGCCCATAGATACCCTTCAGATGGGGCCACGTCTTCTCCGGTGCTCTGTGCCTTGGTCAAATCGGGGGAACTGGGTCTCGGGTTGGGGACGGCGCTACCGTTGGGGACTAGGACGGTGTTATGGACTGTGGTATCCCAGGGCGTTGGTTGACGCTCTCTTCCTAACACTCTGTGTGACCGGCGGTGTGCCTCCGGGCACGTGCCACATGCATCCCCCTGCACAGATATGTGTGCCGACTGGGGCTGTGATCCCCTGGTCCCTCACCGCTTCAAATCCAACGGCCACCATCACATTTCTCGAATACGGTACCCACAGAGGCGGGAGGTATGGGTCTTGCACTTTCATCAGATCTCCAGCACGCAAGATGGTTAGGGAAACACTGTTCAGCATGGCGTCATACCGCTGACGGACAGTGTGTGTTGTCGGTGCCCCACCACCAGACACCACCTCCGCCATCACCTTTTTGGCAGAAAGGTACCTATGGTCTGTTGGCCACTGATGAGCAGCTGTTTTATGTGCTGCTGGTGCGTGTCCTTGCACTGCCAGAGCACGGCATTCTGATCGGGGTCGATTGGGGGCTTAAGCCAGTTTTGGAGGCTTGTGCACCACATGTGCTTTCTCGGAATCCGACCTGCAGTGCTGTTCCGGTGGCCATCAATGACCAACAGAACAAATGGTAGGCTCACCAGGGGACTAGACACATCCTTTTGTGTCAGGTGTTGTCGGTTATCGGGCCCTACTTGTTGCACAAAAGTGCACTGATGTCGGACTGCACATCATTGACGATGAGCACGAGTGCATTAAGGCGGCCGCTGAGTTGGGTTTTGGTGTGAGCTCCATTGCGGTCAGGCACAGCAGTAGCGAAAGGCCGGCGGGATGCATAGATTTCACTGGGAGCTCCGCCAGCCACCAGCTGGAATTCAACACGGAGCTGAGCAGCACATACACCGACAACTCATGGACTGATCTGTATCAGATTTGCAAGTCACAGAGAGGTAAGCCCCCTGCACCGCATGTCACCCCCCGGCCCCACTGTGCCCTGCTGTCAATCGTAAGCCGTCAACGGACGGGGGGGGGGGGGGGGCATCCCCCCCCTCTCCAGCCCAGGCAGGGGCAGCCAGATTGCACAGGGACGACAAATTGTGCACCCCGAATCACACGCCTGGCACATAACATGACTTGTGCCTGCGAGGAGGGCCGTGGATCCCTGACGCTGTTGTCGGAGAACTGGATGCCATATCGTGGGGTTGTGCGTTGTTGGCGGACTCCCCCGTTGCGGATACTGGGGAATGTGGGGATGGGTGATTGGCAGACGCCATGTGGTTTGTTGACGTGGGCGGCTGTTGCTCCGCAGTGTGCGGTCGTCATTGTGGGTGCTCGCCCCTTCGTGCGCTGCCCCAGGGGCGGGGGTATTGGGGCAGGCAAGGGGAGGGCGGAAGGGGGGAGTGGGCCTGCGGGCCACCCACTACAACCGCACGTGTCCTTGGGTTATGCGGTTATGGAGGTATTTATGAGATGCCAGTGCTTTGGCGTGTTGACGGGAAGACAAATTCTTAAGGGTGGGTGTGTTCCCCCCACACGCCACCGCCTCATTCCAAAGATTTCTCTAATGCATGCAACAGTGTGCACATTCCTGGATGCGCAACGAATCACCCTCTCTCCCTGTCTAAGTCTCTTGTCTAAAAGCCTCAAAACCGATGCTTCGACTGCGTCCCGCGCAAAGTGGGGCTGTCCACTTTTTGAACAAAAGTACAGAAGTCTTGTTCACGAAGGAATGTCCTGGTGCCTGTCTACCTCCCTCCCCCCCCTACCCTACAACTGGCAGTGTACACGGGCGACCCCAGCCGTCCTTGAGGGGGAAAACAGAGCTCCTAGAGGACTGACAACGAATATTGATGTCTAACACTTTCGAAATTCTGTTGAACAACCAGCTTCAATGTTGATTCAATTCTGGCCATAAGACCAAGAGTACACTGGAGGCACGTTGGGTTCCAGTGAATTGATATGCATAGTAATCACAATGGAGCATTGTGTGCACAACGCAGGTGTCACAGTTGTGGTTTGTGTCACGCTTCGCCTTTAAGTCACAAATGTGATGCGTGCCACAGATCTGAGATGTGTTGCGAGGTGATCCACTTGTATGTGCTGACCTTTCTCTGCTTTAATTTGGGAGTCCACCCACATACTTACGTACTTGCTCGCATGCCACGAAGTGCAATCCTGCTTGCACAGCTAAATGCGGCAAAGATATGGGGTATCATGCTGGTCCTATCATCAATGGAAATGCTGGATCTTCCGATTGGTCGAGGAGGAGCCCACAAGAGTGTAACGAAGAATGTATTCGCGAGACCAATTGCAGGTTTTGGGATTTTGAACCTGTCACCAGGATTTGCCGGTTGAGGTCCGGTGATGGAGGCGGGCCAACCAACGCCCCAGACTTTTCATATGGATAGAAAGGCTGCACTTTCGGTGTGCCCACCGCTCACTCCTGCTTCTGTTGTAGCAATCATTGGTCGCAGCCACATCTCAGTATTGTGAGATCAAGTAGTTCATTTCATTATTGTGTCTTGCTTTGTGGTGTAGGCGTTGTGAGGGCGCATTGTTGTTGGTCTTTCTTTGATGACCGATCAGCTTTCAGCAAAGCCAGATCCGAAATGAGGCAACAGTGTGACCAGGGCATGCGGGGCATGGGGGCAAACATCGGGCACTCAAACAACCAGGATCACTGCTCATGTTTTGTTTACAGAGTGTCCTGGTCACATGATGACCGTTGCTGTGGGCCCTGCTGACCTAACCTGGCAGTGGCTCAAGTCTACGGGTCTGGCCACGGTCACAGAGACAGTCGCAGTCCCAGGGGTGCAGTGGTGCCCCGTTCGGTGTGGGAAGGATTGTCGGGTCAACACAGACTTTCCAGACGCCGACGACGAGTTTCGCGTTGTTGCCGATGCAACATTTGGACTAGTTACTGTAAGCCGAGTGGGTACTTCTGATGGTTGGGACATGGACCTGCAGCTGCCCTGTTGCGCATCTGGTATTGTCTTCGCGCTGCCTTTTGTGCTGTAAACACCCCTCCTCCCTGTGCGAGGATGCGGCTCTCCTGTTCCTGTGGGAGCCTGGTGCTGCTGTGGAGCACTGGGGATTGTGACTGCCAACCAGCCCTGTTGTGCCGTGCGCGGTTACAGGGCGGCCACTGGGGCTGCCGTGTGGACAGCACCTGCGAAGGACGGGGAAGGGGGTGGGGGAGGGCATGGCGACGCGACAGGGTGCTGCACTTGCTGAGGTATCGTGCCGCCTTGCCCTGCTCGACCAGGGGCAGCCGTATCCGGTGCGCCACTGGACTCGGCTCCGAGCATGACACCATGGCACCATGACACACGAGGACCACAGGTAAGGTAGGTGGCTGTGTTCAACAATTTGTGTGGAGAAGGGCGGGTCAACAGTGGACCCCTCTCCCAAGGGATGCTTCGGGGGACTGGCACCCCGCATGTAACGCCTGCTACAAACAGACCGACGGCCAAAATCTTTTTTCAAAGATTGCAACAGTGTTGCTTGTGAATTGCTTCCAAATGCATGGGAACCACAAGCAATCTGTCTGGGGCACCCAGGAACTCCCCCCTTGCCTGCATTGGGCACTCCACGGGGCGGGGGGTTTGGTGAAAAACAGGGTTCGGCAATGTTCTCCCCGAAACGGGGGGTGTTGCAGGTTCCCCTGCTCCTTGGCCCTGCCCCATGCTCCTCCTTGTCTGCGTAGGCTCACCCATGACTTGCAAGAAGGTGCGTGCGGCACCAAGTAAGCCCCCCCCCCCCCCAAGGCCCTGTTCATTTGGGCTGTGGTGGGCAGCTTCCTGATGAGTTGGATCGTCCGCAGGGGAGGGGCGGAGGGCTGTGGCGTCTGTCGTTTGGAATTCCGTTTCTGGACTTTGGAATTTGGTTTTGGTTCTATGCCCCCCCCCCCATCTGCCAGGTGTCCTGTTCTGGGTACATATCTAGGGGAGTGCTAGGGGAACTGGATAGGGAGGAAAGAAGGCCCCTTAGGCCCTGGTGTGCCCAACGTGGTCCCTGCCACTTGCTACCCTGGTTAAAAGGTGCCTTGGTGGTTGGTGTTGGGGGATAAGTGTGCTGGCCAGCCCCCCGGTTGTGTCTCGTTTTTCATGGCTGTTCCGCCGTTTGCCGGAACTTGGAGGGGTGGGGCGGGGTGGGGTGTGCTGCATGGCGGCTGTTGGTCAACAGCCGCGCGGGGTGCATCCGTTCATCATTCATCGCTCTCTCGTACAGCCTGCGAGAAGAGTCAGATGACGGTTATCGTGGGGCCTAACCCTGACTCTGTATCCAAGACCGTTACAGTGCCAGGGGTCCTAAGGTGCCCCAGCCCATGTGGAAAAGGCTGCCGCACCAATCGCGATTACCCAGAGGCTCCAGACGAGTTTTACACTGTGGTTGACGCATACTCAGGAAGGATCACGGTCACCCGAAAAGATGCTGCCGCGGGCTGGGGCATGGACCTAAAGCTGACGTGTTGTGCCTCTGGTATGGTGCGTGCTTTCTTCTTCATGCTGCAGAGCTTCCCCCGCAAATAATGTATGAATCCCAACTGCATCTGATGGGTTACCTATAGTGACATGACCTCCGAACTCCGATTCACTGATCTGCTCCCAGTGACAGCCATAGACATCGACGCCTGGAGGAAAGGCGGTCCCGTATGCCCAAAGGTTAAGAATGAGCTATGCACTCCGACCCCACTGTGCCACACATATACATCTCAGGATACACAGTGCTCAGTGCCATCAGTCAGCCGTCAGGTAGCCGCCTCCCCCATGGGTCTTTCGCTCCCACCGTGCCCCACCCCCCCACCCCCTCACCATGGAGAGGTGCACACCCGTGGAGGGCTTGGTGTGCAGCGTACACAACGACACACAAGCGGTGCTGCTGCCGCCGCTGCTGCTGTTCTGTTACAAAACGAACGTGGTCCTGGGGCGTGAGCAGGCCTGTCTTTGATGTTTGAAATGCCAATGGGTTTGCCCCCCGATGTCAATTGCGTACATCCCCCGCCCCAGTCTACACCCCCCCCCTCCCAAGCCACCTCCCCCCGACACCCCCTTCTAATTCAGGCCTGGTGGTGAGACCTAATGAACCTGAGCTAAGCGGAGGTGTAGGTGGAACCTTTGGTAGGCTAACCTTGGAGGGTACCTCTTGAAAGCTCTATGAGCAGCAAGCCAATCTTTGAACGAGGATGGATGTCTGCTTGCACCCACCACAATTCAATCCGCCAAGGCAGGTCACTGTCCACTTTACTCTTTGGGCTCAATGCCACTTGGCAGGAGAGAAAAAAAATCTGGCTCCCATGGTCCCCCCTCCAAAATGAAGGGGGGGGCGTCAATCTGAGCCCCCCCCCGGCCCGTGGCAAAAAAGGAGCTGTGGCCTTGTGAGCCCCCCCGCCGTCGTTGGTATTGCGTCCGGGCTGCTTGGAGGACCCAGACGTAATCAGTGTTCGGGCTCTTCGGATGCCTCCCGGACGCTAAAAGTGGACTTGCATTGTGTTTGGGCTCTTCGAGGACCTAAACACACACCCTACACACACACACACATGCGCGCGCACACACACACACACAAGCACACACACACACGCACGCACACACACACACATACACACGCACACGCACACACACACACACACACGCACGCACGAACATACACACACACACACAGACCCATGCAACAGCGCCCACTCTCGGTGCTATCACAACTATACCGTGTGTGGACTGGGGTCAAGCTGGAGGAGTGCATGGTCTGGCAAGAAAAATGGGAGCACCCGCATGCATATGATTTCCGGAAAAAGCGAGGAGCCACGGATGTAGCAGCGCTCATCGCACTGCTCATTGTGCTGCACACCGTCATGCACGCCGCGCTAAGGGTTTTGGGCTGGACTACGTGAAGTGTTTTGGACTAATACCCCAGCAGGTGGTGCTCCGCGTCGCACTTGAGCAGGGCATGCACCTGGGCACCCACAGAGCATTGTCAGGAATGTACACACAGTGGACCCGCCGTTTCAAAATAATGGGATGCCCCTGCTCCTTTTTTGCCGCAACCAATGGCACCCCACAAGGGCGTCCGCAGAGTGTCATTCTGATTAATCTCATGACCAGCATCTGGAAGAAAATCCCGGATGCATAGTCACAGGCCATCCGCATATCCTCCACTCGGCTACCGCTGGGGGGAAAACCCGGGGAAGCACTAGGTGTCATTCTCACCGCGCTCGGCTATGCTGATGACACATACGGCGTAGCCGCGGGACAACACACAGTCCGGCCCCTACTGGAGTGTACACATGAATGGCTACAAACCACAGGGCAGGATGTAAACCCTAAGAAATCAGTCAGTTTCATCATCCCCGACAGTTCTCAGACAATCCAGATGCACGGGGTGCCTTTTCCCAAAGACACCGAATTTTGCTCCTTGGGAGCGGGCGTGCGCACCACAGACAGCGTGGCCTCAGGCCCCCTCATCCTGAAACGAATTGGCAAAGCATCCGCTCTGCTGGATCGGATACACGGCGTGCAGGAGAACTTTGAAGATAGGTGTAAGGTGGTCGCAACAATGGTCAATGCCACGGGACTGCATGCCTCTGAAATAGTAGCCATCAGCCAAATGGACATCAAGCCTCTCGAAACTCGGATCCTCAAGGCCATCTGGGGGGGCCTGGGCCTGGGCCCCCCCATAATAGGGTAAAAATCCCCTACAAAATTCGGCGTGCCCCCCCCCCCTTTAGCGCAAAGGGAAGATAAGGGCATAATGCCGGTGTTCAAGCTGCCCGTAAGAGCACGGTGCACGCGCGCTTCCTGGACTCCTTGCTCTGACCGCCGGTGGCAATACATGTATGGCCCGTGTGCGTTGGTGCGTGTGTGCGTGCGTAGTGTCCATGTAGACTCGCAAAATGAAGCCTGATGCTGGATGTGCTTGTGCATGGCGCCACGGCATGCAAAATACGGGCGACAATTGAGGCCCGCCACTGGCGGGCCGCCCAGTGGCGCCAATGATGTGGCGCGCGTGATGACTTTGGCGGGTGGAGGGAGCTTGATTTAACCAACTTTTGGAGTGTGCATAGCGCCAAGCGTAGAACCCTGGCCCTCATCGCAAGGCACCTGACCCGCATCGCCACCACTGCCCAGCCACATTGATCATCATTAATCAAGCATAACAACCCCCTTGATGCCCCACTGGTTTGGCCCTTGGCCACAGATCGGGCCTCATAGCCGCACGGATCGTTTCCTTTGGTCTGGCTCCCGGCCACTGATCGGACGTCACTGCCCCTCGGATCGGGCCCACAGCCCCTATGGTCTGGCCCTCGGCCCCCGTTCGGGCCTCCCTGCCCCACAGATCGGGCCCTTGGCCCCTTTGGTCGGGCCCTTGGCTCCTCTAGTCTGGCCCTCGGCCACATATTGGGCGTCATTGCCCCACTGATCGGGCCCTCGGCCCCTCTGGCTTGGCCCCTGGCCACTGATTGGGTCCATAGCCCCATTGGTCTGGGCCCCTGTTACACAACCAAACTCAGCTCAGGTCCACTAGTCTGCCCCTTGATCTTGTCTCCCACATTCCGCCTAGCGTTATCCATTATCCTCCTCATTTCTTGCACATCCCGATCCCCACACTACATACCCGTCATCTTTGTTAAAGTCTGCCAAAATAAAACTCTGCATAGCAATGATGACCCGCACCGTCTCTCCGCTGGACGCTAGCTCCTAGAGGACCCCCGACACTGCGAAGCATATAGAAAAGTGCAGAATTTGCACTGACTCATGAAATCGCCATTCACTTGCCACCGTGTACGTGGGGCCCTCACCCTTGTGCTGCTTCTTCTTCATTCATTTCAGTTTCCGGTTTCTCTACTCGGATTCCTCACTCCCAGATTCCAAGCTCACTGAGTTCGCACCCCAAGTCACGGGAACCGGGTGTCTCCTCCGCGCTCCTTCTGGCACATGGCCCCCAGCACTCACCAGGAGCGAAGCGAAGCGAAAATGCATTTAACATCAATGCAAATCACAAAGTGTACAGGCACTGACACTGCCCTGCATCCCTCCCTCGAAGGAGGGGGGGCGGGTCCACTCCCCCGAGAACCAACGAACCATCAACTGAAATACAAGAATGGACCACCACCATAGCTCACTTGCAGTTTCAGGCGCCACAGGCACCGGACACACCCCCCCACAAACCGGCAGCCCAACAACATGGCGCTACCAGGGGCTGCCCCACCACATCTTGGAGCTACTCGGGGGTGGGCAGACGGTAAATCACCATGCAACAACGCCCCCCAGTTCAACCACCCATTATGAGGGGAGGACAGCTGGGACGCCCGCAATGGTACCAGTCACACGCACACGCACACGCACACGCACACACACACACACACACACACACACACACACACGCACACACACACACACACAGACACACACGCGCACTCACACACACACACACACACACATACACACACACACACACATACACGCACACACACACACACACGCACACACACACACGCACACACACGCACACACACACACACACACACACACTGGCACACACGCACGCACTGGCACACACGCACGCACACAAACATACACACACACACGCACGCATGCACGCACACACACACACGCAGGCACACACACACACACACACACGCACTCACACACACACACACACATCAACCGGCACACTTGTAAAGATTTTATGGCACACACCCCTGGTGGCACGGCAGCCACGGGGTGGGGGGAAGGGGTCGAAAAAATTTGCTCCGTGACTCCCCAATGGACTCCAATCCAATAGTGGGATAGGGGGATGGTCGGTATCTCTGGGGCTTTTTGCTGAAGTGTTCTCTGGATGATGAGGCCACAAAGCAGCCCTGTCTCACTGCATGCCACCAGTGAGTACATAGTGCGGCTGCGCAGAGCTCAGCGCCTTATTCTTCACACAGATTGTGAGAGCGACCACGAGGTCTCAGTGGGATCCTCCAGTTCCCGTTCCAAGACAGTGTCCGTGCCCCGCAATAGTGTATATGCGTGCCGCAGTACCGATAGCTTTGACGTGACGGTAGACACTCCCAAGGGCGAAGTCACCGTGACCCAGAGAGTGGCTAATGCTGGCTGGACGACAGACCTGAAGGTCAAGTGCTGCTATCGTGGTATGCGTGCTTGTTCGAAATCGTCGGCGACCCCATACCCTGCCCCCCGACGCGTCCGTAAGTCGTGCTAGTCCCCAAGACCTTGTACCCAATGCATCGCCGGCGCACACACTCCCCCTGTGTACTGATGTACTCCCTGGGGAAAGAAGGCACCCGGAGGTCCGCACAGGGTTTTTGCAGCGGACCTCTACGCGGAGCCGGTTGCGAGCGGTCCACACCAGGGGGCAGCGGACAGGAATGCCCCATGTGCGCGGGCGGGGGCGGCGGTCTTGTCACCAGGGGCAGGCCCAAAGAGGCAGTGCGGGCAGAAACCAAGAAGCGAATGTGGCGCACATGGACATGTGAGCAGCATGGAAGGCCACAGTGCGCGGCGTGCACGCGACACTGGGACGAGGAGTGTGACACTGCTGCGCCAGGGCCCACAGAGGCCACCCGGGGGCGTTGCCACGGAGGCGCAAGGGCGACCTCTGCGGGCTGACAAGCCAGAGGACACCGAGACGAACGTTTGCCACGAGACCCTGGCAAACGGCGCTGCCACAGTATGCCCCCTGGGGCCGCAGCCTGCGGGCAAGCAGGATGCGTGACAGGCTGGCATTGCATGACCAGACCGCCCGCTCAAGCGCAGACGGAAGACTGGTGTGGACACCAGCGTGTCACGCCACGGACATGCAGGGGCGGAGGCCACTTGTCCCCTCCACTGCGGGAAGCTCTCGCCAAGGGGAGCGATCAGACCCCAGGGATCCGGGTCCTCTGGCAGCATGACCGTCAGACCTGGAATGATCAGCAATCCCGCTTGTGATCTGGCCCTGCTGACCCAAGCTAGTGCCCCTGCTACGGATAGTTCAGGATCCCCGAATCGCTTACTCGGCAACGCACAGCGCTCGTGGCTGGGGAGGTGCGGAACTGAGTTTGCCTTGGGCCGGCTCATCGGTAAGGCAATCCCCTGGGCTACTGGGGTTTGAACGAGTGCTGTCGGAAATGCACTGTACGACGCGTCGGGGCGTCGTACAAGGTGTCGGGGCCCGACGCGTCGGGGATGTACGACGCGTCGGGAGGTGTCGGGGCCCGACGCGTCGTAAAATCCCTACTTCGACAGTAGTGGTTTGAACTGCCTGACGATGGGTGCCTACACCATCTACACAAGCCAGCTGCTCTGGCACGGTCTTAGTGAGCCGCGTGTGGCATATGCCATTTGTTTCCCCTCCCCAGGCCATTTCAATGGGCCTCCAGGGCCTACTTGGGGCCAAAAAGGGCTGTTTCTTAACCTTGCATGTTTCCTGCATGGACGGCTGAGGCCCTGATGGGTGCAGTGTGACCACAAGCCTCTCACATGCCCAGAAATCCACAGCATTCGGCACAAGGGCTGCGGATCACCTGGATGGCTGAGGCGGTGCCCATATGTTGTGGTGCCAGCAGCAGTGGAGTCATGTGGGGCTTTGGGGGCGCTCAGCATCAGAATCCGAACCCGGTATTCTTGCGACTGTGAATTCCATGTGCCCTGTATATGGTGCTGTGGGTGTGGCTCTGGACCTGCACAGCTCCCACCTACGTGTATTTTTACACTCTGCCCTCCACAGGATTCGTGCAAGCCATCACGTCAGATCCGCAGCTCTTCAGGATCCACAACGGCGCAATCAGAGAGAAGGAGGGTTCCCTGGCTCAAAGCGCTGCATCCCCGGAAATCGATGTCAACCTTGAAATTGCTGAAGCTATCCAAAACCTTCACCGCAGCAAAGGCCCCCTTTTCGCTGGGCATGTGGTTGTGGGCGATGTCGTTGAGACTATGCGTTGGTGGCCGTACTACTGGTTTCAGGAGATCTACAAGAGCAACGACTATCCTTTGTACTGGGGCCTTGGGAACCACGATTTCCAGAATGATGCCCATGACAGGGTCGACCGAAACTGGGGGCACGGTGGTTGCGGATATGACCACCTCTTCTCGAAAGACCAATGTGCGCAATGCATGCTTCAACAGCAATTAAAAATGATTTTGGGCCGGAAGGATCAGAAGGATGCCGCACAGGACGTACGTGTGCGTCTCCAACCTCTTGTCCATCCGCTGCTTGCGAGGGCTTTGGGTTTGGGCAAGAAATGCCACCAGTGTCTGGCAGGAGAAGCTAGACTCATTAGGAATCAGCCCCGTACCAGGTGCCACTCAGTAATATCCGCTCCTGTCGCACCCGGACCTCAGTTGGGAGCAACTGCGACCCGTGCTGGTCTCGGTAAGATCAAGCTCCTTCTGATCATGCCTGACCTGGCGGCCACTAGTGTCAAGTCTGGTTTGGGCACTGCTTTTGCTTGTAAGTGCTCAAAACTGCCCATGGTGATTGCGACCCTTGTAAGTTGGTGTTGCGTTCGCACCCATGCATTTCCAGTTGTGATTTTGCACTGCCCGCATCACAATTGGGCACCAAATCGAGCGCATACATACTGCAAGGATCAATATATTGACCCAATTCCTTTTGGTAGGCGGTGGGGGGGGCGGGGTCAGGCACATTCGGGTTGTCCTCGATGCACAGTAGCGTAGGGGGTGCCTCGTTCAGCCTGGCGTCAGCATGCACGCATACCGCTGCCGAAGAATGTGTACACACCGGTGACCTGTGACCAGGTACCCAAATGCCACTCTTCTCTTGGCAGAAAGGTACCTGTCATTGGCCACTGACGGGCATCTGTCTTAGCGCCTGCCCTTGCACTGCCATAACACAGCTGTCCACTCGGGGCTGACGACGCGTTACGAACCTCCAAATGCCCCATGTTCCAGCACCAATCTCTTCACCGATATTTTCATGCTCTGGCTTGTCATGGGGTTCGTCAAATGCCAAGGATTCATCAGGCAGCTCCAGCTCCTCAGACAGCGATGCAGCTGAAATCTGACGAATTTGGCAGAATACCACAAGAAGCACCCTACACTGCAAGTCTTGCTGTTTGAATCAGTGCTCACAGTGTTCTATGTTTCGTCTTTGGCTCGGTGCAGAGGGATTGGGGACAGACGGCTGACCTCGTGCGCACCATATGGCACCATACACCATCATGAAAGGAGGCATATTAAGAAGCAGGACTGTCCCTCAATGCACAAGGATGCAGTATATCAGCGATGGATAACATTGCCCGCTCCGTGCGAGATGACGAATTACGAATTACGACATCCACATCACATCAAATACTGTGACCAGAACCAAGCATTTATTGTGTTGGCTTCATGACCCTTTACCTTGGACAAATCTCACCACAGCCCCTTACACCGTGCGTTTTGCAGGCCTTTTTCTACGACGAGCCGTCTCTCGCCTGGGGCTGGCGCAAGGAGGATTACACTTTCATCATGATGCACATGGGCCCTGATGTGGAGGCTACGTTCAGTGAAAGAAAACTGGAAAAATCAAGGGCTTGGCTGCTCAGTCAGTTGGAAGATGCCCGGAAACGCAAGAACAAAATCGTCGTGTTCATTCATCATGTCGAAAAATTGGGCTTCACAAAGTCAGAGCTTTCGTCTGTTGTGGCTATATTTTGCGGCCATAGCCATACGAAGCCGCATGGTTACGACAAAATCACGCACGGCATCCCAACGTTCAATGCTGGTGCCAGTTGGTATGGAGTGCTGTTGACCGCTGAGTGGAATGCTGAGGATTACAAAGTGCATGCGCAATGCTTAATGGAGGCCACGTCTAAAGAGCAGTCCGTGAAGATGAACCTCAAGAGGGACTCGTCGGGCATCTGGACTGCGAAAGTGGAAGGAAAACCACAAGCATTGGGATGTAGCCTTGTGACATACGTGCAAGACGGCGCAGCCTGTGGTCCCAGGACCGTGTGCGACTATTGGCTGCGGTGTATCGACGGCACATGCCAAAAGCCCAAGAGCCCCAACGCAAAATGTGAGAGGGACAATGATTGTGCTTCTCGTAAGTGCAACGACGGTAAATGTGGGCCGCGATTTGGAGGCCTTGGGCAGCCCGGTGATCTGTGTTTGCTTCATGGTAATGAGGATTGCTTTTCCGGGGGCTGCGGTGATACCCGGTTACCATCCACTTGGTTCAGCTGCCGTTGAACAGAGTGAACGGGGGGGAACAGGGTCAGCCAAACCAGAACTCAGCCAGTGCCCTGCACACCACCAAAAGTGTACACAAACCGACCATCGTTTCGCACAATTACGGGACCAAATTCAATTGCGTGCCAACGCAATGCAAAGGTGTTGTTTGTGTGTGTGGGTGGGAGCAGTGCCTCCGCCGCTAATTCAGTATCAGGGTGAGGAAGGCCGGTGTGTGGCGGGTTCGATGACTCTACTCCACATCACTGGCCATGCCTGCCTGGTACAAACCGCGAATTCATGCTACATTATTAGGGCAGCCATACGCATTGTGCAATGTCCGCTTGTGCCTAACCATCCTGCTGCCTGTATACTTGTGGGTATTGACAGTTGTACTTGACATTGCTGTGGTACAGCCTCCACACGCGATTTGGCCCCAGGGGAGGTTGTCCCAGCAGGAAGACGGTTGGGTGGGTGGGTCCATGAAGCAACACATGTCCCAGCCCCACTTCGTGTGCCTCCTGCA
Source organism: Eutreptiella sp. 'Long Island Sound 2002' (assembly GCA_964036045.1). NCBI lineage: Eukaryota > Euglenozoa > Euglenophyceae > Eutreptiales > Eutreptiaceae > Eutreptiella > Eutreptiella sp. 'Long Island Sound 2002'. The sequence continues at coordinate 161,910,408 of OZ038380.1, forward strand.
AAGCCCTGAGTTGGTTTGGATGTGTGCACATCTCATTTGGTCTTGAGGGGTGGGGCTTGTCGCTCTGTTGGGGTGTTTTACGGCTGCGCGGGATTTTTTGGACGTTTTGGGGCTTTTGGCCCCATTTTTCAGGTTGTTGTTACCAACCCGGTTCTCCGGGCCCAACACCTGAGGCAGTTTGGTGATGCAGAGTACACAATCAGTCAGCTGTGGGTTTGCCATGCACCGTTTTGCACGTGTGTCGCCCCGCAGAGATGAGCACCCCCTCCGACTGCGCTTTTCCTGCATTTCAGAACTGCTGCAGCGTTGGATGGTGCAGCACAGTCGCATGCCCTTTTTCATATGTGGACACCACAGACACACCCATACAACACATGTAAGTGGTTCGCTGCTGAGAGTTGTGGTGCTGGCAATAAGAGAAATCAAGGCTGTAAAACGCACTGTAGTTTTCAAGATTTTGCACAAGTATCATGTGGACTAGTGCAGGTTGTGCGGAGTGTCAAACCTGTGATGCTTTGGACTGTCTTGTTACCCTGATGGCCCTCGTCTCAGCCCTGTGGGAGGCGGTCGACTGCTTCAGCGCAGAACGCACATGTGCTGACCCCGTCATTATCATTGCGACCAATTGCATCAAGGTCCAGCAGTGGCTTTCCATCAAGGTGCTGCACAGTGTTTCCATGCTGTGGAGAAAGGTGTCACAGTTGATCATGTTCAGGCTTTTTTTTCCTGTTGCCCTGCAACCCCCCTCCATATGCTGTCCCTGCTCCCCTGCCCCCTTCGCCCCCTCTCCTCCTCCCAGACACACCACGAATGGCACTGTATCATCACAGACACAAAGGATTTTGGGTTACCACCAATGTGGATACATCAGTAAGGGTCAAGGTCCGAATTCAGACTGGTGCAACTCGGCCCTGGCGGGTATATAAGACCCTAAGACAGGTGAGTAGAGATCACAACACCACCTGCCCCGGGAGCGGAACGACCAGTACTTTACTGGACCTTAACTTGACTTTGCGTCCCCCTGTGTGGCCCAGGTCTGGCTGCTTTTGGACCTCAGGCCAATCGGCAACACCATTTTTGACATAAAAGCCTCCGAGACCATTTTCCACTCCTGTTGAGGGGCTAATGTTTTTGTAGGTGAAGGAGGTCAATAGTAATAAGCAACAAATGTTTTTGTGCCCTCCATTTGTGTATATTTGTAAAACAATTTAATGGTGCACTGGAACAAAAGGGGAACAGCACCCAGCAGGACCTGTTTTCCCCTCAGCCCTACCTCCTTCACAAGCCACCTCTCGCCCCACCAGAGCTGGGGTTCTACATCTACACTCAGCACTGGGCCTTCACGTGTTGCACCAGCCACAGTACGCAGGTCGTGGGTCCCTGTTACGAGCTTTCTTTTGGACCACTGGGTACCTCCCCGGCAAACCCTCTCCCAAACCATCACCATATGGCAGAAACCTTTCTGTGCGCAGTGCAGTATGTGCTGAGTCAGCACTTTCCTCCCATGTGTTGGCTGGTCCAATGCCCGGCTCCACGACCGGTGCTTCAATTTTGGGCACATGTACCTTGTGCCCGACCAGACTACAGAGAATGGAGGATTTCCTCTGTAAAATGGTAACACAACTGAGTTCCCCCCCACATGTCTGTGCTCCCGTTCCTGTGTTCATCCACCAGTGTGCCTGTTGCATTGAGTCCCCTCGGTTTTCCTGCCAACGTGTTTTGTGTTGTGATGACAATGATCCGGATTTTTCCTGTTGATCAGCCATCCCCCTCCATATGCTCCCCTGCCCCCCTATCCCTGCCCATACCCCTGCCCCCCTGCCCCCCTCGCCCCCTCTCCTCCTCCCAGACACACCACGAATGGCACTGTATCATCACAGACACAAAGGATTTCGGGTTACCACCAATGTGGATACGTCAGTAAGGGTCAAGGTCCGAATTCAGACTGGTGCAACTCGGCCCTGGCGGGTATATAAGACCCTAAGACAGGTGAGTAGAGATCACAACACCACCTGCCCCGGGAGCGGAACGACCAGTACTTTACTGGACCTTAACTTGACTTTGCGTCCCCCTGTGTGGCCCAGGTCTGGCTGCTTTTGGACCTCAGGCCAATTGGCAACACCATTTTTGACATAAAAACCTCCGAGTCTGGCCACTAACACGGACGCGAAGGATTTGGGCTCACTGCCAACGCTGATACGTCAGTAGGTTCACGTTTCGGCTTACTGATGCCAACCCCAAGCCCCAGAGTCACCCGGAGCCAAAATGGGAAACATAACAGTTAAATTGGGTTTTTTAATTGTAAATGTTTCTGAATGAGCAGTACTCTGCCTTTCAGTCAGTCTCAGGATGAAGTCAGTGTGTGGCGGGTGTCATGACGCTACTCCACATGGCTGGCTACGCCCACCTTGTACAAACCGCGAATTCATTCTACATTCGGGCAGCCATACGCATTGTGTGCTGTTTGCACATCCCTCCCCAACCCACCGCCTGTCTCCTTGTGGGTATTGGGAGTTGTGCTCGACATTGCCGTGTTTAGGTCTCCAGAAGCGATTTTGCTTCACCCAAGAAGGTTGTACCAAGAGGAAGACGCTTTGGGTGATGGGCCCATGAAGCAAAACATTGTCTCACTCCCATTTCGTCCTCCTCCTGCCAAGCCCCCGCTGGGTTAGTGTGCCGTGCATATCTCATTTTGTGCCATTGACCGCGAGGGGTTTATGGAGCGGTTTGTTTTGCACATTTGTTTGGGTTTCATTGTATATTTTTTGCCCCCCCCCCTCATCTTTCATGGTGTTCTTCCAACCAGATTCTGTGGACCAGACGCTTGAGGTAGTTTGCTGATGAGGCCGTGCAGTGTACAAACAGGCACCTGCGTGTGTGCCATGCATCGATTTGTCCCCCCCCCTCCCCCCTGCGCAAGCATGGCTCGTCCAAAGGTGGCTTCAAAGATGGCAGCAGCGGTTTCAAGCCTTCGTCATGTGACTTATTGCAGCTTGTGCCAAACATGTGACGATCTGGACCATCTGCTCCTCCTGATGCTCGAGCCCTGCTCCCAGCCCTGTGGTAGGGGGTCAACTCCTCCTGCAGTGCAGAAGTGCAGGGTTGCGGCGGGGGTTAGGGTCAGGGTTGGGTTTAATGATGTGTTGGGGTGCAAAATGGACAAAATTTTTCTTTAGGCACCTTTGGTGCCCTTGGAGCATCGCGTGCCTTCGGCGCCCTTGGGCGCCTCGGGGCGGCACCTTTGGCAACTAACTGTTGGCCGGAGGCCCCTATGGTGGGGGGGGGGGGGCAGGGGTAGTTGGCGTCCTACGACCCGCGGCATGTGCTTCGCCACTCATTATCATTGCACGGAATTGCGTCAACGTCCGGGATGTGCATCAGGGAGGTGCTCAGTGTTTCCCGCCCTGTGAGGGAGATGGGTGTCACAGCTGACCATGTCCAGGCTTTTTGCTGTTGACCAGCCATGCCCCTCCATATGCTGTCCCAACCCCCCCTCCCCCCTCCCAGACACACCATGAATGTCAGGGCATCAACACGGACATAAAGGATGTCGCGTCACCCCCATCGCTGATATGTCAGTAAGTTCCAAGGTTCTAATGCCGACTGGTGCAACTCCGCCCTGGCGGGTATATACGGCCCTAAGACAGGTGAGTAGAGATCACAACCACCTGCCTGGGGAGCTGGACGGGCAGTCCTGCACGGGACCTTACCTTACTTGACTTTGCGTTGCCCAGTGACCTCGCTCTGGCTCCTTTTGGAGCCGAGGCCAATCAGTAACGATGTCTTTATGGACCCAAAGATGTGGACCGTTGTAGCGTTCCGGTTAATGTTTTATTGCTCAACGAGGTCTCCATCAGTAATAAGCGAGACACATTTGTGTGCCCTCCATTTGTGTACACTCGAAACCCCATTGAATGAGGTGCTCGGCAACGGGGGAAACTGCCAGTTCCGGCACCCACCAGGACCTGTTCTCCCTTCAGCCCTACACCTCTTTCAGAAGCTGCATGGCACAACAGCATAGATGGGGTTCTACATCTACACTCCTTCACTTATTGCACCAGCCACAGTACGCAAGGGGTGGTTGCCTGTGATGGGCTTACGTTTGGACAGGTGGGTACCTCTTGGGTAAACCCCTCCCAAACCATCACCACATGGCAGAAAGCGTCTGTGTGAGGTGCAGTATGTGCTGACTGGGCACTTCCCTCGCATTGAACCGCTTTGCAGCATCACTGTTAGCCGGTCAACTCCCCGGCTACAAGGACGGTGCTACAAGCCTCGGCTCATGCCACCAGACTACTAGCCCCAGAGTCACCGGGAGCCAAAATGGGAAACATAAATGTTAAATTAGGTTTTTTAATTGTACATGTTTCTGAATGAGCAGTACTCTGCCTTTCAGCCAGTCTCAGGATGAAGTCAGTGTGTGGCGGGTGTCATGACGCTACTCCACATGGCTGGCTACGCCCGCCTTGTACAAACCGCGAATTCATTCTACATTCGGGCAGCCATACACATTGTGTACTGTTTGCACATCCCTCCCCAACCCGCCGCCTCTTTCCTTGTGGGTATTGGGAGTTGTGCTGACATTGCCGTGGTTCGGTCTCCACAAGCGATTTTGCTTCACCCAAGAAGGTTGTACCAAGAGGAAGACGCTTTGGGTGATGGGCACATGAAGCAAATCATTGTCTCACTCCCATTTCGTCCTCCTCCTGCCAAGCCCCCGCTGGGTTAGTGTGCCGTGCACATCTCATTTTGTGCCACCATTGACCGTGAGGGGTTTATGGGGCGGTTTGTTTTGCACGTTTGTTTTGGTTTCATTTTATATTTTTTGCCCCCCCCCCTCCCCCTCATCTTTCACGGTGTTCTTCCAACCAGATTCTGTGGACGAGACGCTTGAGGTAGTTTGCTGGTGAGGTTGTGCAGTGTACAAACCGGCACCTGTGTGTGTGCCATGCATCGATTTGCTTCCCCCCCGCCTGCGCAAGCATGGCTCGTCCAAAGGTGGCTATAAAGACGGCACCAGCGGTTTCAAGCCTTCGTCGTGTGACTTATTGCAGCTTGTGCCAAACATGTGACGATTTGGACCATCTGCTCCTCCTGCTGCTCGAGCCCTGCTCCCAGCCCTGTGGTAGGGGGTCAACTCCTCCTTCCTGCAGTGCAGAAGCGGCATGTGCTTCGCCACTCATTATCATTGCACGGAATTGCGTCAACGTCCGGGATGTGCATCAGGGAGTTGCTCAGTGTTTCCCGCCCTGTGAGGGAGATGGGTGTCACAGCTGACCATGTCCAGGCTTTTTGCTGTTGACCAGCCATGCCCCTCCATATGCTGTCCCAACCCCCCCTCCCCCCTCCCAGACACACCATGAATGTCAGGGCATCAACACGGACATAAAGGATGTCGCGTCACCCCCATCGCTGATATGTCAGTAAGTTCCAAGGTTCTAATGCCGACTGGTGCAACTCCGCCCTGGCGGGTATATACGGCCCTAAGACAGGTGAGTAGAGATCACAACCACCTGCCTGGGGAGCTGAACGGGCAGTCCTGCATGGGACCTTACCTTACTTGACTTTGTGTTGCCCAGTGACCTCGCTCTGGCTCCTTTTGGAGCCCAGAGCAATCAGCAACAATGTCTTTATGGACCTAAAGATGTGGACCGTTGTACCCTCCTGTTAATGTTTTATTGCTCAATGAGGTCTCCATCAGTAATAAGCAAGACACATTTGTGTGCCCTCCATTTGTGTACACTCGAAAACCCACTGAATGAGGTGCTCGGCAACAGGGGAAACTGCCAGTTCCGGCACCCACCAGGACCTGTTCTCCCTTCAGACCGACACCTCTTTCAGAAGCTGCATGGCACAACAGCATAGATCGGGCTCTCCATCTACACTCCTTCACTTATTGCACCAGCCACAGTACGCAAGGGGTGGTTGCCTGTGAGCGGCTTACGTTTGGACAGGTGGGTACCTCTTGGGTAAACCCCTCCCAAACCATCATCCCCTCCATTTGTGTATACTCGAAAACCCATTGAATGAGGTACTCGGCAACAGGGGAAGCTGCCAGTTCCGGCACCCACCAGGACCAGTATGTGCTGAGTGGGCTCTTTCACCTGGGACCTTTGTGCAACATCAGGACAGTACTAGCTGGTCCAATACCCGGCCCCACCAATCGTTGCTGCAATTAAAGAGGGTTCCGTGGAAGATGAAGTCAAATTTTTGCCCCTGTTACGCCACGTCCCCCAGGTGTGGAAGATGTGGTGCAGCACACACTGCAGTGTTGATTTTCTTATTGGAATGTGCTTGCAATTTTGGTGTATTATGCACTTGTTCGGGGGCGTATTGCGCGCTGTGCGCGCGCTGTGCACAAAGTTTGCCCAGGACCATACCCCCCGCCCCCCATGCCAATGGCCCTCCCATGCCAATGGCCCTCCCCTCTCGAAAGAAGAAACATGGCCCCCCTTGCTAATGCCCCCCCCCCCTCTTGAAAGAAGAAACATGCCCCCCCCCTGAGTTTTTTTCACCAAATTGCACACAAATTGCCCTTTTTTGCCTACCCCCCCAGGGTAGTTTCTTGAGTATGCAATGGCATGTGATGGGCACCATCCTTGGTGTCATGTGTTTGTTTTTTCAATGTAGATTTTTATTTCTCGATGTTCCAAGTCCCGTATGGAGCAGCCTGAGATTGTCTGGTCTTGCCTGCATTGCCACTCGCCCATGTTGGCCAGAGCCTATGTGCACAATAGCATGTTTCAGGGGAACCAAGGTCTCGGGTTTGAGGAAGGGACTACATGATGGCAGCTGGAGCAAATGTCTCACTCCTACCCCCCAGCCCCGCTTTCTTTTGTTGCCTTTCGCACCCATGCCTGACGGTGTGATGCACCAACTGCACCCCTTTCGGACTAATGGCTGAAAGTGTCTATGGCAGGGATATTCAGTCTATCAGAGCGGACCATTGATCCCCCAGTAAGTACGTGTGTAGACAGGCAAGCAGTGTGTTCTGGTTGCTGAGTGGGGACCTCTTTTCAGATGCAGAGTGGTCCAGCCATGTTGTTACTGCTCATTTCTTCTGCAGTGCATTGTGCCACCCAGCTGCCCCTGCTTTGCTGCAGTGTTTGACAGCCATAGTGATCAACTCCTGGGAGCTTTGCAACGCAGAGTGTTCCAGCCAGGTTCACAGTGCTGAAATTTTTTCAAGCAGGCCTGGGGCCACAGATTTCAGCATGTTTTGCTCAGGTCAAAGTGCCGTGATTCATTCCGTCGGTCAGCCTATTGCAGTTGCATCGGATCCATGTCTATTTGAAAACATCAGTGTTGCGCACATGAAGTATATGGTGCTGAAACTTTTTGAAGCAGGCCTGGGGTCATCAGTTTCAACCATCATTTTTTCTGGAGTTGCAGTTGCGTGTTTTCTTCGTGTTTGCTATTTATTGCACTATGCACCCCCTCATCCCCGGGGTGCTGGGGGAACTCGTGTTTGCTATTGTGTGCTTGTATGTGTGAAGAAGGAAAGGCATGGGAAACAGATGTTTAGCACCACAACAAAAATGGTGTAAAAGCATAAAAAAAATTGCAAAAGGTAGCCAGCATGAGCTTCACAGCCACCTCAAAGATGCAAGAGGTACCAAGCATTGGTTCCCACCACGTTTACACCGATGGCGCAAGGTAGAAAATGCGTACACAAATAATTTTTTTTGGAGTTTTGATGAGAATTCGCGTCAATGGGCCCCTGTGCGCGTGTCAATGGACCCCCCCCCCTTCGAAAGAAGAAACATGGCCCCCCTTTGCAAATGCCCCCCCCCTCTCGAAAGAAGAAACATGGCCCGGGTGGGGGGGGGGGGTACCCAAGCTGCACCACCAAGCTGCAAGCTGGTGCCTAGTACCAGTAACAATGAGCCTTGTTATGCATTTATATGAGCTGCTTGCATGGTTTGCCCTCATGTTTTGCATCTTTTCCTATAGTTTTGTGGTATCTACCAAGGATTTGGGTTTGGATTCCGATTACGAACTATGGCTTGCGACAAAATAAGGCGCGGAAGAAGTGCAAGGCGGCTGAAAAGGTGGCATCACAATTGGCAACAAAATCCCAAGCTCCTAGTGTCTCGGATTTATTCCAGACACTGTGGTGAGGTTGTTGGCGGGTATCTGAATATGGTGGTGGACGAGGTTCGATGGTCCACCCGCTTGAACCATTATAATCATAGCCCACGTGACCCAGTTCGCTGACTCTATGCCCATTAGCTCGATGGGCGGTGGCCTCGGGTGGCTTGGGGCGAGGGGGTGGGGTGAAACATGAGGCTATCCAACAATGTGGGGGTGTAGTATGGTCTGTACAGGCAAGAATATTGCCAACGGTGGCAAAAACACCCAATTTCTTCCTGTCTTGTGCGCGCTGTGCATGTTCTGTGCACACACGCCCCCTGTCCACCCTCGGTTTTGCTGACCATTTTTGTTGGACTCGAGACCATTACTTTTGCCAATTTTTTCCATGTCCATTTTGGAGCATGCATGTACACTCGCACAACCCTGCAAGAATGAGAAGGGTGGGTGGTAATCTCCACCTCCTCGAGGTCCTTCTTTAGTTCGTCCATTGTGGCGTTGGCGTTGGTATTTGTATTAGCGGCTTGTACTACAGGTGTCCTTCTTGACAGCAGGATCTTTCGATACAAAGATGTTTTATTTCCCCAACTAAATGTTCTCTGCGTCGACGGGTGAATTGGTCACTCTATTGGGAATTGCAGCAACACTGGTGCACAGCAAGCAGCAACAAATCCAAAAGAGAAAACACGAGGCCCGTGGTCTTGCTGCAGAGAACATAGGCAATGTGCTGCGCGTCCGAGACTGTCACTCATCAAAGCTTCTTGGTGGCTGTTGCCCTTTCCCTGATCACCCTACTGCTAATCACAGGCGGGGCCCAGTGCACGCTGGGAGTGGGTCACAGTAAATCCACGCGGGCTGTGTGCTGTGTGGGTGACTGGATCGTCTGCTCAGTTGTCACCTGTGATGGGGACCTGTAACAAGTCAAAGATAGCGTCACTGAAATCTGTACTCTCTGCCCCAGGTTCATGGTCACAGTTCACATCTGTTCGGGCTCAGGCTGAAGACACTGCATCTCCCGGGAATTCTGCACCCATAGAAAAAGCTGCATCCTTCCCCTACGCGTTCTGCCCTGACCACTACCCTTGCATGACAGACTACCATGGTAGTCTATCTGTGTTGCGCTGATTCCCTTGCGTGCGTGTGTTCCCAGTCCATACCTGTCACTGATGCTAATTAGCTGTGGCTTCCACCATTCACCTGGGTAGTGTTTGTGTAAGCAGACTAATGTGAAACTGTATACATTATCACTAAAAGCGGCGTTGCAGAAACCCATGGACTGGCACTTCAGCACCACTGATGGTACGTAGGACCGCAGCATCCCTTTCGCAGAGGGGGAGTGCGCATCCACCATACGCACAGGCGAGGGTGGGCTGGACATACCATATGTAAATTCAAAAGTGGGCGTACGCAACCGCAGATCAGGCAAACCTACGCTATCAAAACTCAACGTTGCTTCAAGGAAAGGTATGACAGGTCCCAGGTTTTCGATTTTCAGGGTCATTCCTATCACTGATGAGAGTGTGGACATGGCAGCCCGCAGTTTTTCCTCCATTGGACCATACTCGCCCTGAACCCGCAGGAGGAGGAGGACGTAGTTGTCCCTGTACCTCACCATGGGGGGCAGTGTATGCCCAGCCAGTGCGCGTTCACGGTGCAGCACTGCCAGCGACGCGCCTTGGGCGGACATACATCCTCCTATGGCAAGTCCCAGCAGCTAGCGGAAAATGGAAGTGCAGTGCACAAACTCATCATTCACGAGCAACTCTATCGCTAACATACAATATACATCGGTGATGGAATAGTAGATGTAGGCGTCACGTGTGCGGGGCCGCCGCAGGCAATCTAGCTGCTTCAGGCCCCCGAGGTGCAACGCAAAAACAAGGTCCCCTGCTTTGGCGTTGGCCCGCGTACATGCGTCAGCGTAAAACTGCCTGAATGCTGTGGGCACTTCTGAGCGCTGAACGTTCGGGAACATCTCTTCTATGTCCAGCTCCCCGAACGCTCCCTCCACGGTGGACCCTGACACACAGTATTTGGCTCGCCACTGCTGTATCACACGTCTCAACTCTGGCATTGCTACGAACTCTATGCTACTCGGCTGTGACGCAGTCAGTTTCCAGAGTACAGAAAGGCACCTCCCCAGGTGGCGCTGCGCTGGCTTAAAAGGGTGCAGCGCCTGGCGCAGCACCTCCCTGCACTTCACGACTGGTGGCGTTTTCAGTTCGCACGACTTATACTTTACAGGTACAGGCACTCCCGAACACAGCTCTGGCTTGCGCAGTGCGAATGTGGGGGGCTGGGGCGCCACAGGAAAGGTCACAGGTCCGACCCCTTGCAACAGGTGCAGGCATCTGGCTTCAAACTCCAGTGCTGGGTCATGCGCCTGTACCCGCGTGTCGCGTGTCCCATTCTCCTCGGCGTCGTGGGCGGGGAGTTCGGGCTGGCCTGTGGTTTTCTTGCGTCCCCGTGGCTTCGCACGCTCTGTCCGTCGCGGTGCTCGCTGCGCGTCCCTGCCCCTCGCTTGCGGCTGGGGTCCCACCTTGGGCACGCCCGCGTTTCTGCCTTTACCGATGGGCACCAAGGGGTGGAGCAAAGCGGATTGCTGCACGCACGGCGCCAGGGCGTCCCGATGGCAGCGGAGAAGCTTCGCAACGGCTGTGGTCAGTTGCTTCCGCACTCGTGCCGCGGTCCCTCTCCCTGGCCTGTGCTCTCTGTAACTCAGGAGCAGCTCCGTGACTCGCGTCTCGGGGAGGGGGGAGCGCTGCATAATGGCAGAAAAACGGCAGTACTTTCCCAGTGCTCCCAGGGCAAACCCGTCAGCGAGGCGCCAGAAAAGCAGAAACGCGGCGTCGCCGGTGGTGCGTAACCTGGCCACTTCTGTAAACCGGGGCGTGTGCAGGAACGTGTGTGCTTGCATTGTTTTACGTAAGTGTACGCACGCAAAATTTACCACTTCGGTTCCTTTATCAAAGTGTGCGACAGAGAGAAAAGGTGGCAGCAATTTGCGTTGTGTGATCACGTGCGGCGCGTAGACTTGCTTAGGGAAGGAGCACCGCAGGGCCTCATAGAACACTTCGCACTTACTCAGCAGGGTGTTCTTTAGAGATGCTTTCACGTGTCCCCTGTGATCGGGCACGGCCCTGGCAAGCTCGACAGTGCCGTGTGTATACTGTCACGGAAAGAGCGCCAAGAGGGCACAGTGGAGTTTCGCTGGTTTTGCGTAAACACTGACGTGTCACATTCGTGGCACAGGGTCAGCAGGATCGCTGGATCACGGAAGAAGGCGTGGCCATGGGGCCACGCCACTCCGGGCGTATCGCGCAGGGCCTGGCACGGGCACGGTCCAGCCAGGTTTGACTCAAGCCACACCGTGGGAAAGCGTGAGGTTAGTGTTGTGGCCAGCAGTTGCCCCACTTTCCTGGAGCGCTTAGACACTATCACGAGCGCGTCCTTTATATATTCCCTGAGATGTTATGGCCAGTAGTCACACGCATCGATTACTGTGTGTAGTACTTTACGCAGTGTGGGTTTCATTGCAGGCTGGAGCAGAGGAATTTTCAGCGGCACGCGGTAGGGGATGTGGGCACAGAAGTGGCACATGAAGCAGTCTGCCACTTTCTGGAAAAGTGCGCGGTGTTGTGCCGGCTCCATCAGGCTGCGTGTTGCGGAGAGCAGCGTCAGCATGAGTGCGGGGGGCAGTTGCTGTGGTGACAGTGGCGCAGATTGGCTGGCTACTGTCACGGCAGTTTTCAGGAGCCCCCCTCCCTGCGCCTTTATTTCCGCTTTCCACACTTTGCGTTGCTGTAGGAACCCCCACTTTCCCGGGTGTAGCGCTGGCAGGGCCCGATTGCGCAGGCCCCCGAGGCCCCACTTGCGCATCCAGTACGCTTCTTTCCTGTCCGCCTCAGTCGGCCTGACGGCTTCGAGGGGGGTTAGCACGAAGTTTTCGACTCCGCGCGCCCCTACCCAGCGGTAGATATCCGAGGGGAGGCGGAGCGTAGTCCCGTCCAAGAGCCTTAGGAAATCTGCACCTGCCCTCACGTGCTCCGCACCCCGCTGACCCACCGTGCGCCGTGAGCCCCGTCCCCCCGTTTGCCCTATGTATACTCTGCCGTCTGTTTTACACCAAAGCACATACACCCATGTGCCTGTTTTTTGTACTGATGCACGTACACTTCTTATACCGTGTATCTTTTTGATGTGTTTGTCTCCAGCCAGGTGCAGTCTATCGTTAATATAATCCCACGACTCCCGATATAACACTACAAATGTGTCGGCCAGAAGTCACATGCGCTGATGATCTCGCACAGGGCCCACTTGAGATCAGACTTCTGTACCTTGCTCAAGAGTGGCTGTTTCAAGGTGAGCCTATGGGGAAAGCCTACCTTTTTTGTGGCGGAGGAAACACTGGTTGATTTCGTCGAATAAAATTCTGTAGTTGCCTAGTGATATCAGACCTTCCGTTACACTCAACAGGCTCAACATCCGGAGAAAATCCCAATCTACAAGAAAATTATGGCAGATGAAATAAAATACGAAACAGTTGTGGGTGGTGATGTGTTGCGGAGCACGGAAGCTGGGCGAGACACATACATACATCTAAGTGTCTAAATCTATCAGAAAAGATTTATGAAAATCGGATTTTGAAAAAATATTTGGCCGATTTCCGATACGCGCATGAGCAGCAACTAGCGATTCCACGTAAAAGACCGGAATGCAGCAGATTCAGCGCGAATGTACAACGAAAATGATCCGGCATCTCAAAAATATACATATATCAATCATTGGCAAAATTCCGGGGGGCGGCAATGGCGCCAATGAGAGAAAATGGCCGAAATCTTGAGGATGGGGCGCAAATCTAAGTGGATCTGAGCTACTGGGGGGTGAGCCACAGTTAAAGGAGTTACAAGAGTGACCTGAGGGTATTGGGCACTTTGAAGAGAAATTCTGGGGATTGGGGCTTTTTCCTTGGTCCTACTAGCTTCATCACCTAGCACTCAAGGGGGGAGGAAGAAAAGTCACTATGCACGTCTTTTGTGGGGTAATGGATCCATGCCAAGCCCCCCTATTCTTAGAGAAGTATCTTACACTAACATTTTTGACACTTTTTCTTTCTTTTTGAAGCATTAAAGCACACATTTCAAAGTCACTAGGGTAATAACCCTAGCCCCCCATGAAGTTCACCCCTACTGAAGCAGTGCCCAAGACCCTCACACTCTTCGGAGCCCTTGGGAACACCAATGGCTCCCAGCAAGTTATGGAATTCCTGTTTTCATGCCGTACCTAGCAGTGTGCGGGCGCCGCAATTTTTTCCAATCGGCGGAACCGATCAGGAATCTAACCCTATCAATTCCTCCTGTCAATGTATTAAATCTCGATCGTCTTTTTCTGGACGCGTGTCGCCGTCACCGCTGTTGCCGGCGCGATCACTTGACAGTTCTAAAGTCACAAACTTTAGGAGCTCAAAAAAAAAGAGAAAATGGCAGTTACAGGGTGTGGAACCTGAAGTTTAGAGAAAGGTTAAGCAATTTAACAAGTCAAATCGCCAAAGGTTGACGTGAAGACGTTAAAAATTGCTATCAGTTAACTAAAACATGCTCGCAGATCGCAACTAACCCGCCAGCAAGAAGCGCACCCAAAAGGCAAGATTAAACAAAAGTCTAAAAGGGGGGGTTCTGAGAACCTTTTCTACAAAAAATTTGTATGGTGCATTCAAATTTTCAATTTTTAACAGAACAATGAGAGTCAAAACAGAGTGCAGCTGGTAGCCACAAGTGACTGTTCATGTATGCTGTGGGCATGAGATGCATTGCTTCCGTGTTGCTTACCTCGTCGTTAGGGTTGTCGTGGAGGGGAGGGGGTCTGCTTCTGTTCTGTTCCTGTGGGGGTGAATCAAAGAATGGAAGGTATGAATGAGGCATGTGATTGTCACTGATGTGAAGCATACCCGGTGCACGCGGCCGGTAAACGAGGTCGCACGAAACGAGGTGGCAGCCTCCAATTAGGGTTAAATGGCCGCCGGGAGCCCAGCGTTCGATACATTCATGCATTTTCAGCTTGGTTTGTAATGTCACTTTGATAAGTCTCCGTGTTGCCTCGCTTTGCCGTGCCAACCACCATGGCCCATGTTATTGAGGATCCTACCCTCATGGAGGAGTGCATGACCCGCGTACATGATGATGTAGGTACATGACGTATTGTAGGCTGTGGTTGGAGCACCTGCTGGAGGAGAATGGGAAGTTGGCAGCGGCAAAGACCAAGGAAAGGGATGGTAAGATATTGGCACGCTTGTTGAGTGCCTCTTTGGTCCCTAAGAACACGTCTTCTATTACGGTTGATGTTCTTAAGGGTGCCACCAAGCGCCGTAGACAGCCTAAGGTGGCTGATTCTACACTGGATGCGTTGTGTGTTGTGGCATAAATGGTTTGTGGTACCCTCATGGTCCCAGCATGCATTTGAAACTTCGATGACACCGCTATGTTTGGTGATGCCCTCTTCCGTCCAAGAAACCCATGGTTGTACGGAGTAAAGAAGCACACGTCAATGACCTCAAGGACATGTTGAGACCATGAGGGCACATGGTGTTGAACGTGCGAACGTGCCTTAAGTACACCACAGAATCATTGCATTTGTTTAGCTTGCTAATGTTTTGTACCTCATGACGAGTTGTTGATTGCCGGTTGATTGAGGGACTCGGCTGTAAGGCGCCTGTTACTCAAGGGCGGGTCCTCGCCCGCCCCCCCACGATGTTACTCTTGTAACAAATATACGGCGCTGTGAAATGAAATGCTACTCATTCTCAAGCAAGGTTCGTTTGATGGTGCAAGACCCGTGTGTTGGCAAGGTGGAAAGGTTATTCAAACATGAAGAGCCGGAACAAAAGTTACAAATCAATCTTTTCGGACGTCTCGGTCATTTTTTGGAGTCCATCCTCCTTTATCCGCTTCCAAGGATCCACGCTTTGCGTCGAGAAGACATGGGGGTGTCGTGGGAAAAAATTGTGAGTCCGAATACCCTTTCGCCAACCCCAACTGCGTTCCCAAAGGCACTCATGGTGGCGCCGAGAGGCATGTTTGTGATGGCATCGAAGACCGTTGAGGCGACTCTTGTTTCTATTGTTCGGTTTGCATCCACGTGGCATCGGCAATTGATAGTGGGGGTGTGGTGGATGCGAAAAGTGCGTTGAATGCATGATGTTTTGAGATGTTGGTTCTCAAAACTCCTTCCCGAATTGAAAGAGCATTCCAAGTGGTCTCACTTGAGCTAGTCTTCGAAAACGAAAACGAATCAAGTGCGTTTCCAACTCATGAATTTTCTTGTCTTTCTTGCCGGGTGGTTAGAAACAATCGTTTGGGTGATCTACATCGGTTGATCAACCCGGACTCCAACACAAAACAACGCTAGCCTTTACTATGCCGCACCGATTGCCCAACGGCTCCGATCGTCAACATTTATGATTGCGAAACCCCACAAATCTGCATCGAAGTGGGTTGAGCAGAAGAGCTACGAAGGAGTCAGATACCGACAGAGCAATGGAAGTGCACTAAAATGACCATTTCTCCCAGCCATTATGCCAAATTTAGGGTTTCTTTGGACTCATTTCAATCCTGAGAGCATGCTCTGTCTAGAGAAACTGGGTTTTCGGATTTTCTGTCGACTACCATGGGGCCGCGATCAAGGCACGTTGATTGACCAAGGGGTTGGTGCCTCGTGCTCAGTTGAAGTAGTTGGGTTGCTCTCAAAGTAAAAGAAAAAGGAAAGCATGTGATAGTTGAAACGAGGGTCGCGTGGGCATCACTCCGAGAAACCAAAGCACGAAGCCGTACACAAAGGCGCCATGACGAGAACCGGAGTGTGCCACAACCGCGGACAAGCATGAATGCACATGTAAACCCATGCCATCAACGCATAGTGGCCACAACAGGCGAACCAAGTGCCGTCCAACCCCCAACTAAAAGTGGGTTTTTCATCTCGGGGGTTCCCGACCAAAAGTTCATTCGTGGACTTCTAGTACGTGTCGTGTTTCCCATCCTTTCTGAGTGTCTATTTTTTTTTTCGGTCATGGCCATTTGAGAACGCTCTTGTTGTCTGCCCGCTCTTGTTGTTGCTGTCCATTCGGGGGGGGGGTTACTTACGAGGTGCCCGTCACGCAACCGTGTTAACACGCCCAATGCCCAGCTTTGCTCTTAACCCTGTGCGAGGTGAATGTAATGAAGTATTGTCCAGGGTTTGATGGGGTCTTGCCTCCCAAGAGATGGCACCCTGGCGCCACATTGTCCTCGGGGCCAGGGAGCATGAGGCAAAACGATATGACAGTATGTTACCAGTTCATAGATGGTATTCCACCAAATACCGTTACAACTGCCACATGCACTCGCCGCCGCCGGAAGACATGTGGCACGACCGCACATATGACCCACACTTCATAGGTATGGTTTGATGCAGCAACAACGATAGGTACAAGTGCCGAGCACACAGTAGAAACCCCGCACCCAATGGCACACAAGTGATAAGTGGGCGACGTGTCAATATGCTCCGATTATTCGCTCACAGTACGGCTATTCAACATGTGATCACGCTCTTGTTGCGCGTCTTGTTGTGTTGGTGAATCAACGAGTGCTGGGAGTTCGCATCCATTGCTTTTTGCACTCATCGTCCACTGTTAGGCCCATCCCGGGCTGTTCGCATCCATTCGTGTAAGCAGAGGGGTGCTTTTGCCCCAGTGCTTCATGCACCCTTTTCTCTCCCCATAGCCCATGTGCAACGGATGGGTTGCCATGCGTCGAAGTCACGGCCGAACGAAGTAACAGAAGACGAAGTTTGGGAACTCGTCTTGAAACGCCAAGTCACGGCGTTACCCCCGGATTCCGCGTACACCCTCGACCCTTTCGCGCCTTTGTTGCCATGCGCCAACTTTGACTCGAGCGAATGCCAGCAAGTTCAAGCGCAAGAGACTGCTCGAAATCGCGCCCGCTGCATTTGCGCCGTTGGATCCGCCATTCGCTTGGACATCCGCGATGCACAAGAGCGTAACCCGTCCCCATCGGACCGCACTGTCTGCTATGCGTTAATCATTAAAGAGAACGATCTTGCGCGGGCGCGCAATGTTGACGGCGAGAAGGTACGCATCGCATACATCCGCCACGATTGGAGTTTGTTATGCTGTGTTGAGATGCTGTTTATGAGGATATTCGTGGATTGTACTGTGACGTCGTGGCGTCGTGGATACGTACGGAGTGGCGTCATGGCAAACTGGCGGGGTGGTGTCATTGCTGTGTGCAGGGTGGGGGGCATTGCCCTGTGAAAGGTATTTGACGGGCTAGGTCATTGCTGGGTGGGGGCATGTATGAAGGTGTGGTGTCCTTATTATGTGACAGGTACGTGACCGGGGGGGGGGGGGTGTCATTGCTCGACCCTGCTATTTCTCAGGGGGTCCATTTGCAGAAAAAAAAAGATAAGTTAAGTTAGTGTGATTTGAACCTGCGATTGGATTGAAGCATGATGGCTGCAGTAGACCTATGAAGTTGTGCCTCAACCAATGGCAGGGCTCCCCATTTGGTGACAGCCCCCCCCCCCCCCCGGAACGGTGCCATTGGCCCCCAAAAGGGCCTTTTTGGGCGGTGTTTTGCACCGTGGCAGGGGTGCCAGTAGCAGACCGCAGTCGCCTGAAACCTGGGTTTGGATCAACCCGGAGTGGCCACGGTAGGCCAACCGAATTTCGTCGACCCCTCCCGCTCCCCCCTCGTCCCCCGCGGGCCTATGAAATTGATAGGGGGGGCTATGAAGTTGATTGGGGGGGGTATGAAATTGACAAGGGGGGGCCATGAAATTGACGGGGGGGGCTATGAAATTGATGGGGGGGGCAATGGAATTGATAGGGGGGTGGGGGGCTCTGAAATTGATGGGGGGGGCTATGAAATTGACAGGGGGGGGTGGCTGTGGAATTGATGGGGGCGTACCGGGCCTCGTCGAGCAAAACAGCGACGGGGTGACTTTTGGGGATACCAGGCCTCGTCGCTGTAACAGCGACGGGGTGACTTTTGGGGATACCAGGCCTCGTCGCTGTAACAGCGACGGGGTGACTTGTGGGGTACTGGGCCTCGTCGCTGCAACAGCGACGGGGTGACTTTTGGGGGTCCCATACATACAGGCCTGCGGGGTGGTGATCTCACAACCTCCGCAGGGGCGATTCGGGTGCGTCTCCATTCCCCAATTCACCGGACGAGGCTTCAACAAAGGGTTGCGACTCTGGGCCCTGCCACAGGGGCCTCATCAGCGTGCAGGGCCTCCAAGAAAGGGCCCAGATGGGAATCCTCACATGGGGCGATGAGTCCGACGTGTCGAGCCTGCCTCTCACATCCACATGCACCTCCGCAGTGCTGAACGCAGGGCGTCTTTAGAACAATTAAAAACCAAGGGGGGGTGGCGCATGCATTGGAAGGGGGGGAGGCACCCCCCCCTCCAGGGCGCTACGCCCAGCCACTGTCTCCCTGGCGCCAAGTGCCAGCCTCAATGGCACTTGTAACGGACAGTACCCGCCCCCAGCCGCTTCGGCAACGTCCTCCAACCGCCTGTCTAACCGCCTCCCCGGCGGCCTCTGAGGTCCCTTCCCTGCTAATGCACCCCTGGGGGGACCCCCCCCCAAAACCCCCTCGCCCCCCCCCCCCCCCAGACCAAAGTGACCGTCGCGGAAAAAAACGAAATTTCCAATTTGGGAAAATCTGATCGGGCCATTTTTGTTACACAAACTTCTGGGTCCCAAACCCCCTCCCCCGTGCCCCCCCACCCCCGCGCTCAAAAGACGCCCTGGCTGAACCGCAACGTTTCCTTCTCGCAGGGAATTGGCGCTGTGTCGTGTTCCAAAGCTGACTTGAAACACATTCGCCGCCTCCTGGATTACCTCGGGTACAGGTGTGCCTGCACGATTGCGGTCATTTGTGGAGCAAAGGCATGGGGATGATGGGCCGAATCAGGGAAGAGGGTCCCCGAAGGCCAACCTGCAGACTCCGACACACCACCCACCACCACCTGCTTTGAGTGTTCATTGCGGGGGGGGGGGGGGGGCTGACCATTCATGCATTAGAAGGGAAGGGGCCCCAGACACAGCCCCAGGAGCGGTTAGACAGGCAGTTGGAGGAGGTTGCCGGAGCGGTTGGGAGCGGTTACTGTCGGTTACGAATGCCATTGAGTCTGGCACTTGCCGTCAGGGAGACAGTGGCTGGGCATGGGCTGGGGACCCTGCAGGCCAGGGGGGGTAGCAGGAACAGGGAATCAGAATGGAGCGGATGGCAGAGTGTGCGCATAGGAGGCAGCGGCAATAAAGGGGATGGCTTGGCCAGCCAGCCCCGTCGCTACCGGGTGCCAGGGCAACCCCTGCTCAACCGGCATCAGGTGGGGGGTGTCTCCCGCAGCCCAGATGGGCTGTTTGCGCAACAGGAGCGGGAGCCCATCAGGGGCAGACCAACCGTGAGGGGGAAAAGGACATATGGTGGACGGCCGGGACAGCGCGTGGAGAAACAGGGCACCTGGGCCTCACGCACACAGAAACACAGCGAGTCAGGCTACGGACAGCCTGTGGACAGAGGCGCGTGGACAGCAAAAACAGTCAAACGACCCCGGCAACAACCAGCACATCCTCAATACGCCAATTATTGGGCGCCGCTGACGCGCAAACGGCACATCCCGCCACATCCCGCACAGCCCCAACACACCAACGACTGGGCTCCGCGAACGCGGAAACGACACCAGCAGGAGCACCGGCCGCAGCGGCCGACAGAACGCAGCGACCCGACGCAACATGCGAAGGAAAGAACGGGTGACTGTCCAGGGCCCTGTAAACAAACGACAACCCGACGGAATGTCACACGCCCCCCCCCCTCCCTTCCAATGCATCCCTGGGGCTGACGGTGACCCGGCCTATTGGGACATTGGTGCGGGGCGCGCTGGGCCGCCAACATCCTTTGCTGTTGTCTGTCAGGACGAAGCTGAAGAAGGGGCAATTGGTGGTGGAGTGGGTGTGACGGGGTGGAGTGGGTGGACGCCATCTCGCCCCGCCTTCCCCGTGGACGGGGGGCGAGGCACGCGGGCCCGGAGGATGCCAGTTCCTCGTTGGATCAAGCAGTGCGGTCCGGCATGATTCACGCTGGTATGGGCCGCTGCTTCATGGGGACCCGACTCGCCGGCAGTGTCCACCAGGTCCGACGCCACCAGATGGGGCTGGGTCCTACTGAGTCTGACACAGGGTGCGGCTGGTTCCTACTGAGCTCCGGGTGCGACAGGAGCAGATATTACCGAGTGACACATGGGACAGCGCTGATTCCTAACGAAACTCAGCTCCCCTGCAGGACACTGGTGGCCATGGGGGTGGCAATGGTGTCGCGTCAGGCTTGCCCGAGGGCGCGGCGCTCGGGGGCCGGGGGCCCGGAGAACCTCTGACCTCGCGTTGCGAGATGCATGCCCCCCCCCCCCCTCCGCCTCCCGTTGCAGCCGTCGGATGATCCGAAAGGCTTTCCGGTCGCCAGTTGGTGTCTCCGGCGTGTTTGGCGGCGGTTCGTGTCCGTCTGACGCCTCGAGTGTCAGAGGGGATCCCCCCCCCCCCCCCGCCCCCAATTCAATGGCTGCGAGGCATCAACCTGCGTTCCTCCGTGGGAGGCCCTATTTTGAGGGTTTCTGATCCAGCGGGACGGAAGCCGAGATCCCATCGCCCCCCAGTCCCCCTTCAGGCCGACCGGCGAAGACGAGGCCCAATGGGCTCAAGGCTGGGGAATTCCCTATTGGAGAGGGGGGGGGGGGGGGGGCTGCCCTTTGCCTGCTCAGTGGACTGTCCGCAGGCATCTTCCCGTCTCATCTTTGTGACTGAAAGGTACCTCTGGTCTTATAGGCCACTGACGAGCCAAATTTCTTCCTGCGTTTTGTGCTGACTGCCTCTTGTGCACCCGTGCAATAGCCCAGCGTTCCTTTGGGGGGGCTGGACCTACTGGAACCGGTTCCACGCCAGCGGTGGAGATGGCGCGTGTCCCAAACATCGTGATTCTCGTCTCCAACTGCACCCCAAGCCCCAGCGTGTGCCCCACGCTTCTCCCGGCTTTCCTTCATTTGTGGTCCTACGTGTCCCGTGCCCACGTCCCTCGTTTCCTGGCGGCTCTTCCCCAGACCCGCATCCCGCGGGGGGTGGCCAAGATCGCATTCCTTTTTTCCTGGTTTCCATGTCTCACATGCGTATCCCAAGGCTCCAGAGCGTCTGCTAAGCGTGTGTCCCACAACCAAAAAGCGTGGATCCCGCGCTGTTCGGGCCACACGCTATCTCCCTCTGCTCCGTTCCCCACGCAATCTTGACCCCAGCACCGCTGACCCTCAAACCCCCCCATTCTGTCAAATGCCTGTCCGATGATTGAGCCAACACCATCGCTGAGCCGGTGGTATGGCGGAGCAGCTTTTGCGAGGGCCTGCGGCTCTCCCGCGGCGTTCCACTCCGGGCTTCATCGGCGGGGGGATGTCCAAGCGGAGACGCCCCTCATGAGCCAATCTAGTGACAGCAGTGCCCTGTTTGTTTCAGGAGCCCGTGCCACTTTCTTCTGCTCATTTGGTGCACTCCACCAGTTTTGGGGGTCAAGCTGAGTTGTCGCCTCCGTTCAGGCCCAAATGGAAATTCTGCCCCAGGGAACAGTCTTCACACCGCTGTCCTTTGCAGCCCACGGTCATTGTGCCTCGTGCACACTGGGAGGCCTACGGGTGTGGCAGTCTCCCACAGACAACCCGGTTTCAGACTCAGCTAATCCTCTCACTACGTGCCAGATCCGCTGCCACAGCCATTGTGGGATCATCGTGGCATTGGACAGCTCTGAGCCTTGATTCCGAGAGGTCATCTTGAGTACTGTGAAGTGAGCAGGCGACACCAGCTCATGTTGGTCTGACCCCCCCCCCCCAAAAAAAATAGAAATTCTGCCCTGGGGACATCTATGCCACACACTCATGACTATATTGGGACGCCCAGTCATTGGTACCCTAAGGTAGTGCTTGCACCTCGGCCCCATATTTACTCGTGGAGAGTCGCAGAAATAGAGCAGAATTTCGGACCGTTGGCCGTTTTATGAAATGTTGGGGCCTTGTGGCCATGCCACAAGACTGACACCCCCGATGGACTGCCAAAGAAGAGCTGTTGGTGCCCCATGCCGCGTTTTTCTTGGGGGCACGTTCGGGAAGGGGGCGGGGGGGGGGGGCAATTCCGGTGGTGAAGGTGCCAGCCCCCAAGGCGTTGAAGCCCCTGTTCCATGCCACCGGAATGGGGACCACCGGGTTGTTAGAGGATTGTTGGATCACCGTGTTTCGGGGCGACAGTCGGAGGTGGCCTGCGTTGAGGTACAGATGCGTGTCTCGATGGAGGTGATGTGTGTGTGTGTGTGTGTGGGAGGGGGGCGGGGGGGGGGGGGGGGGGGGCTGGGCTGTATCAGAAGAGAGGAGGGGAGGGGGGGTCTGGGACCCAAAAGTTTGCGTAACAACAATGGCCTGACCCGGTTATTCCGGTGGTAAGTTTCGGTTTTTCCCGTGATGGTCCCTTTGGTCTTGGGGGGTACGACCCCTCCTCCTGCGGTGTACGGCCATTCTAATGGTTCCCTGGAGGCGGCAGGGGGGGGGGGGCACACGGGCAGCACACGGAAACGCCGTGGACGGCCTGAGGGCGGAGGTGTGGGGACAGCAAAAACAGTCAAACGACCCCGCCAACAACCAGCACATCCTCAATACGCCAATTATTGGGCGCCGCTAACGCTCAAACGGCACATCCCGCCACATTCCGCACAGCCCCGGCACACCAACTACTGGGCTCCGCGAACGCGGAAACGACACCAGCAGGAGCACCGGCCGCAGCGGCCGACAGAACGCAGCGACCCGACGCAACATGCGAAGGAAAGAACGGGTGACTGTCCAGGGCCCTGTAAACAAACGACAACCAGACAGAAGTCACACGGGGGGGCAGGGGGGGCACGGTAGGGTAGGTTTGAGCGGCAGGAAGGGGGAGCTGCTGGTTCGGGGGTGCGTTCCAGGGACTTGGAAGGGTGTGGACCGCCAGGCGACCGGGTCGCACCCCATCCGCTGTGTCAGGGGCCGGCGGGGGCCCGGCGTCATGGGGCCCCGCGTTTGGTGTTGGCCCGTGCTCGAGTGGCGCGGAAGCTGCCGCGCGGCGCCCGGCATCGCCCCCGCACCGCCCGCCGCGTGTCGCGCGAGGGCCTTCGCCCCGGCGGTCCGGACCCGCGTGCGTTGTGGGGAGTGGCCGGAACGTAGGCCCCGGGCGGACCACCGCCTCTCAGAAGGCGCCTCAGAAGAACCTCTCGGCGTTCCGAGGCGCCGATGTGCATTGGCCGTCTGAAGAAGAACACGCGGTGCCCCGCATGAAGCACGACCACCACGACCACAAAACTTGGGGCGGCGGAGGGAGGGGCAGAGTTTTGCTTAACAACTCAGCATCTGAAGGGGGGGGGGTCTGACACCCCCCCTCCCCCTCTTAAGTGATTCGGCAAACTTTTCTCAGGGTCTTCAGCGCAAGTCAGTTTAGGCCAAAAAATTTCTTCGGCGCCTCTAACAAATCAGGGTCTCCTGCGGGGGAGGGGTCCCCCCCCACAGCCCAGCGCCCCCTTAAGCAACACTCTGGGGAGGGGGTCCACAGAGGCATGGGGGAAGCCGCTTCATACCGCGGGTGCTGCCACGACCCCCGTCGGGTCAGCCACGTCCGTCTGGCGGCGTCTGGCAGCCGGCGGGCGACAAGCAGTCGGCAAGAGCCCCCCAAAGAGTGACCTGGTGTAACCCAGCCCTCGGGCAACAGCAGGAGACGGGGGGGGGAGGGGGTTCGCCGTCGGTCGTCAGCGTGGCCATACACGGGGCCCCGCGGCATCGAAGGGGGCCCCGATGGCAGGGAGGCGGGTCGGTCATGGTCCGGCGATGCGCCCAGCACCACCCGCCGCTCCTGCGGAGATGGGGTGTCCGCTGGGGCCGAACGCGCCCCGGGACATGCCCCCACCAAAACGGGCTCCCGCCGCACGGCCAGAGGCAGCCTCTGCAGCCGCGCGCATCTCAGTGGACCCGCCGGCAGCCCAAATTGACCATTCAGCCTCATCGAAGGCGAGAGGGTGCACACTCTGCCCACCCCCTCTGTCTCCGCGTCGCAGCCCGTCTTAGATCTTTGACATCGCCGCATTGTCAAGATCCCAATGCACTTGAGGTGCTTGTTCCGGCCCATCCGTGTTGGATACCCCTTGGCAGGGATGACGGTGCCCTGGGGTCACCGGACCCGGCCCCTGATACGGCGGGGGATGTGGAGCCACTGGGTCGTCTTGCCCAGCCCTGATTCGGCAGGGGGTCGGTAGCGATCCACAAATTGTGTGTGGCCCCTTGAATTGGGGATGTGGACCCACCAGAAATGTGGCGTTTGCGTGTCGGCGTTGTTGAAGTGGGGAGTTTTGAGGTTAAAGGCGGGCTTGATTTCAGGTGTTGTGCACAGGCTATTGCTTGAGGAGAGGTTGTGACGGGGATGGGTTGCCGGCACCCACATCTGTGCTGGTGGTATGTCTGACAGTTGCAGTACATTATCTACCGGCTCTGTGGTGCGGTGCATCATCTTGTGATGGAGCATTCATCTTGATATTCAGAGCAGGACAAGGCGGGGGGCTCCAATGTCGTGACATTTGGGCTGGTGTGCACGCTGGCATGGCAACCATAGTACCACGGCAATGACAGCGCACACACGTTCTCCACTTTTTTTTGCCTGCCTTCGCTCCTGCATGAAGTCTAGAGTTTGAGCAGGAGTGCCGCACTTGGTTGAGCCTGAAGCAGGTTTTGTCAACCACACCTCCATACATTCTCTCTCTTTTTCTGCTCACGCCCGTCCTCTGCTTGTTTGCAATTGGCAGGTGTTTACAATCTGGGTGGCTCTCATGTGCTCGTGGCTGTGGGTGCCCCGTAGTGAATGTGGATCCGTGTGCCAACAGCCCCTGTGAACAGTTTGTCCGTGGCTGATGACTTTCGCGTTTTCTCAAAGGAATCAGTTGTCCTGCTGCTTTCCTCAGCCGAAGGAATGAAACCCTGTTTTGGAGGGTGCATGCGCACAGCCCGCGCCATTGCACATCGCATCCACAATGGCCATTGCAGGCACATGGACAGAGCTGTCTTTGTGATAAACAAACATTCTATTTTTGCTTTGATGTACATGCAAATGTGCGAAATTGCATGGGTTGTGAATGGGTTCACATCAACAGATTTCATTTCTCGTTGCTCCAGTGGCGTGGCAGTTTCTGATACTGCATGAGCAGATGGCAGGTTACAGGTGAGCTTCAAGTATACGTCCCGCCACCATGGGTGGTATGCGGCCCAGGTACCGCACGGGACAACATATGTTGTACTTACACTGTCATTACTGATCCGGCCGGTCTGGCCGAGCACTTACGAAGAACTTGTGAGTCTGAGCAAAAAAAAAAGAAATTGCATGGGTTGTGAATGGTACACACCGCATTTTGTATGAAAGGAACAACCTTGTACAGCCAATGTGGGGGCAGCAGCAGCCCTTGTAAACATGTGACTTGAAGTGCAGGCCAAGTTCACGAATTGAAGTTCAGGCCGAATTCATAGAACTATGGTGCACACACTAAGCGCTGCAAGGCTGTCACAACCAAGCCGGCTTACAGAACAGCCCTAATGGGAAAAGCGAACTGTTGGGTGTGCTGGTTGTTTACAAAGTGTAGCAAAATGATGATACGGGATCCAAAGGGGGCCTAGCACGTCGTCAACGCAAGTTTGGATAGATGTGCAACAGAGTGGAGAACACCGAATGTTTGGGAACGGTGCTGTTTGGTGCTGAATGCCACGCATGAAAAAGAGCAGTGGTACCAGCAATGCACAGACCAAAAGAACATCCTCCACCCCACAGGTACTCCGCCGGGGTAGTGTGGCGTGACGGGATAGGGAATGAGGTGTTGATGCACTCGTATGTGTGCATTGAAACACGCCGTGTCCATCCATATCTTGTGGCATTGCATGGCGCTGCACATGAGCAGGGTTTTGCGTGCATTTAAATGTTGAGACCTGCTGGGGCCTGGTGGGGTGGGTTGGTTGATACAGATGAGGTGTGTTTGGGGGGGGGGGGGGGGGGCAGAGTTGTGGGTTGTGGGTAGGGCGGGGGGGGGGGGTTAAGTGGGTAAGGGGGGGATGGGGGTATGGGGGGGGCATAGCAGTACAAAGTATACAATGTCCCCCCTGCCCCCCCTCCCCCCAGTGAGGGAACCATCGACCCTCGGACAATAGCAGACCCCCCTGGCCTAGCGCCTGCTCCCCCTTTGACAAGGACTAGCGACCGGGAGCTGCCCCGCCGCCGTGGTGTGGGTGTTGACTGGGGATTCATAGTGGCCTTCCCGTGCGATCTGGGGCAAGCGCTTCTGAATAACCTTAACGTGGTCCCATGTATGCCTTGAGCCTGCTGAAGGACACGAACTTTCGGATGGCAGCCTTGTATACCTTGTCTGTGCCCTCCGCCAATTTCCTCCAGGGTGTCGGTGCATAGGATGAGCCCATCTCCCCATCAACCTCCTCCAAGGACCTCTCCTTGCCGAAGCCTGAGGGCCTCTCTGTCCTTGGCCCTGCCTTCTCGCCCCCGAAGGTCTGCCGACTCAGGGTTAAGGGGGCGAATCTTGTAAGGCACCGCCGAAGTCGACGCTTTGGAACGCCCAATGGCAATTTGCACAGTAATCGCACGGGCGTGATGGAGGATTCGTGCCGTCTTGCCAAGTTCCTTTGTTGGTTTTAAAATGCCTACGGCCATTTATCCGGCAAAATTCAAAATCCTCCTATTTTCGACGGCGGAGCTTCACAAATCCACCCTCAGCGCTAGGTGCCGCTGACTAGCCGCCAAGGGCTCCAAGCGACGAAAAAGGTCCGATATCCAAGCAAGTGGGGCGGAAGAAGGAAGAGATGATGCGGAAGGAGAGATTTTGTTCTCTGGTTGGGCGCCTATCATTGGACCTGCTGAGTGCCCGGGATGGCATGGTCAGTGTAGTCGAGGAACACCACAAGCGACGGGGTGGAGGAAGCAATTGAAGTTCTGATTATGGGGTGGCAGATCTAGCAGAGACTACAACGGAACGATCCTTGGCGGCTCTGTTTACTGCTTTGCACTGCGGGTCCTCTGGGAAGCCTGCTCAAGCTGAGCCACACTGGGGATGGTCATGGCTTGTGCTTTGGGTTTGCGTTTTAGCCCTGGAGCTCCTCGTCCGCTAGAACCCGCATTGTTGGCAGCCTCGATCTGCGCTACAATTGCCTGCTGCTGGGCCTTGTCAATACTCTGTACATCCACCCTAGTAGGCTGAATGGGAGGACCTGTCAGTTGTGCTTTTTTGAGAACTGCTTCTAGTTGTACTGTTGCTGCCCTAGCAACGTCTGCTGGTTTGCTGGGTTATCACACTGTACTTTCACTGTCAACTGTGAAACACACTGCCATAATGACACCTGTGCCCGAAATACCGGAAACTGGTGTTAGATTTTTTCCTGTCACGGCACTGCTCTGTGATGACCTACTGCATAGTTTGGTCCGGAAGTCCACTATGTGCTGTTGTTTTTCAACAGACAAGAACAATCATTTATAAACCATAGACTGTACCCTTTAGCCTCTGTCTTGGACTGCATGGACATATGACACTGTCCCTGTGTATTTGCACTGTACTTCACATCAGGAGCCACGTACTGTTTATCTTCTATGTCAGTTTCACCAACAGGGTCATATATCTGGTGTATTGTTTCCAAGTTGCACCTTGGAGTGCAATATAAAACCCTGTTTCACTGTTAACAGTGAAACTCTCTCCCTTGCTGATGTCATTGCCAGTGACAATATTTTTCATTACGGATATGCTTCTACACATGCAGGCACGCTGTGTGCACAAGTGCCCTACCTGTGTTTTGTGTTGCTCCTTTACATACACTCGTTTGTCACAGGGGGAAGTTGTTCGTGGCTGCACCTGGTCCACAGCCGCACATGGGATGGAATGGAGGGGGGGGGGTGGGTTCCGGGGATGCCGTCCATCACACCTCTATGCTTCTATGTCAGTTGCTGTTTCACTGTTGACACTGAAACATTATGAAATATGGCCTCCACAGCGCAGTTTTGGGAAATTGAATTTTTATGTGAGTTTCACTGTTGGCCACACAGGCCAACAGTGAAACTTTTTGCCTGTTTTCGGGGTTCCCGTCGGCCCGGGGTGTCAGGTTTGTACCCCCAAGACGATGGGAGAGGCACCAGCCCCCGCCCCCCCTTTACCCTCCCCACCTTTGCCCCCACAAGAGGCCGCGCAGGTGCAGCCGGCGCGACACGCGGGCGCAGATGCACTGACGCCGGACGCAACCGTGCCACAGGCGCCGCAGCGATGACCCCTAGCCGGCCCTGCCACCGCCGGCACAACGGGCGGGGACGAGGAGAGTGAGGCAGCGACACCCCATGCAGACCCTGTGCGACGCGCACAGGGCCCCTGCGTGCAAGTCGTGTAGGGGGCACCGGCCATCTTTGATGCAGAGCCTGTCATTGTGCCATTCATCGGAAGAAAGAATGGAACTTTGACGGCCCGGCAACAATCGTACGATGATGCGCATGGGTTGTATGAGCATTTGTTTGGACAGTTGTGGCATTGGGGTTTGTTTGGAACATCCGGCGTGGCAGCCCGGACGAGTTGCACCAGTCCGTGTGTGTTTTGTTGCATTTCACGCATTTTTGCATTCGGAGGCAGGTCTGTCACCCTATTCGTGGACCATGGGACCATGCCTCAAGTTTTGACTGATAAAAGCAACCCGGCCGCCATGCAAGATGAAGGAGAGGATGAGGCAGATGTGTGTGCCTTGTCTTGACAGAAGCACCCCACCATTACAGGTTGTGGTGAGTGCCATGAGCATTATTGTGATGAATGTATTGATTCCCACACACAGTGTTTATTAGCGGAAGCATGAAGAACACACATTGATGTTGAACTCAGCTATTTGGACTTCTGCAGCGTGCTTTGTAGGGAAGGTTTGCGGTTCACTCTTGGTCGAGTTGGGGGGCTCTTCTAGGGGAGGGTAAATCCGGGGTTAGAGTCGGAATAGTTAATACAAAAGTAGCGCGCCGGTCGCGCGCTGGGCAAATACCCTCCTATACAAGAGCCTCAATGTTGCCCTACATCTTTTGGAGCAAAACCGCGGGCATTGCTTGTCGCTTGTCGCCTTTGATGCTAATAAGGTGTGCATCACGGTCACATGCCTCCCACTTGTCGCACTGATTTGATTGATTGATGTTGTATTGCAAAGCCCACCCATCCCACTTTCTGAGTGTCTATTTCTTTTTCGTGTTTATCCTGCTCTGAGTATGGAGGCTGTTGCCCTGAATCCTTCCCTCAAGAAGTCCACAAGTGTAAGTCGCTTGGCAGCCCTACTGGCTTTGGTCACCGTTGCCGTTGTTGCGATGCGCGCCCCGACCAACGCCACTGCTTTTCTAAGTGCTGCTGCCGTTGATTCCTCACTTGGGGCCCACGCACCTGCCAAGCTCCTGCCCCGAAAACCCTCGGCACTCATCATGCGCCAGCCCGAGCGCACAAGTCCCGTTTCTGGGTCAGGGCGCGCACTTCCACGCGCATCAACGGCAGTGCCATCGGGCACGGGTCGCAGGCCTGCGGAGTTTCCTGCCCCGCAGCACGGACTGCTACTGTGGACGTGCATAGGCCTCGTTCTCGGAGGGGGAGTGTCCGCATGTCGCCAGTGGACCAGCGCGGGCCGTGAGATCCCGGGCGCGGCATGGCCCATGCTCATGACCCTGGGGGCCGATGATGCCGTGGACCCGGCGTGCGCCTGCGAGGAACGCAAGAAGAGGCAGCAGGACCGTCACGCGGAGGCCGCGCGACGGGCGTGGGAGCCCAAAGCGCGGCGGGCGTCCACTCCGGAAGAGGAGGCGGCCGTTGGGCTGTTCCAGGACCTGCTCCGCATCCGGACGGTGTCGTTCGAGGGCCCGGGGGGGGCGTACCGCGCGTGCGTGGACTGGCTGGCGGCCCAGTGCCGGGCGGCGGGGCTGGAGGTGCGGGAGACTGAGCCCGTGGCGGGCAAGCCGGTGCTCGTGGCCACTTTGCCGGGGCGGGAGGCGGGGCTGCCGGCGGTCCTCCTCAACTCGCACTACGACGTCGTGCCGGCGATGCCGGAGCACTGGGACCGCGACCCGTTCGCCGCCGCCCGGGACGCGGGCACCGGGCGCATCTACGGGCGCGGCGCGCAGGACATGAAGTGCGTGTGCGTGCAGTACCTCGCCGCGCTCCGGCGGCTGCGGGGGCGGGGCTGGGCGCCGCGGCGCACGGTCCACCTGTCGTTCGTGCCGGACGAGGAGATCGGGGGCGCGGAGGGCATGGGGGAGTTCCTCAAGTCAGCCCTGTTCCGGGGCCTGAACGTGGGGGTCGGGCTGGACGAGGGGCTGGCGAGCCCCACGGACGCCTTCACGGTCTTCTTCGGCGAGCGGACCCCCTGGTGGGTCATCGTGAGGGCCCAGGGCCCCACGGGGCACGGCAGCCGCTTCATCCCGCGGACGGCCCCCATGAAGCTCATGGCCGTGGCCGACCGGGCGCTGCGGTTCCGGGAGGAGCAGGAGGGGCGGCTGGGGTACAGCGGGGGGGGCTGCGCCCACGCCCAGGCCAAGAAGCTGGGGGACGTCACCACGCTGAACCTGACGATGCTGGAGGCGGGGGTGACCAGCGACGGGGGGCGGACCTTCGCCCTGAACGTCATCCCGACCGAGGCCCGCGCGGGGTTCGACATCCGCGTGTCGCCCGACATGGCGCCGGAGGACATGAAGGCCAAGCTGGACGAGTGGGCGGAGGAGGAGGGGGTGTCGTGGGACTACGCGCCCTGGACCAAGCCGCTGTTCAGGCACTACGTGACGCCCGCGGACCGCGCCCAGTGCGCGTGGTACGGGGTCCTGCAGGACGCGGTGGCGGAGACCGGGCACGAGTTGGAGCCGGAGATCTTCCCGGCGGCCACCGACTCCCGGTTCATCCGGCAGCTGGGGATCCCGGCGTTTGGGTTTTCGCCGATGGCCAACACCCCCATTCTGTTGCATGAGCACAACGAGTACATTGACGAAGGGGTTTTTTTGGAGGGCATTGAAGTGTACGAGGCAGTGATCAAGGCACTTGCCGACACTCCGGCCTTTGAGCCTGGGCCTGGGATCCCCGTGACATTGGGGAATCCCCAATGAGGGCCCCTCAATCAACAAAGTGCACCCAGAGTGATCTGAGTCAATCCGTGTTTGTTTCTACTCCAGTCGTTTGCAGGCGGGTGCACCGCCACGCACCCCCCCCCCCCTATCTAAGCTACGGCCTTGTCTAAGCTACAGCGGGTGTAGGGACTGTATTAATTTGGTACCTGCTTTAATTCGATACGAAATGTAGTGCAACCGCTTAAGAATGGTTTTGGTGACAAATCTGCCAATTACATGGAGTCATGGACACATTTGTTGTGAGTGTTTGTCCACTTGAACCCACAGAGCTCTGATTTTGGGGATATTTGTGCATTATGTTCCCCTTTCTTGGTGATGGCGTGTGTGCCGGAAGTTGTATGTGTCGCACTCAAGCTACTGCCTTGTCTAAGCTACAGTAGGCGTAGGGACCGTATTGATTCCGTTTGTGTAGCTTAGACAAAGGGGGGGGGGGTGTGGATGCGGAGGCCTGTCATGGTCCTTATTGCGGTGGTACTAAGGGATTAGCTCCCATGATTGGCAGATTGGAGAACACACCCTTGGACAACCCAACCCATGGCAAGGCACCTGCATAACCGCTACTATGGAAAGCGCTGTAAGTGCCCTCACAGCGAAGCTCAGCGCCTCTGCACACCCTTCCCCTTTCACAATTGTCACTAATGTGTATTCCCATGCCATTCAACACTGCGGCTACTGCGGGCCATGTACCATATCGTGAACAGACCGTAATCAGACACTGGAAGGCTAAGAATAGATGCACAGCGCCAGCCACGGCTGTACCAGACAGGATCACACCTTTAGGGTGTATGCTGCTGCCTCACGGTGCCAGCACTTATATATGGATGTCAATCATTCTTCTTTTGCATTTGTTCCATTGATCCATCACTGTCAAGTCCGTGCATTTAGACCAAACCTGGTGCTAATATGCAGCAGGCTACGCCAAAAAAAAATTCTGCGACTGACGCCAAGAAAAACAAGCAACTTATGCTCATTTCCACGAGCGAGCTATGCTTTCCTCAAATGGTGACCCTGTATTTATGCAAGAAACATATGTTGAATACCAAGTGAGCACCCCCTCTCTGTGTAGACTCTGTCCCCAGGCCTGAAATGCAAATTGAACCTGAACTGCTGACAAGGGCAAAGTAATCATGGCAAAGGAGGTGCTGTTGCTGCGAACAAGAGACAGGCGGAGGACAGAGAGGATGGAGCTGGCTTGGAGCCCACGGTTGCGATGGGAACCGATAGGTCAAAGGCCCCCTCAGCCCGTAAAATGCATGGTGGAGGGCAAGCTGGCAAACAGGCATTTCATGAAGTGGTGGCACGTGT
The DNA here is from genome assembly GCA_964036045.1 of Eutreptiella sp. 'Long Island Sound 2002'. Classification (NCBI taxonomy): domain Eukaryota; phylum Euglenozoa; class Euglenophyceae; order Eutreptiales; family Eutreptiaceae; genus Eutreptiella; species Eutreptiella sp. 'Long Island Sound 2002'. The sequence goes on from OZ038380.1 coordinate 161,943,058, forward strand.
TTTTTTATTGGCTTCATAGCTCCCAGCTATTGAGTGCGGCCTCTCACATTAGCGTTGACATGCTCTGAAGAACTGAGCGTTTTGGATCTGGGTGGCGGCCATCGCCGACTCTCTCTCCGTCCCGCATGTGTTCTTCAACATCTTCCCCATCCCAAAGACAACATACTTTAGCACATGGTGCATCCATTGGAGAGATAGGGTTGCAACGTGGAGAGAAAATCAAGAAAAATCAGTGTGTAAGATGCATGGGCACGTTCAGAAATCACTGCTCAAAATGCACCAATGCTCTTGTTGGCATCGTGGTATATTTCATTTCATTTTGTGTAGTGTGACCCACATTTGTTTGGAATTGGCTGTTGTTTGGGAAAGTTTGTACAATGTTTGCAATGTTCAATTGTTCAGTGGTCAATTCTTGTGGCCGTGACGAGACACCCCCCAAGCGCAAGGGCTTATCCACGGCCGCATGGTGGGCGACGGATTTACCAACGCTCTCCACATTCCAGCCATTTCACGAGAATACATGCAGTTGATGTGCGACATACAACATTGCCCATCGCCATTTGGTCCACCGCAACCCCAGTTTGTCCATTCCTTTGCGGATTCAGTGGCGCAGCCGACGGAAAATGGCACATTCGGACTGTGCGGCTGCAGGAGGGACTAAGAACATGTCCCAATGCCCAAAATCACCTCGAAGAGGGTTGTTAGATCAAGCGCAGGTGCGTACGCCATATACCCCCCCTTTTTTGGGGTCATTCGCGTACCATACCCCAAGGTATGGTACCGGATGTCCAACCCCTTGTGATATCATCATTTTAGGAGAGAAAATGATCCCCCAATGAATTTTTCGTTTTTGACCCCTTTTGCCCCCCGTACCCGGGTACCCCTTTTTGGGGGGGTGGGGGGGGGGGTGGGGGGGTGTCAGGGGGGGGGGTCAAAACTTCTTTGCGTATTCTGGGTGCTGTGTGTGGATTTGGACCCAGGTCCCGGGCAACTTTTTTCTTGTACATGGACCCCCTAACCCATGGCGGGGGTCCCGGGTCCGAACTCCAGGTACCCCCGGTCGCCCCCCCCTATGGGCCCTTGCTAGTGAGGACTTAGCCGTTTTCACGCTGGATAAGGCTGTTTAGTGACACCTGCAAGATTTCCAAAAATTCGACTTTTTCGGAAACCCTGCTGTCGCCCCTAGGATGGGTTTGGGTGATGATTTAGTGACAATACGGGTACTTGAGCACCCATGGGGACCCACGTAGTGGCTGCCAAGCCCATATAGCCCGAGCCATGGCCCCTCCAAAAGCCCCGAAATTGCCGTTGTGTAGGCTGGTTAGTGACACCTGCAAGATTTCCGAAATTCGCCTTTTCCGAAACCCTTCTGTTGCCCCTGGGATGGGTTTGGGTGATGATTTAGTGACAATACGGGTACTTGAGCACCCAGGGGGACCCACGTTGTGGCCGCTGGGCCTATGTAGCCCGTGCCACGGGCCCCCCAAAAGCTTCAAAATTGCTGTTTGTAGGTGGTTCAATGGCACTTGGTGTGAGCACAAACCGCTTAAGCAGTTTTCAACCCTTTACAAGCCAAAAATGGAAAATTTTGCAAAACATTTTTTTGATATTGTGACCACTTACAATGATGAAATATGCTATGTAAAGCATGTTTTAGCCCCCTATTATGTGTTTTTCACCCTATTTGGGTGTGGGGGGGGGGGGGGGGCTCCCAAGGGGTCTAGGGCGCAACCTGCTTATGCAGTTTTCCCGCCTCAACAGCTCAAAAATGGAAATCACCTCGCAGAGGTTGTTAGATCAAAGCTGGGCAGGCGTATATATGGGGAAAACGCCACATACCCCCCCATTTTGGCCATTTTGGGGCTATTCGCGTACCCTACCCCAAGGGGTTGAATTGTTAGTTTAACCCCTTGTAAAATCATTATTTTGTCCAATAATCGCATCCCCCAATGAGTTTTTGGTCCGGACCCCCCCAGACCCCCCCCACTTGAAACCCACTTTTTTGAGGTTTTGAGGGAGGGGGGGGGGGGTGGGGGGGGGGGTCAAAAAATGACCCCCCATTTTTTTGGGTCGAAAATCATGAATCTTTTGGTTTTTTTCGATTTTGAGCCGAAAAAGTGTTTCCGGGTCCCGACTCCATAGGGTTTGTATGGGGCGGAGTGGGACGAGCGCTCATGCAGTTTATGCATTTTTTGGCCATTTTTGCTATGTTGGCGATTTTGGCAACCTCGGTGACCCCGTGGTATCCACTCTGAGGGGTGCGAGTGGAGATGTTGTGACAATATATGCCTCCTAGGATATGGAAGAACGTTTTTTGCACTCTGTAGCCTTGCCCAGGGCTGGTGAAATGCCTTGCCAAAGACGCGAAATGGCTGTTTCCACCAATAATGGCCCAGTGAATGGGCCAACCTGCTTATGCAGTTTTTCACGTTGGGCAGCTCAAACATCGAAGTTTTTGAAACTTGTTTTTTTGATATTGTGACCACCTAAAATGACCATCCAAGGTATGTAAAGCATGTTTTAGGCCGTATTCGCGTGTTTCTCACTCTATTTGGGTATTAGGTCCGGGGGGGGGGGTCTCCCAAGGGATTGGTACACAACCTGCTTATGCAGTTTTTCACCTTGGACAGCTCAAAAATCGAAGTTTTCGAAACTTGTTTTTTTTGATATTGTCATCACGTAAAATGACCATCCAAGCTATGTAAAGCATGTTTTAGGTTGTATTTACGTGTTTTTCACCCGATTTGGGTATTGGGTTGGGGGGGGGGTCTCCCAAGGGATTGGTACACAACCTGCTTATGCAGTTTTTCAACCTCGGCAGCTCAAAAATCGAAGTTTTTGAAACTTGTTTTTTTGATATTGTGACCACCCAAAATGATCATCCAAGCTATGTAAAGCATGTTTTAGGCTGTATTTGCGTGTTTTTCATCCTATGTGGGTATTAGGTCCGGGGGGGGGGGGGGGGGGGGCTCCCAAGGGATTGGTACACAACCTGCTTTATGCAGTTTTTCACTCTGGACAGCTCAAAAATCGAAGTTTTCGAACGTTGTTTTTTTGATATTGCGATCACCTAAAATGATCATCCAAGGTATGTAAAGCATGTTTTAGGCCGTATTCGCGTGTTTTTCACCCTATTTTTGGTTTGTGTTGCTCGGGGTAGATTCTCTGCGAGGTGGACTTGCCGAAGGCAATAGAATTTCTGAAACTGATTTTTTTGATACTTTGACCATCCAAAATGATCAAATATCCCATGTGAAGCATGTTTTAGCCCCCTTTCATATGTTTTTCACCCTATTTGGGTGTTGGGGGGGGGGGGGGGGGGTTGGCTCCCAAGGGGTCTAGGGCGCAACCTGCTTATGCAGTTTTCCCGCCTCAACAGCTCAAAAATGGAAATTTTCTGAAACTGATTTTTGTGATACTTTGACCATCCAAAATGATCAAATATCCCATGTGAAGCATGTTTTAGCCCCCTTTTATGTGTTTTTCACCCTATTTGGGTGTGGGGGGGGGGGGGGGGGGGGTTGGCTCCCAAGGGGTCTAGGACGCAACCTGCTTATGCAGTTTTCCCGCCTCAACAGCTCAAAAATGGAAATTTTCTGAAACTGATTTTTGTGATACTTTGACCATCCAAAATGATCAAATATCCCATGTGAAGCATGTTTTAGCCCCCTTTTATGTGTTTTTCACCCTATTTGGGTGTGGGGGGGGGGGGGGGGGGGTTGGCTCCCAAGGGGTCTAGGACGCAACCTGCTTATGCAGTTTTCCCGCCTCAACAGCTCAAAAATGGAAATTTCTGAAAGTGATTTTTTTGATACTTTGACCATCCAAAATGATCAAATATCCCATGTGAAGCATGTTTTAGCCCCCTTTTATGCGTTTTTCACACTATTTGGGTGTTGGGGGTGGGGTGGCTCCCAAGGGGTCTAGGGCACAACTTGCTTATGCAGTTTTCCCGCCTCAGCAGCTCAAGAATGGTTGTCCCTCTCCCCTCTTCGAGGTGCCCTGCCGAAGGCAATAGAATTTCCTGCTTCGTTTCAGATCAGTCTCTAGCTGGTGGCATCCGCAAAACACTGCTCGAGGGTGGTGGGATGCCCGCAGGCTCCCCCCCCCCCCCCCATGGGCATCTCCTTAACGTATGCCCGACACCAAACCCTTGGTATGAGAACAGATTGCAATGTCATGGGCTTTTGGCTGCACGCTGACGCTGGCGCACAGAACCCAACTGGAAACTGAAAAGCGCCATCATTGGGCTCCAGGTGAGAAAGGCCCAGAGTACCAAATTTGTGCAAGTGGGGACCCGAACCATTTCACAATGGAGGTGGCCCAGTCCTTGTGGCACCAGTTCTCATTCAATACTCGTGCCTTGTTCAAATAAGTTGCCCTAAATGGCCCTGAGCCCTGGGGGTCATGAGGGCGACGGAGTGTTGGGAAATGGGGCCGACATGTGGGTATGGTTTTGGGTGGGCCACATGTACTTGGGCAAAGCATCTCAGCAGCAACTCGCAGGCAAGTGGAAGGTGATAGTCGCCGTTGTCACTGTCACTACAGAATTATGGGGTCTGCCAATGAGACATGATCCCGGAAGACTTGCGTGTGCGTCAAAAGATAAAACCGCAGACAACAGATGACCCAATGCAGCCATCAATGCCCGGGGCAATCAGGAATCACGGGCGCATGACACCGAACCACAAGTTCTGTGGCTAGACAGGGGCATGAAATGGGGGGCACCAACGCAACCAGCTCCCACGGGGACTCAAGACATGACCCATCGCCATACACCACCCAAACCAGCGCCGCAGCTGGGGAAATCTCTGGCACAAATTTGGACTTGATCTTGTCCGAACTTTGTGCCTTGACAGAGGCAAAGCGGGTCTGCAAGGCAAAAAAAATCATACCTGCAGCACAAGACAACTCCAGCAACGCTCACTATCGTCTCCGCATCACCCGAAATGTGTCACAGTCATTTGTGGGATCATCGTAGCACCGGACAGCTCTGAACCTGGATTCCGAGAGGTTGAGTTCCCCCCCCCCCCTTGTCCTTCCCCACCCCTTGTCCTTCCCCAGGGGGGGGGGTGGAGGACCGTCACTTGCTCAACCCCAAATTTTTCGTTGCAGCTCACAAAACCACCACCCAAGAGTGCTGCCCAAAGCATTCCAGTGGAAAGTGGTGAGCATGTGCAAGAGTTCAAGGTCAAGGGGAGCAGGACCAAGAAAATTTACACCGAGCTGGTCAAGAGGTAGGTCTCCGTACATTGGCAGCCCCTTGAACTTATCTTATGCTGAATTCTTGCGTTTTATGCTGCAATTTCTGTGCCTGCAAATGTGCGTGTACGGTGGTAGTGCGGTTCCGCAGGGGGGGGAGGGGGACCGTCACTTGGTGACCGTCCCCCAGGGGGTGACGGGGGACTGTCTTCCCTGGGGTGGGGCAGGACAAGGGGGGGGGGTACCATATGATGAGCAGGGTACGCCAGCTCACATTGGTCTGGGCCAAAAAAGAACAAGAATGGGCACCTCGTTGTGCTGCTCACCACAATGCCATCGAACAGCTTGGATTTGCATTCACGCCCGCACGCCACTCCGCCTACATCTGCACTGCCTTGTGGTCGTTCACAGTCCCCACTCCTCCACCCATGCCCTCCCCCGGCCGCTGACGCCCGCGCCGGGGCAGCGGATGCATGCCCCGTTCTTCAAGCGCCGGGCCAAGCCCCCCCGCAGCCTCCGGTGCGTGCACCCGGACGGCGTGCACCTCCTCCCGCTGCGCGTCGGCCCCGACGGCCGCCCGTCCAAAGAGGCGACGGGGGCCCTCGCGCAGTGCGGGCAGTACCTGGACGCGGAGGTGCCGGACCGCTACATGGTCATGAACTGCACGCCGTGGGTGTGCGGCGACGTGTTCCGGACGGGGCAGACGATGTTCTACACCACCGCCACCGTGGAGAGCTTCCACTTCCTGCTGCACCTCTGCAGCACGGTCCACGCCTGGGTCAGCGCCGACCCGGAGAACGTGGCCGTGCTCCTCACGCTCGTCGACGACACGAGCTGGGGCTGCTACAGCAACTGCTCCGCGATGCTGGCGGCGTGCTATGTCCTGTACTCCGGGGCCTGCCCCGGCATCACCCGGGGGGACCAGGTGTCTTTCTCGCTTTTCTGCGGGGGTCTCTGCTCGTTTTTCTTGGTAACTGGCCGTCTTTGTTGCTTGATCGTGCTCGCTGTGCTCTGCGCGCGCGCGACCCATACCTCGTTCGGATCAGCTCAAATCGCTGAAACGGCTTCACGAGCGTGTCGGGCGACCTCGAAATAGGTGTTGTCCTTGCTCATGCATTATGTGTGGGCGATTATTGCATTCAGTGGTTGCCTTCCTCTCATGTTGTTCCCTGTCGTTCAATATGGATGTGTGCCGGATGTCTTGTGCTCATTTCCCGCTCCTCGTTTCTGTTTTGCGTTTGTTCGCTTGGGAGAGCTATGATCCGTTGTTCTCCTTGACAGGCCCTGGAGTACGTGTGCAGCACTTTGGGGCTGGAGAAGTCGCCCCTGCGGCCGTCCCAAGACCGGTACACCATGTACTTTGGGTTTCTGTTCGAGCTGCCGGACTTCCCGAACAAGCGCCGGTATCGTGGCAGCCGTTGGGTGCCGGAGGGACCGGGGGGGCGGGGGGCGCCGCTGCATGGCTCAGCGCCATCACCCGCCGCTCCGCATGTCGACTCGGGGGGTTCAGTGCACGTGAAGTTGATTGCCCCATCCCCCCCCCTGCAACGCCGGGCCTCTTCAGGCGACGGTGGGGTGGGGGGGGGGGGGGCCGGGAGCGACCCCAGGGGAACAGCCGCGTGGCCCGCGCACAGTGCCCACGCCGCCGTCCCACATGTTGTGGGCGCGCCGCACTCCCGGAGTCTGCGGCGGGTTTCTGGTGCACGTCTGCGACGCCGGAGGGGCAGACCGCGCGGTTGGACCTCCGTCCAGCGGCCGGGGGGCAGGGGGGGGGGGGACAGCACCGGGGCCCCCACTGCCCCACGGCGGTATGGCCCCCCATCCCTCCCCCAGTGCCCCTTCCCCACGCGCAACGCACGTGCGGAGGAACACGCGGTCCCAGACACGTCCGGTGGACGAGGGACAGCGGGTGGAGGCAGGCCCCAGTGATCCCAAGCCCCCCCCCCCGCCACCCGCCTGCGGGAATGGACCGGCGGAGGGCTGTGTGATGTGCCGCCGTCGGGGGGATTGACCCGCCCCCCCCCCAAGTGGACATCCCGGCGGCCCAAACGCCGCCGTTGGGGAGGGGTCCGGGATGGGGGTGCCCACTTGGCCGCACCTGTGGCCAAAGGCGAAGGCCGGTGCCCTCCTCCGCGTGGACCTGTGGACCCGACACGGAGGCCGGGAGCAGTGACACAGGGACAGTCCGAGGGCTCCGTTGGCACAACCTCCCGAGGGAAGGGAAGGGGGTGTAGGGGGGTGAGGTCCGGCCAGGCGGGGGGGGGCGGGGGGGCATGAGGGGGTGAGAGGCCGATGGGCGCCGCCTGCGGAGGGAAAGGGGTCAAGGAAAGGGCCAGGGTAAGTGGCAAGAGGCCAACTTTTCCACAAAAAGGGGCTGTGGCGCCGAAAGCGCGGACCAAAAATGGGGGACGATCCCCCGGGAGCCGGGCATTGGCACCCCCGGCCACAGAAGGGGGGGGGGGGGGCGGGGGCTGTGAACGCCCGACGGGGAATGGGCGGGGACCGTGGGACGGGGGGCGGTGCACAGGGGACAGGCCTGTGGTCACCAGAGGGGGATGAGCTCTGTTGGCCCCAGGGACCCCAGCCCCCCCCCCCCCCCGTGCGGTGACACGTGGGTGTGTCGCGTGGTGATTGCGCTCAAGAGAATTGCGCAAGCAACAGCATTGCACAGCCAAAAAGAGATCAAGGCTGATCACGGACCGGAGTGACCGGGCAACCCCGCCCCCCCCCCCCCCCGCCCCCAAGAACACTTCCAAACCAAACTTCTGGTGGGCACCGGGCAGGCAGCCCCATCGACCACACGGGAATCCATTGCACCGCCCTTGTGCCCCATGACAGGGGCCAGGACGTCGGGCTTTGAAAGGACCAGCATGACCCTGGCCTCATGCCAGGCTCACTCAGTGCAATCGGGCTCCATGTGACAATCTCAGTGTCCTTGGCCTGGCTGCTCTGCAGCACAAACCGGGGCCTGCGCCGAATGTTGACGTGGGGTCACCGCTGTTTGGCTGTCTCCCCCAATCCGCCGCATCTGTGAGCCCAAGTGTGCACACGCCCGCTGTCCAGTGATGGCCCGGCTCCCTCCCTCATGACCCCTGAAGTGCTCAAAAGGCGGCGTGGCGGGGGGGGGCATGACGTGAGGTTATGAAAGAACCAGCACCATCCTGACCCCCGGCCAGACTCCCTCAGTTCGGCTCCAACCAGCACCGAATGTTGCCTTGAGTTCCCCACTCAACTGTGGCCATCGAATGCTGCATAGCCGCGGGGGAGGTCCACTCAAGGACAGGGTCCATCCCGGTTCAGCTGACGGGGGGGGGGGGGGGGGGGCGAAGGGGTTGGCACAAGGCCTCGGGATTCGGTTGTTTGCCTTTGGCGGCGCCTATTGGCCTCTCGCCACCGCTCATTCTGACCCTCTGCGTTTTGGTTGTGTCAACGGAGCCCCCGGATGACTTGTCCTGTTTGACTACTCCGGGGGTCGGCCGTCCCGGAGACGGGCTGTTGCCCGTGCCGTTGACCCGGTGCATCCAGATGCAAACTCCGAGTCCGTGCGGGGGGTTGCCGCCTCCAGCACTGACTTGTGCGCGCCGGGGTGTGCATCTGCAGGAGTGTGCATCTACGGGGGGGGGCGGGGGGGGGTCAAAGAGGGGTGGGGGGGACGGGAGGGGGCAAGCCCCCCTGCCCCCAGGCCACTCCACGGGCTCCGTTGACACGACCAAAACACGTCCGGACCCACAGAGGGTCGGGATGTGCGAGGGCGAGAGGCCAGTAGGTCGCCGCCAAAGGCAAACCAACCAACACCAGGGCCTCGTGCCACCCCCCCCCCCCCCGTCGCTGCACAGGCTCCGGCTCGACACCCTCACCCTCGTGGGCACCGTGGACCTGCCCTCCGACATTTTGGAGGTGCGCATCGACAGCGGGGGCCACTCCGTGTTCGACTGGGAGTACGGCTCCGAGCGGCTGCAGGGCCCCGTGCGGATCGAGGTCCCTGTCGGCGTCAGCGTGCTCGGCGACTTCGTCATCAACTGCCGCTGCCGCACCAGTGAACTGCGGTGTGCTCTGCCAAGGACTTCCCTCCCTCCGGCAGAGGGACTCAGGGCGGAGGAAGGGCGGGAGGTTGATCAAGCGGAGACCTGCCGTGGCTGAGAGGCCCTGACCTGGGGCCCCAATCGGTGGCCTTTGTGGCCGGCGCGAACGATGTGTCGCCGCGCCGAACCACACGGACACAGTGTGTCGCCGCGCGGAGACATGAAGTACTGCAGCGGGTGCCAGAGCGATTCTGGAGGGTGACGAGCATCGCCTGTTGTGATTGGGGGCTACGGTGTCGGGCTGTGGGGCTGCAGGGGTGTGTGTGTGTGTGTGTGTGTGTGTGATCGCCGGTTGTAGGCTGTCCGTATGGGGCTGCACGGCTAACAATAGTGGATGACATCATTGCAGACAGATTCCTCATCGGAGGACAAAAACTGGCCCCCGTTTTGTTTACAAAAAAAAGGAATAACCATTCTACCCCCTTATGCACCCCAAGCCTCTGAAATTGGATTATCTGCGACAGTCTCCTTTGTTTTTGTGGTGGGTGATGTGATATTGTGCATTCAATAATGTCTTTCAATGGTATTTGGTGTGGGGCTGTGGCCCTTTGGGATTGCAGACCTGTGAGACTGCAGGGCTCCAGGGCTGCAAAGGCTGCTGGGGTAAGGGTGTGGAGCTGTGGGAGTGTGGGGCTGCAGGAATGTGCGACTGTGGGGCTGTGGGGCTGTGGAGCGGTGGGGGTAGGCTTGCATGTGGGGCTCTGGGGAATAGCCCTGAACCTGTCTGATTTCAGAAGTTAAGCCTCGTCAGGCCCCGTTAGTACTGAGGTGGGAGACCACTTGGGGACACTGGATGCTGCACGCTGTTTTACTGCCCCCTCCACCTCCCGCGCCACACGCCCGCGCACCGGGAGTGTGTGGCTGTCTGGCTGTGGAGCGCCAGGACTGTGGACCATGGGGCTGTGGAGCCTGGGATGGACGAGCACTGGACGTGGACTTTTGTGATGGGCTGTCCCCTGCCACATGACCAGTCCCGGGCTGAAGCAGCACATACCAGTGGGCAGGGGCCGGCTCCACACTCAAAACAAACAGCAGTGGTTTGCAGTATCAAGCATGATGTTGTTATGAGCAGAAGGACTCATCCCAATCATAACACACAGCCCCTGTTTCCCTCTACAATTGGCACACAAACACGTTCCGCTAAGCTTTTGACAATAACAACTGTGGTCAGAAAAACAATAGTCACACCGGGTCCCGGTGCCTAGACAAGGTGGTGCTTGCGGAAGGGGGGGAGGGGGTACGCACAGTAGAGTCACAGCAATCTGATGTGACGCCCCCCATTACAAATCGGACATTGGCCACACTTCATTTGAGGAATAGTGTTCCCATCCTTTTCCTTCTCTGTCCAAGACCCAGGTCTTGCGCGCGTGAGTTGATCATGCAGCAGCAACAGCACATTGGAGATGTGATCTCAGCCATGACTAATGTGGTTACTCCTGCTCCAAAGGCAAACATGTGATTGTTCAAGATGATGCGCAAGATTGGAAAGGGCTTCTATTCCACAGCTCCCGATGCCCCTGATGGGCAGTGAGGACCTCCAGAACTTGCTGCAAAATGCTGCGCATTGTGTTCCAGTGCCCTGTTGCGACACTTGTGCTGAGGGTGAGGTATGGGCCGGTTTTCGGTGACGTACGTTCTTTTGGTACCGCGCGTCGCGTGGAAGCACCGCCTTGTCCAAGCACCAGGACCCGGTGTGCCCTTGTCCTGACTTTCCTGGCGCTTGCCCAAGGGAGGGGTAAGACCGTCCTATGGCGCTTGGTGCACGAACGCAGCGCCTCGCGCCTCTGCCGCTCAGGTACGAGGTCGTCTGCCGCCTGGCCTTCAGCACGATCTTCATGCCGCTCCAAAGCCTGATGGTGCAGCAGAAGAGCCTGGACCTGGCTGCCGGCAGCCCGTACCTGGGGGCGGACTTCTACCTCAAAGTGCAGTTCTCCGACATGCACCGCGAGCAGTCCGCCGACGACATCCTCCAGGACGCCCTCTATCTGGCAGACCTGGCGGAGGTGGGCCCCGCCTGTCGGACCGCCCCCCCTCCCCCCCCCCCCCCACGCGTTGACAGGGCATGTCGGGTTTTCACTTGCCGGGGGGGGGGGGGGTCAATAGAGCCCCCAACAACTGGGGGGTTCGGGAAAAGGGCTCAATTGACAGGCACCATTAATCAGGGTGTATGTTGTAATTCGTGTAATTCGTGTGTTTTTTTTGCGGTAAATGCGTGTAACAAAAAAATCGTCTAGTTGTGTAGTTTGTTATGAACTCTGGCGCCAAAGGTGCCCAAAAACTTTTTTTGAGCACTAAAATTGGTCAATTTTTTTCTCACCAAATACATGGCAAATGATGACTTTTCTGAACCCTCTCGATGCGCTGATTCCAAAGTTCCCGTTTTCATTTTTTGCCAATTTTTGGGTTTGGGTCACCTGCGGCCCTGGGGTCAGTCTCGGTAGGATTTTGGGGGTCCTGTCAATCAAGCCCTTTTTGGGGTGGGGTGGGGGGTCTAGCCTGGGGGCTCTATCGATACCCCCCCCCCCCCAAACGAAAACCCGGCCTCCCCAGCCTCTCCTGTGCCACATCCACTGAAAGGGGGGGGGGCTGGGTGTGTGTGTGTGTGGAGCTGTGCCACCTCCGTGTCACTGGGAGGGTCGCACGTTCGCGTGACAGGGTGTTCAACAGATCCCTGCAAAAGAGGGGTCGCGATCAAAAAGGGCCTGCGGTGCTGTGGCCGTAATTCGGTCTCTCCAGACCCCCCCCCCCTTCCCCCCGCAAACCTACTGTCAGGCCCGCGTTCCCATGAGGGCCTCTGACACCAACAAGTGCCTCCCGTCCAAATCTGGTCAGAGGTATCGAAGCTGCTCCTGAACAAGGCACTCGGCGGTTGTGTCCGATGGTGCGTCGGTTGGGTTTGCGACGCTCGAATGAGCCCTCGGGAACACCATGTCAGGGCATGTCTGTGGCACCTGCGTCCCGGCCCTCGGGAGTCCCGGGCCTGGCCATGCGGCGACCCTCCTCCCGGTGCTTGTCCTCGGGTGCCCCCCGGACTGACGGGAGCACCGCAGCCTCAACAACATGCAAGCAGAGGTTTGCTTAACAACCCAGCATCCCCTGGGGGGTGGGGATCAGGGGGCGTCTAACACTCCCCCCCTCGGACCCGGATTTCATAGTGGGAACAAATGAAATGTACAAAGGGAAACATTTGGGCTATTTTTAATACGCAAACTTTTGGACATTTGGGTTTCAGCCCCCCCCCCCCCCCAGCCACCCCTCCTAAGCAAAACTCTGCATGCAAGTCAACGTCGCATTTTCTTTCTTGTCGTCGCATGGTTTGACACGTGAACTGGATATGTTTATGTAATGGCGTGCAACATTGCCCCCCTTATTTTGCCCCATGACACCCCATGACCCGGGGGTCTCTTATGGGGTAGGTGGCCCCCAATGAAAGCCCCAGGCCATACCAGCGTGGGTGCAAGCCCTGCAGACCCACCACCACCCCGCCCCCTCCGCCGCCGCATTGGACCCCGGGTTCACTACATGGTACCCCACCAGCCTTTGTGGAACACCCCCCTTCCCCCCCTTCTGGGCACCGGGTGTGCTGCACAGTAACCCCCACCCCCACTCATTTCCCACATCAGAGCACCCTCGCAGCTTCAGCGTCTTTGGACAGACTTGGCGTGAAGCATGCTGGTGTTGGCATGGGAGGGGGGCACCTGCGAGCAGATGGACAACTGTCCCCCTCTCAAATTACGGCAAATACGTGAGAGCAGGCACAACGGACCCCTCTCGCAGACCAAAAACACGTTTCCCCAGTGGCTTGGGACAAGCAATGTAGGACTAGAACTGAGCTGGGTCCTTATGGTTCTCCTCAACCTGGTTAAAAACGGCTCAATCCCTGTAGAAGAATAACAGCCCTATGGAAGACGCCTATATGACACACTGCTGATTGACCTGAGCTTTCAGGACGATTGTCTGGAAAACTGACTGAAATACGGCTCATTTTCACCCTGAAATGGTCCACGGCATTGCACCACAGCGTGAGAGGCACCCCATTGAACACCCATTTGCAATCATTGGATAGCCCAATCGCCGTTGAAGAAGAATGGCCCCATTGAAAACTGACATGACACACTGGCCATTGTCCGGAATTTTCAGGACAATTGTCCTAAAAAAACAGGCTGAAAATGGCCAGTTTTGGACACTAAATTGGCTACAGAATGAGCGAGACAGCTCAAAATCACACACAACTTGTTTCAGATGATGTGCAACTGCTCTGCAGTCGTTTAAGCTACTTGAATGCCGATTTTGAAGTGCTGTGTCCACACAAATAATTGTTCACTTGCCTGTTGCTGCGTGTTGTTGGGTGCTGCTGGCTGCCACAATACATTGCTCACCCTGGACCCTACAATGGGTTGCAAAACCCCCATTCCGAAAGACCCGGCTTGGTACCCATTCCTGAAGACCCAAATGAATATGTACCCCGAGTAGTACCAACCGGCAATTCCCCAGCCTTTGTGGCAAACCCCCCCTTCCCCCACAGTCTCTGCCCTCTGAACATCGGCAACATCTGCAGGAAATTGCAGCTTCGCCCCGCTCCTTCCCCGAGTTCAGTTCCCCCAAGACGCCCACCACGGCCCCCGATCCCGCCCCCAAAGCCAAGCTCAACCTGAGCTCCGCCGCCAAGGCCGCCTTCAAAGGCGGCTTCCGCCGCCCACCCGTCTCCGCGCCCCCCACATTTCCGGCGGCCGCCCCGGAGGCCTCCGACACCCAAGCGCTGCAGAAGCTGCACTCTATGTTCCCCCGGATGGCGGGGGCCCCAGCCCGGCCCCCAGGGCCGGCGGACCCTCAGAAGGCTGCCTCGCGCCGGCACCGCGGGAGCATCCTCGGCGTGCCGCTCCCGCGCCGCCGGGGCAGCACAAAGCCCCCGGGGGTCTCGCCCCTGCGATCGCCGCGCACCGCCCCTGCGGCCGGGAGCACCCCCGCGACCCCCGGCTCCTCCACCCCGGCCAAGGCACACCTGGCCCCCCCTCGGCCTGACTGGGACCGGCCCTCCATCGACTCCAATCGGGGCCCCGACTCCGACTCCGACTCCGACTCCGACTCGGCGCCTGACCTCATCGTCGACCCTCGATTCGACGCTTCGCTGAGCTCCCTCCCCAATGCTGCGGAGCCCGACGCCGCTACCGACCCTGTCCCCGAGCCGCCTACGGCCGCTGCGGCGCACGCTACGCCTTCTGGTGTCGCGAGCCCTTCACGGGACTCCACAAGCGCTGCCTGCCCCTCCGACACAAGCACTGCAGCCGATGCTGAAGGGGCGGCTGGAGAGCCCGTGGGCCCGGCGGCGCCACCGCAGCCCCCCTCGATCATTTGCTCGTCCCCTCCGCCCTCTCCGAGTCCTCAACCCCCTGGACTGAGGGGTGCACCGCCACCACCACCACCTCCACCTCCTCCTCCTCCACCTCCACCTCCGGGAGTAGGGGGTGCACCGCCACCACCTCCTCCTCCTCCACCTCCACCTCCGGGAGTAGGGGGTGCACCACCGCCACCACCTCCACCTCCACCTCCACCTCCTGGCATAGGGGGTGCACCACCTCCTCCTCCACCACCCCCACCTCCACCTCCACCTCCACCTCCACCTCCTGGCATAGGGGGTGCACCACCTCCACCACCTCCTCCACTACCCCCTCCGGGAATAGGAGGTGCACCACCTCCACCACCACCACCTCCTCCACCTCCACCTCCGGGAATAGGGGGTGCACCACCACCACCTCCTCCTCCACCTCCTGGCATAGGGGGTGCACCACCTCCACCACCTCCTCCACCTCCACCTCCGCCTCCGGGAATAGGAGGTGCACCACCTCCACCTCCACCTCCACCTCCGCCTCCGGGAATAGGGGGTGCACCACCACCACCACCACCTCCTCCTCCTGGTGCTCGTGGTCCCCCACCACCTCCACCGCCGCCCGGAGTGCCTCCACTTCGTGGCCTGCCCCCAGCCCCCCCGGCCCCGGGGATGCGGGGACCGCCGCCCCCGCCCCCCGGGGCTCCCGGGCAGCATTTCATGACCCCCATCCCCACGGGGCCCAAGCTGAAGGGCCTATTTTGGAAGAAGGCCAAAGTCAGTGAGGACAACGTCTGGGCGGAGGTGAACAAGCAGAACACCGAGACCTTGGACTTGGACCTACTGACGCAGCTGTTTCAGGTCCAAGGGGATGGTTTGTGGCGATGGTCTCCAACCCAGCCCCCAAATCGGCGGCCGAATTCGGCCGATTTCGCCGATTTGTTCTGCCGATTTGTTTTGCCGATTTCCGGGGTTTCTGTGATTTGGTCGATTCGTTCTGCCGACCTGTTGGGGTTTCTGGGATTCTAGGACACCTGATGGGGAGGTGGGGAGGTGTCACCCTGAGATGTGCATCATTTCTTTTCGGACACTGGATAATACCTTTTCTTTCTATATTGGTGGTTCAGATTGGTACCGTGAAGTGTGTTTACTGCCCACAAAAAGACGAGCCTGTGGTCCCCTGGGATTCATTGTTCCCTGATGATCAAACTTTTCTGCGGGACAAGTACCCTGATGCTGAGCTGCACACGCACCCAGCGCACACTGAGATGCAACTGGGAAGTCCGTGTGCATTCATCTTCTTCTGGCTGGCTTTGTTTGCGAATGGAAAACCCAATTTTCTCAGCAAGAAAAGTGACAAAATATAAAAAAAAATCGGCCCAGGAATGGAACATGCACTTGCCAACTGCATGCCAAGGGTATATACCACTGGACCACTGCCTTGCACTGCCATATACCGCACAGGGATCATGTACAGACCGAAAATTTGGTTGCAGATCATAGCTGCACACCCACCCAGCACATGAGGAGATGCAACTGGCCAGTCTGTGTGCACTGATCTTGGGCAGGCTTTGTTTGTGCATGGAAAACCAATTTTCTCAGCAAGACAGGTGACAAAAAGTGCAAAAAAATTCTGTTCCGTAACCGGTGAGGATTGAACCTAGGCCAGCAATTCTGAAGGCCAAGGTATATACCACTAGACCACCACCTCACACTGCTATACTGTTGCTCAGGGACCATGTACAGACCGAGAGACGAATTTTTTTTGAAAATTGAGACATGATTTGGGTTCCCACCCGACTCCAACAACTGAGCAAGCAAAAGGAAGGTGTGTTTGGGCCCTGGGACTGAGATCCATGTGACTGGGAACTTGTTTTTGCGCGCCAATTTGTTCTGTCAATTTGTTGGGATTTCTTTGCCGATTTGGGGGCTGGCTTGGTCTGTGCATCATACTGGGGGGCAGGCTGGAACACCTGCTGGTCATGAGTTCTGCACAGGGGTTTTGTACATCATTGATTGCTGTTTTTCAGGGCAGAGTGTCAGCGTGCTGGGCATTTTTTTGGGCCAATTTTGATACGAAGCTGAATCCACGCTTTTTGCATAGGTTGTGTAGGCATATTGATTCCTCCCGCTTGGGTTGCTGCCAGCCAGGTCTCGACCCCCAGACGGCAGGGGTTATGTAGTCACTAGGGTCATATCGCTTTCTGAAAATTCTGTGGAGGACGGACATTCTCGTTTATGACACAAATACGTTGAACATATAGGGGAGGACTCCCCGGCCGCCTCCCTTTCTACAAGAATGGCCGTCCCTGGGGCACAAACTGCGCGCGTCGTTCCATGGACAACTCGTTTCTCCAACGTGGACTTGCTGAAGGCAACCGTGTCTGGCCATGGCTAGTCAGTTGTGACCGTACTGTTCAGGCATGCATTAGAACAGAAAAATTGGAAGGAGGAGCCCCCCCCCCCCCCCCGCCCCCCGGGGTCCAATCCCCCCCCCCTCTAGATCCCCTCTAGATTTTTCCATTCACAGTTTCAGGTGCAACTAGAGGGTGAGGAAGGGTTCAAGGAGTGAGGAGACACATTGCTGACAGAACAAATGCCGGTCAACTGGTAACGCAGCCCACTGCAGACTTGCAGGTCGGCGATTCAAATCCTGGTGTCGACGGCCCGGGTTTTGGACCGCCGCCCTAAGAGTTCATTGTTCGGCTGCAGTACCATTCAGCCACTGCTTGCGGTGACCGAAATCTTTCATGGAGCAGTTGTCAAGGAGGAGGGTCAACCCCCCCGCACTCAGACCCCCCCCCCCCCGCCCTCAGACCCCCCCCCCCTCCTCCGCTCCAATGCGTCCCTGGTACTGTTTGAACTAGAAATGGTACATTTTTTCAAAACAAGTGCTGAAAGTGTTCTCGCCCCAGTGGCCCTGCAGTGAGGCCTCTTCCCCCCAGTCTCTTCCCAAGACAAGACAGTCTGCCTTCCTGACCCTGAGAGCTTTGCTTTGGTGATTCCCACCCCTACTTCCAGATCAAGACCACAGAGAAAAAGACCGCCAAGAAACAGTCTCAGGCAATCCTCAAAAAGGACCCCCTCACTGGTAAGCGGATGCAGGCCATCGGGATTGTATTGAGGTTCTTGAAGTTGTCCAATCAGCAGCTAAAGACAGCGATTTTGCAGATGGACCGGGCGGTGTTGGATGCAGAGGCTTTGCAGGCTCTTGGAACCATCCTGCCGACCGAGGATGAGGTCAAGCAGGTACGTCTTGCCCCCACCCCTCTCCCTCCCCCTGTTGTTGTTGTTGCTGCTGCTGCTGCTGCTGCTGCTGCTGTTGTTGTTGTTGTTGTCGTCGTTGTTGTTGCCGTTGTTGCTGTTGTTGTTGTTTTTGTTGTTGTTGTTTTTGTTGTTGTTGTTTTTGTCGGTGCTGCCGCTTCTGCTGCTGCTGCTGCTGCTGTTGTTGCTGTTGCTGCTGCTGCTGCAGTCGTTGTTGTTGCGGCTGCCGCGGCTGCTGCTGCTGCTGCTGCTGCTGCTGTCATTGTTGTTATCGTTGTCCTTGTCCCTGTTGCTGGTGCTGTTGCTGTTGCTGTTGTTGTTGTTGCTGCTGCTGCTGCTCTTGCTGTCCCTGTTGCTGCTGATGTTGCTGTTGTTGCTTCTTCCGCTGCTGCTGCTGCTGCTGCTGCTGCTGCTGTTGGTATTGTTGTTGGTGTTGATTTCGGCCTTGATGCTGTTCTTGTTGTTGCAGTTTGCACGGGAGGCGGCCGCCAATGACCCTTATCGTTGTTTATCAACCGACGGCGGTTGTTGCCACGTTTGTTGGCCCATCCCCTGCTGTTGGAGCTGGCGCTGCCGCGTGTGTTGTCCATCGGCCGGAGGGGGTCGAGGTGATGACCTGCCAACGGTCCGGTGTCGGACGAAGTCTCATGTTTGTCAAAGCAGAGCAATGCACAGACCTATGGCGAGTCGTATGGCAGCCCCCACCCCCCCCACCCCCCTGCTCCCGCCTCAGATTGCATTCTTGATGCCGGCCTCCCTCTCACGGCCCCTTGTGTACATTTCTGTCGTGTTCGGGTGTGGCCAGGAGGGGGTCGTCTGCCGCATGAACACCCCCCCCCCCTTTCACCACCGCAGGGCCCTACCTAACGCTCATGACGCTCTGGGCCCTACTGCAGGGCCCTAGGGCACCCAATGATGAAGGGGCATCTTGGTCATGCCCCGTAAAATGACCCCCTTTGATTTTGTCTGCACATGGGGGATTCTCAAGACGGCAGGGGTTATGTAGCCAATTAGCCTCCATGTTGGCACGCAACGCAGCAGGAGCCATGCAGCCGTTTTCGATTCCATGCCCAGCACCCCAAGACCACGGGGCTTCAATTATCACTTTTCGCCCTGCCTTTCTTTCGGTGCGCTTGCCACATGAGGCTCCTCCAAGATAATGTCGCTTATATAACGACCTCAGTCCCGTCCCTCCTTCAGGGACCCGCAAGGCGGTATGGGTTATGTAGCCAATTTCCCCAATTTTGGGCCCTCAAGACGGCAAGGAATATGTAACCACTTTATTTCTGTTCGCCCATTTCGGACCCCCAAGACGGCAACGGTTATGTCGCTGACCGAGTGGTAGGGCTTATGTTTCTCTTTTGGGGATCTTCAGCGCGCTAGGGGTTATATTCCGAATCTGCCCACATGTGGGCCCTCAAGATAGCAAGGCTTACATAGGCACATTTGATTCCGTCTCCACTTTGGGGACCCGGAAGATGGTAGATATATGCATCCAATTTGCCCACATGTGGGCCCCAAGAGGGGATGCCGTAAGATACCACTCTGCACTCGGGCTCATGTGGCCATTTTTCCCAGTAGCCCACATGTGGGCGCCCAAGATGGCACCCTTATGTGGACATTTTTCATTCGGTCTCCACTTTGGGGACCTCCAAGACCGCAAGCGTTATATACCCAACCTACCCACATATGGCCCACCAAGACATAGGCGGTTCTGGAGCCACTTTTAATTCCTTGCCCTCGTTGTAGGCCCCCAAGTTGGCAACGGTTATGTAGCCGCTTTGCCCACATGTGAGCTTCCAAGACGGCACAGATGATCTAGCTAATTTTGGTTGTTGCTCCGCCTCAACTACCAAGACGAAAGGAGTTCTCCAGCCAATCTGCCCACATCAGGGCCGCTAAGACTGCAAGGGTTATGTACCTTCTTTTGGTTGCTTCTCTACCTAGGGACCCCCGAGATGCCTCATGTAGCCAAAGTGCGCACATGTGGGCCACCAAAGCGTCAAGGGTTGGTTATATAGCCACCTTTGATTTGTCTCCAATTCGGGGTTCCCAAGATGCCGCGGTCCATCTAGCCAGTATTGATTCCGTCTCCACTTTAGGGACCCCCAAGTCGGCAAGGGTTATGTAGCCATGTTTGATTTCATCTCCAATTCGTAGACCCCACGATCCTCTTCGGGATCGCCGAGTGCAAGTGATATTGCCACTTTGGCCACATATGGGCTTTCGGGACAGCAAGGATTATGTAGCCCCTATTGGTCCCTTGTCCCTTTCGCGGACAGCCAAGATGGTACGGGTCATCTAGCCACTTCTGATTATGTCTCTCCTCTGGGAAACCCCAAGTCAGCGGACATTTTTATCGGCCATTTGTCCTCATGTGGGCACTCGAGATGGCTGTGGTTTTTTAGCCGATGTCGGTTCCGTCTTCTTCTTGGGAACCCATAAGATGCTAGGGGTCTTGCAGCCGGTTGGCCCGCTTACGGGCAACCAAGAGTGCTCGGGTTATGTAGCCAACATTGATTCCGGGTCCCCCAAGATGCCATGGGTTATGTAGCTACCTTTGGTTGCATCTCTAGCCAGGGGACCAACATGACGTCAGGGGTTGCGTTTCCCACTTGCGCACATGTGGGCCTCCAAGACAGCAAGGATTGTGTAGTCACCTTTGTTTCCATTTCAGGCATCGCAGACATGGTCGGCGTTATGTAGCCACTTGTGATTAACTCACCAAATCGGGAACTCCCAAGATGGAAGGGGTTGTGTATGCAAGTACTTCACACGTGTTCTCCCAACGCGACATGGGTTATGTAGCCAAATTGTATATCGTCTCCACTCCGGGAGCCTTGCGGCGGGCGGGGTTTTTTAGCCAATGGGGCCACGTATACCAACATTTCATCCCCGGTGCACTTCAGGGACCCCCAAGACGGTAGGTCATATCGCCAGTGAACCCGTGCGGGACCACACGATGGCAAGTCATTTTTGGTTTCATGTGCCTTTTTGGGAGCCCCACGATGACAATGCTTATGGACTACGTAGGCCACTTGTGAGGTTGGAAAGCAACAACGGCCATGTCGCCTTTCTTGATTCAATTCCCACTTGGGGGACGCCCAAGAGAGCAATCGTTATGTAAGCATTTTCACCACATGTGCCCCCCGCCCCCCTGCATGGCACACACAAAGCCCGTGCACACCACGTCCTATGCCTCATGGCAAATTATTCCACGAGGTTGATGACCTATCTGAACCACACCGCCGGCAATTTAGGTCTGTGCAACCAGCTCCGGATCCTCTAGGAGCACCACCGGCTCCACTGACTCTGCAAGGTTTACGGGGTCCACTAGCATCGTCCCGGCTCTTGTCGGGCGGTAGGTTCTACGTTGTGGTGTGTGTTTGTGAAGTTGGCTGCTTGACCCTCACAACGAGTGCGTTTGCATCTTGGTGAATCCGTAAACCTTCAGACGTATGAAGGTGGTTGTAGAGTTTGTGTACGGTGGTGTTGGCCTAGCATCTCCACTCACTTGACTACTCTGCCCTAGTCACTGTGCACTATTGTCATTAAATCGACATGCCTCATGACGTAAATAGCAAGGAAACATTCCCTTCTTTGCGTTCTTCATGTATTTCATACCCAATGGGAAATTTTACATTCTACGGCTCATTTTCAAAAGTACTAAGAACTTCCCTATGGGGGCTGTGTATTCTTGCACTAGTTGATTGCACCATTCCCCAACCTTCAGTGTGTGGTAGGGGTCATGTTCCCAATTAGCCCACATGTGGGCCACCAAGATGGCTAGGGTTACATAGCGCCTATTGATTCCATATCCACTTTGGCGACCTCCTACACTAGCAGGGGTTATGTAGCCATATTTGATTACGTTTCCTTCTCAGGACCCCCATGGTGCAAGGGGCTTTGTAGCCACTTTTGATTTCATGTCCACTCAGGGGATCCCCAATTCCTCTAGGGGCCATGCAACCAATGTGTCCTTATGTGGGCAGCCAACATGGCAAAGGGTTATGTAGCCACCTTTGGTTTCGTCTACACTTCGGGCACCCCGAGGATGCTAGAGGTTAGGTAGCCACTTTTGATTACATTTGCCGAACTGCCAAGGTGGCAGGAGTTATGTCGCCTATGAGCCCACATGTGGCCCCCCGAAATGGCACCACGGTAGCGCGCTTTGATATCCCTCCCACTTCAAGGAAATCAAAGACGGTAGGCCTTATGTAGCCAATTTGCCCACATGTGGGCCGCCATGACACTCAGGGTTATGTAGCCGCTATTTATTACATATTCACTTTGGGTATGTAGCCAATTTCTGGTACAGTATGCACTTTGCGGAGCCCCAAGATTATAGGAGTTGTGCAAGCAAGTAGCCTGTGCGCTACCAAGATGATGACATTTATGTCGCCAATTTTAATTGCTTCCCCACTTAGGGGGACGCCCAAGAGGGCAAGGGTTTTTGCAGGCACTTTCCCCACACGTTGGCCCCCTAGACGGCAAGGGTTATGTAGCCTCTTTTGGGTTTTATCTCCAGTTTGTGAACCTCCGAGACGGCAAGGGTTATGTAAACACTTTCGATGTTGACTCCTTTTTGGGAACCCGCAAGATGGCAAGGGCTATGTATCCGGTTTGCTCAACTGTGCACCCCCAGCAAAACTACGGGTATATATCCCTTTTTGGTTCTCTCCACTCTGGGGATCACAATGATGGTAGGGCTTATGGAGCTGTTGTGGCAACGTGTCGCCCCAGTAGACGGCAAGGGTTATGTAGCCACTTTTGGTTTCATCTCCACTTCGGGGATCTCCAATATAGCAGTGGTGGTGTAGCCAAGTAGCCCACATCTAGGCAGCAAGAACGGCAAGGGTCATGAAGCCACATGTGGTTCCGTCTCTATATTCTCGAACTCCAAGGCACGAGGGGTTATGTATCCCTTTTTGATCTTGTCTCCGCTTTCTTAACCCCCTGGTGGTACAGTTCTGTAGTTGGTTTGCCCAACTATACGCCCCCCAACCTAGCAAGAGTTATCTAGGCACTTTTGCACTTTGGGCATACCCAAGATGGCACGGGTTATGTAGCCAATTTGCCAACACGTGGGCCTCCAAGATGGCAAGGGGGGTATGATGCCACCTTTGGTTTGTTCTCCACTTGTGCCATCCCCAAGGGGGCAAGAATTATCTAGCTAGTGTGCCCACATATGGACCCCCATGACATCAACGATAACGTCGCCAGTTTTACTTTCGTCCCCACTGCGGGCAGCCCCAAGAGGCCGCGGATTATCAAGCTACTTTTGATTTTGTCTCCACTTTGGGGACCCCCAAGACGGAAGCGGTTATATATCCAATTTGCCCACATGTGGGCCATCAAGATGGCATCGAAGATGTAGCCATTTTTGGTGCCATGTCCACTTTGGGGATCCCCAACATGCCAGCCGCTACCTAGCTAGCGTGCCCAAATGTGGACCCCCAAAGCGGCAACAGTTATGTAGCCACTTCTAGTTTTCTGTGGTGCTCGCGCAGATCCACGACGTTGGGGGTTATCAAGCCAGGTTTGATTTTGTCTCCACTTCGGGGACCCCCAAGACGGCAGGGGTTATGTAGCCAAATTGCCCACTTGTGGGCCAACAAAAAGGGAACAGTTATGTTACCATTTTTGGTTTCATCTCCATTTCGGGCATCCCCAAGATGGCAGCAGCTACGTAGCTAGCATGCCGCCATGTGGACCCCCAAGACGGCAAGGGTTAAGTAGATATTACTAGTTCCATCTCCGTTTCGGGCAGCCCCAAGAGGGTGGGGGTTATCAAGCAAATTTTGATTGTCTCCACTTCGGGGCCCCCAAGACGCCAGGGATTGTGTAGCCAATGCGCCCACACATGGGCCCCCAAGATGGCAAGCGGTATGTGCTCACTTTTTTTTTTATCATCTCCACCTCCGGCATCCCGAAGTTGGCAGCCGTTATGTAAAGATATAGCCCACATGTGGGCCCCCATGACAGCAACAAATGTGCTGCGACTCCACTCCATGGTCCTCCGAGATGGCACGGCTTGGTCTCGCTGACGCGCCCACGTGCCGGGCCCAAAGACTGCAAGGATCATATAGCCACCTCTCGTTGCTCCTGCACTTCCATGTCCACAACGGAGACGCCCAATGTGGTAGGGGTTATGTAGCTTTTTGGTTCTATGTGCTCTTCAGCAAGGATGTCTCGGGGTTGTGTAACCTAGCAGCCCAAATTTGCGCCCCCATTGCAAAAAGGGTTATGTAGCCACTTTTGGTTCCTTGTCCACCTCGTGGACCCCCAACACAGGAACGGTTTTTCACGCAACGTGCACTCATGTTGTTTTACAAGATGGCAACATTTACATAACCTCTTTGGATTGTCTCTACTTCCAAGACGGGGGGGGGGGGGGGGGCTTTGTAGCCAATGTCCCGCCATGTGGGTCCTCAAAATTGCAAGGGTTATGAAGCCGGCTTGGTCTCCGTCTGGCCCCGGGCACCCCCATGATGCCGTGGCTTACTTAGCCATTTCTGATTTTTGATTCAGTCCCCACTCTGGGATTTATGTAACGAATTTGCCCACATGTGGTCCCCCAAGAGGCCAAGGATTTTGTCGCCACTTTTCATCTCATGTGCACTTGGCGCAACCCCAAGATGCCCATTTTGAGGACCCCCAAGAGGGCAACGGTTATATTGCCACCTTGCCCACCTGTGTGCACCCAAAACGGCGTAGGTTACTTAGCCCCCCTTAGGTTCCCTCTCCACTCCGAGGTGCCCCAAGATTGCATAGAGGTTTTGTAGCTGCTAACAATAAAGTATCTTCTTTGGCAACCCCCAAGATTGCAGGGGTTATTTGCCCAACGTGTCCATATCTCACCCGCCAAGACGGCAACGGTTATATAGCCACCTAGGATTCCGTGTCTACGTGCAAGGTGGCGGGGCTTATGTTGTGAATGTGCCCACATGTGGGCCCTCATAATCGCAAGGCTCATGTATCCATCTTGGGGTCCATCCCCGCTTCGGGGACCCCCATGGCGCCAGGGACTATTTACCCACTTTCATTTTTTCTCCACTTTGGGAATCCGCAAGACATCAAGGTTTATGTAGGCATGTTTGATTCGGTCCTCACTTTGGGAACGCCTCCGACCGCATGGCTCCTTCAACCACTCCGCCCAAATGTGCGCCCTCAACAGGGCAACGGTCATGTAGCCACTTTTGATCCCCCCTCCACTTCGGGGACCTTGAAGACGGCAAGGGCTTATGTCGCCAATGTGTCCACATGTGGGGACCCAAGATGGCAACGGTGATGTAGCCATATTTGCTTCTTTCCCCACTTTGGGTAACACCACGAGGGCGCGGTTGTTGTGGATACTTTGATTCCTTTTCCACTTTTGGGTCCCTCAAGATGGAAGGAGTTTTGTTGCCAATCTGACCACATGAGGGCCTTGAAGACGGCAAGGGTTTTGTAGCCCATTTCTCTTTCGTGGCGACCTTGTGGGCCCCTAAGACGGCCGGGGTTAAGTAGCCAATTTTGCCACTTCAATTTTGCCACAAGACGGCAGATGTTTCGTCGTTCCCTTTGGTACCATGTGCCCTTTGGGGCCCCATTCATGAGCACAAAACCCCGAACAAAACTGTGTGTGCAACGTGCTCGCCAATCACAAAAGGGCGGGCTGTAGGGAAGCTATACACGACTGAAAAGGCGGGTTGCAGGAAAAGTTCTGGCAACTGTTGCTGTAAATGTGGTGCTGACCACAAATGGAAGGGGATACCCCCCCACCCGAGTTGTGAGAACCCAAGAGTGGTCGGGTTATGTAGCCAACATTGATTCCGGGTCTTCCAAGATGCCATGGGTTATGTAGCTAGCTTTGTTTGCATCTCCGGCGAGGGCACCAACACGATAACATGGGTTATATTGCCCACTTGCGCACATGCGGGCCTCCAAGACAGCAAGGATTGTGTAGTCACCTTTGTTTTTATTTCAAGCATCGCAGACATGGTCGGCGTTATGCAGCCACTTGTGATTAACTCCCCAAATCGGAAACTCCCAAGATGGAAGGGGTTGTGTATGCAAGTACTTCACACGTGTTCTCCCAACGCGGCATGGCTTATGTAGCCAATTTGTATATCGTCTTCACTCCGGGAGCCTTGCGGCGGGCGGGGTTTTTTAGCCAATGGGGCCACGTATACCAACATTTCATCCCCGGTGCACTTCAAGGACCCCCAAGACGGTAGGTCATATCGCCAATGAAGCCACGCGGGCCCACACGATGGCTATTTTTGGTTTCATGTGCATTTTTGGGAGCTCCACGATGACAATGTTTATGAACCAAGTAGGCCACTGGTGAGCTCCGAAAGCAACAACGGCCATGTCGCCTTTCTTGATTCAATTCCCACTTGGAGGACGCCCAAGAGAGCAATCGTTATGTAAGCATTTTCACCACATGTGCCCCCCCGCACGGCACACGCAAAGGCCGTGCACACCACGTCCTATGCCTCATGGCAAATTATTCCACGAGGTTGATGACCTATCTGAACCACACCGCCGGCAATTTAGGTCTGTGCAACCAGCTCCGGATCCTCTAGGAGCACCACCGGCTCCACTGACTCTGCAAGGTTTACCGGGTCCACTAGCATCGTCCCGGCTCTTGTCGGGCGGTAGGTTCTACGTTGTGGTGTGTGCCTGTGAAGTTGGCTGCTTGACCCTCACAACGAGTGCGTTTGCATCTTGGTGAATCAGTAAGCCTTCAGACGTATGAAGGTGGTTGTAGAGTTTGTGTACGGTGGTGTTGGCCTAGCATCTCCACTCACTTGACTACTCTGCCCTAGTCACTGTGCACTATTGTCATTAAATCGACATGCCTCATGACGTAAATGGCAAGGAAACATTCCCTTCTTTGCGTTCTTCATGTATTTCATACCCAATGGGAAATTTTACATTCTACGGCTCATTTTCAAAAGTACTAAGAACTTCCCTATGGGGGCTGTGTATTCTTGCACTAGTTGATTGCACCATTCCCCAACCTTCAGTGTGTGGTAGGGGTCATGTTCCCAATTAGCCCACATGTGGGCCACCAAGATGGCTAGGGTTACATAGCGCCTATTGATTCCATATCCACTTTGGCGACCTCCTACACTAGCAGGGGTTATGTAGCCATATTTGATTACGTTTCCTTCTCAGGACCCCCATGGTGCAAGGGGCTTTGTAGCCACTTTTGATTTCATGTCCACTCAGGGGATCCCCAATTCCTCTAGGGGCCATGCAACCAATGTGTCCTTATGTGGGCAGCCAACATGGCAAAGGGTTATGTAGCCACCTTTGGTTTCGTCTACACTTCGGGCACCCCGAGGATGCTAGAGGTTAGGTAGCCACTTTTGATTACATTTGCCGAACTGCCAAGATGGCAGGAGTTATGTCGCCTATGAGCCCACATGTGGCCCCCCGAAATGGCACCACGGTAGCGAGCTTTGATATCCCTCCCACTTCAAGGAAACCAAAGGCGGTAGGCCTTATGTAGCCAATTTGCCCACATGTGGGCCACCATGACACCTAGGGTTTTGTAGCCGCTATTTATTACATATTCACTATGGGCACCCCCAAGGTGCCTGTGGTTATGTAGCTAGTTTGGGTTGCGTCTCCACTTAGGGGACCCCCAACACTGCAGGGGCTATGTAGCCAATCAGTCGACACGTGGACCCCCGAGACGGCAAGGGATATGCAACCACTTTTTGTCACCACTTCGGGGACCCCCAACATGGCAAGGGTTATGAAGGCAATGGGTCGCCGTGTGGGCTTCCAAGACCGGACGGAGGCGTTATGTAGCCACATTTCGTTCGGTCTCGAATCCGGCATCGTGCAGACCGCGGGGGTTATGAAGCCGATCGGAGCATCTTCACACTTTGGGAACAGCCAAGATGGAACGGGTTATGTATCCAAGTCGCCCAAGCGTGGGCCCCCAAAAAGACAGGGGTTGTGTGGCCACTTTGGATGCCTGCACTATGGGCACCCCCGAGACGGCAAAGGTCATTTAGGTAATGTGCCCACATGTGGGCCTGCAAGACGCCAAGTCGTATGCAGCCACTCTTGGTTACGTCTCCACTCTTGGGACCCGGAGGTTGGCAGGGGTTATATACCCAAGGTTAACCCCGTCTCCAGTTTACCGACCTACAAGACGGCACAGTTGGTGTCCCCAATTAGACCACATGAGCCCATAACACCGCACGTTGTATGTAGCCAATTTTTGGTCCAATGTGCACTTTGCGGAGCCCCAAGATTATAGGAGTTGTGCAAGCAAGTAGCCCACATGTGCGCTACCAAGACGATGACATTTATGTCGCCAATTTTAATTGCTTCCCCACTTAGGGGGCGCCCAAGAAGGCAAGGGTTTTTGCAGCCACTTTGCCCACATTTTAGCCCCCTAGACGGCAATGGTTATGTAGCCTCTTTTGGGTTTTATCTCCAGTTTGTGGACCTCCAAGACGGTAAGGGTTATGTAAACACTTTCGATGTTGACTCCTTTTTGGGAACCCGCAAAATGGCAAGGGCTATGTGTCCTGTTTGCCCGGCCATGCACCCCTAACACAACTACGGGTATATATCCATTTTTCGTTCCCTGCACACCGGGGATCCCAATGATGGTAGGGCTTATGCAGCCATTGTGCCAAGGTGTCGACAACGATTGTGGCAAGGGTTATGTAGCCACTTTTGGTTCCATCTCCACTTCGGGAATCTCCAATATAGCAGCGGTGGTGTAGCCAAGTAGCCCTCATCTAGGCAGCAAGAACGGCAAGGGTCATGAAGCCACATGTGGTTCCGTCTCCACTTTGGGAACCCCAAGGCACGAGGGGTTATGTATCCCTTTTTGATCTTGTCTCCGCTTTCTTAACCCCCATGGTGGTAGAGCAGCCCATGGAATAATGGGTGCGGTGCCGGGTGCCAAATTGCATGTACGCAGCTAAATCCCTGAAAAAGTTGACACACCAAAGAAGAATTTACAAATTTTCATGTTCAATACTCACAATTGTAGACCTCCTACTTATCTAACTATCCACCTAATAACATGCAAAGTACTTGGGTTCCCCAATTTACACCGAGTTTACAGAAATTTACAGAAATTTACGCCATTTTTTCAGCAATTATCAAATTTTACGTAATTTACAGCTACGTTCATCAAACCGTCCATGCTTTGAGCGCCAGATTCCGCAAGACGAGGTGCTATACGAATGTCGTTTGTTGCGTGCTGGAGATCCACCCTCTCGAGAGCTAGCCCGGCTGGAGTGTGGTGCGTGCAAGGGCGGACGCCGGTGGTTACATACTGCGTCTTACCGCCATTGAATTGGATTACTTTGCATGTTATAACATTTACATATTTAGCAATTGCCTTGGTTGCAGTGAGGGTTGTACATTGCTGTTTGTTTTGCTGCTCTTTTTCATGTGATGTGGGTGCGCAAGCAGTGGGGTCGCAAGAATTTCCATGTTAATGACCAACCCCGAGTACTTTGCATGTTATAAGATTTCCACTCTTGGCAATTGGCCTGCAGGTAGGGCTGCTTCCACATTGCTGTTTGTTGTGGCAGTTTTTGTCATGTGATGTGGGTTCGCAAGCAAGAAGCGGACACTCAGTGGCAAGAATTCTCTACACCCGCCGCCGCCCTCCGCCACATCAAGGCCGAAGGTGCACCCTCGACGCTGCAGCAAGTGCAGATTGCGCGCGCCGCCAAGAAGTCCAAGCCCCGCAATGGCTTTGATTTCTCATACAACCCCCTTGACGCCGCCGCGCCACAGCAACCCCCACAGTCCCATACCGCCTCCCCTCCCACTACGACACAATCCATCGGTAGCTTTATCGAAGTTTTCGGTGCGTCATATTGTAGTAGCTGCCGTGGCAAGCTGTGTGGGGAAACCAGCTCATGCTTGCAATGCAAGAGGGGTGTCCATGAGCATTGCTTTGTCACGGTGGGGGGTGAGGGGCACCGTTGGTGTTTTGCATGTGCCTGCAGAGGTTGTGAAAAGCCTTTGGGTAATAGTGATACCCAACAATGCAGGCAATGCAAATGCTATGTGCATGTTGAATGTGCACTTGATGGTTTGTGTCTCCAATGTGCTCCACCCACATGCCCGCCTTGCCCTCCCCCTACCAAATTTCGTGCTTTCCACACTTTATGGCAATCACGGCGCCCCTGGTTGAAGTATGAGAACGGGGTGATGTGGTGTGCGGCATGCCGTGCACATCCCCAATTGGCAGCCCAACCTGAGTCGATTGGTGGCATCACCGGCATTAGGTGGCACAAAATTTGCAGCCACCAAAAGTGCGGGACACATGCCGTCTCGCTTGCCCTTTGGGACTCCGGCGGTAGGGTGCGGCGTGTCACACACACTCTTGCCATGGTACAGCGCCATGCCCTACGGGCACATTTTCGTTTGATTTACCGTGCTATGAAGCGTCTTGGTATGCTCCGGGATGTGGCAGGGGATGCGGAAGCCGCAACTTTGAATGGTGTGCATCTGATTGAGGCATACCGGTGCCATTGGGCTGTGGCTGAGACTTTGCAGCACATTGCCATGGATGTGCGCATTGGTGATGCCCAACCAATCACACAGGCCCCATACTTTGCATTGACCTCTGACTCACGCATGGACAGGTCGGCCAAGAGAGAAGAGTTGATGTATCTGCGCTTTCCGCAGGGGAACAAGATCGACACCCAATTTTTTTCTCTGCAGGCGCTGGGGGCGGGAGACGCAAAGTCTATTGTGCGTGTGTACAAGGCAGCGTTCGAGCGCGCCTCCGTTCCGCTTGAGCTGTGGGTGCGTCGGTTGGCGTGGTTGCGCGCCGATGGTGCCAGTGTTATGACAGGCAGAAAGGCACGTGTAGTTGGCCTCCTTCGGTCCAGGTAGAGTTATGTAGGTAGTTTGCCCAACTGTACGCCCCCAACCTAGCAAGAGTTATGTAGGCACTTTTGCACTTTGGGCATACCCAAGATGGCACGGGTTATCTAGCCAATTTGCCCACACGTGGGCCTCCAAGATGGCAAGGGGAGTATGTTGCCACCTTTGGTTTGTTCTCCACTTGTGCCATCCCCAAGGGGGCAAGAGTTATCTAGCTAGTGTGCCCACGTGTGGACCCCCATCACATCAAGGATAATGACGCCAGTTTTACTTCCGTCCCCACTGAGGGCAGCTCCAAGAGGACGCGGATTATCAAGCTACTTTTGATTTTGTCTCCACTTTGGGGACCCCCACGACAGAACGGGTTAAATGGCCAATTTGCCCACATGTGGGCCATCAAGATGGCATCGAAGATGTAGCCATTTTCGGTGCCATGTCCACTTTGGCGATACCCAACATGGCAGCCGCTACATAGCTAGCGAGCCCAAATGTGGACCCCCAAGGCGGCAACACCTATGTAGCCACTTGTAGTTCTTTCTGCTCCTAAGGCAGATCCACGACGTTGGGGGTTATCAAGCCAGGTTTGATTTTGTCTCCACTTCGGGGACCCCCAAGACGGCAGGGGTTATGTAGCCAAATTGCCCACTTGTGGGCCAACACAATGGGAAGGGGTATGTTGCCATTTTTGGTTTCATGTCCATTTTGGGCATCTCCAAGATAGCAGTAGCTACTCAGCTAACACGCCGCCATGTGGACCCCCAAGACGGCAAGGGTTAAGTAGATATTTCTAGTTCCCTCTCGGTTTCGGGCAGCCCCAAGAGGGTGGGGGTTATCAAGCAATATTTGATTGTCTCCACTTCGGGCACCCCCAAGACGTCAGAGATTGTGTAGCCAATGCGCCCACACATGGGCCCCCAAGATGAAAAGCGGTATGTGCTCACTTTTTGTTTCATCTCGACCTCCGGCATAAGGAAGTTGGCAGCAGCTGTGTAGAGATATAGCCCACATGTGGTCCCCCAGGACAGCAACAAATGTGCTGCGACTTTTGATTTGGTCTCCACCCGAGGGTCCTCCGAGATGGCACGGCTTGGTCTTACTGACGCGCCCACGTGCCGGGCCCAAAGGTGGCAAGGATTATGTAACCACCTCTTGTTCCTCCTCCACTTCCATGTCCACAATGGAGACGCCCAATGTGGTAGGGGTTATGTAGCTTTTTGGTTCTATGTGCTCTTCAGCAAGGATGTCTCGGGTTAGCTAGCAGCCCACATCGGCGCCCCCAAGACAAAAAGGGTTATGTAGCCACTTTTGGTTCCTTGTCCACCTCGTGGACCCCCAACAAGGGAAGGGTTTTTCACGCAACGTGCACACATGTTGTTTTAAAAGATGGCAAAGGCTACATAGCCGCTTTTGGTTCTGTCTCTACTTCCGAGACGGGGGGGGGGGGGGGGGGCTTTGTAGCCAATCTCCCGCCATGTGGGTCCTCAAAATTGCAAGGGTTATGAAGCCGGCTTGGTCTCCGTCTGGCCCCGGGCACCACCATGAGGCCGCGGCTTATTTAGTCATTTCGGATCCGTCTCCACTTTGGGAACCCCCAAGAGTGGAGGGTATTTTCATCTAATCTCGCCACATACGCGCCCCCAACAGGGCTAGGGTTATGTAGCCATTTTTGATTCTGTCCACACCTTGGACTTTATGTAACGAATTTGCCCACATGAAGTCCCCCTAGAGGCCAGGGGTTTTGTTGCCACTTTTCATTCCATGTGCACTTCGCGCAAGATGACCCATTTTGAGGACCCCCAAGAGGGCAAAGGTTATATCGCCACCTTGCCCACTTGTACGCACCCAAAACGGCGTAGGTTACTCAGCCGCCCTTAGGTTCCGTCTTCCCTGTGAGGTGCCCCAAGGGGTTTTGAAGCTGCTAACAATAAAGTATCTTCTTTGGCAACCCCCAAGATTGCAGGGGTTATTTGCCCAACGTTTCCATATCCCCCCCGCCAAGACAACAACGGTTATATAGCCACCTAGGATTCCGTGTCTAGCTGCAAGGTGGTGGGGATTATGTTGTGAATGTGTCCATATATGGGCCCTCATAATCGCAAGGGTCATGTACCCATCTTGGGATCCATCCCCACTTCGGGGACCCCCATGGCGCCGGGGACTATTTACCCACTTTCATTTTTTCTCCACTTTGGGAATCCGCAAGACATCAAGGTTTTTGTAGGCATATTTGATTCGACCTCCACTTTGGGAACGCCTCCGACCGCATGGCTTATTCAACCACTCCGCCCAAATGTGCGCCCTCAAGAGGGCAAGGGTCATGTAGCCACTTTTGATCCCCCCTCCACTTCGGGGACCTTGAAGACGGCAAGGGCTTATGTCGCCAATGTGTCCACATGTAGGGACCCAAGATGGTAACGGTGATGTACCCATTTTTGCTTCTTTCCCCACTTTGGGTAACACCACGAGGGCGCGGTTGTTGTGGATACTTTGATTCCTTTTCCACTTTTGGGTTCCTCAAGATGGAAGGAGTTTTGTTGCCAATCTGACCACATGAGGGCCTTGAAGACGGCAAGGGTTTTGTAGCCCATTTCTCTTTCGTGGCGACCTTGTGGGCCCCTAAGACGGCCGGGGTTAAGTAGCCAATTTTGCCACTTCAATTTTGCCACAAGACGGCAGATGTTTCGTCGTTCCCTTTGGTACCATGTGCCCTTTGGGGCTCCATTGATGAGCCGAAACCCCGAACAAAGGTGTGTGTGCAACGCGCTCGCCAATCACAACAGGGCTGGCTGTAGGGAAGCTATACACGACCGAAAAGGCGGGTTGCAGGGAAAGTTCTGGCAATCGTTGCTGTAAATGTGGTGCTGACCACAAATGGAAGGGGATACCCCCCCACCCTAGTTGTGAGAACCCCGCAAATTTCACTCATATATCCGCATTGTTCACACCGTGAAGAACTACATCCCAAATCAAAATTTTAGCTGACATAGTACGTCTCACCTTGCCCTTTGAGGTGCTTTCTTCGCAAGTTGTTTTGCCTCGCGCTCTGCTTCAACCGTTTGTTGACCCACCCATCTTCCTTATTTTGGGGGCACTAGTTAGCCTCATATTCATCCTCCTTTGTACCCTCCGGCAGAGATTGGTGCAGAGCTGGCGGATATTAGTGCAATGACGACATGGGGACATAATACGTTAAAAGCGTCTCAAATGGGGGAGCCCCAAGAGGGGCGTCATTTATTCAGCCATTTCTCCACAAGTAGGCCCCCAAGACTGCAAGGGTCATAAAGCCTCTTGTTGGTCCCGTCGCCACTTTGAGGACTCCCAAGATGGTAGATGCTATGTAGCCTTGTAGGATTGTGTCTCCACTTTTTACCGTCTTCATCTAACAAACCTAGCAAACACGCTAGAGAAGCAAAGCAACTCTCAATGACCTTCTAGGCCCCACAACCCATCTTTGTTCTTGTATACGTTCGAGGACACCTTCCGCTGTGGCCATAGCGCACTTGCGTGGGTGGAGCTCCATGCCCATTGTCCCCAGGTATGCGGCCACCGCCTCAACCCTTTCGGCGAAGTCCTGCAGGGTGTGGACCACTACTAGCAAGTCGTCTATGCAGGCCTGGATGAGGCCTCTTTCGTCTCCCCTGGCGGCGGAGGCGCTGTCCCTCGGCCCGTAGCAGAGGGTCCAGGACGAGGGCGTATAGGAGGGGGCTTTCCGGGTTGCCCTGGCGGACGCCTCGCTGCATGGGAAGTGGCGGTGTGAGCCCGTGTGCGGTGGCGATGCGCACTTGGGCCGCCGTGTGGAGGTACAACAGGAGGTCGATCGGCGCCGGTGGCACGAAGAGGTGGCGTAGTATGAGGTGGAGGGCCCCGATGTGGGGCGGTGTCGAAGGCCTTGCGGGCGTCGAAGGAGAAGATGTAGTTTTGCTTCCCCTGCTGTAGCTGTCGTTGCGCCATGAACAGGGGGAGGCCGGTGTTGGAGTAGGGGAGGGCCCCCTGCTGCCAGTCACTGACCACACCCTATCGCCTAAGCACCCCTGCGATGCGTTGGGTAAGGGGGCCCGTGAGTAGCTTGATGTCTAGCTGGCCTAGGGCTATAGGTCGGTAGTCGTCCAGCATAGCGGACATCGGGACCTTGGGGTTGAGCCAGATTTGTGCGTCTAGCCAATGGGCCGGTGGTGGGGCGCCTCTAAGGATGGCCTGGTAGGAGTGGACTCGGAGCCAGTGGTTCGGCCTCGGGAGGGTCTTGACGAAGCGGGCCTCCACGTGGTTGGGTTCCGGGGCTTTGCCATCGGTCTTATCCAAGGCGGTCCGCACGTCCTGCGTGTAGTAGTGCTGGACCCGGGCCCGTGCCCCCTCCGGGACTTGGGGCATGTGGCGGCTTAGGACAGCCTGCCAGTTGGGGAGGTCCACCGAGCGCTTGCCGTAAAGCTCTTGCCAGAAGAATCGGACCGCCCCCATCACGTCGTGGGCCTCCGTCAGGAGTGTTTGGGTGTTGGGGACCCTCACATTCCACAGACCCGGCGGGCCCGGGACCTCTACCTCGATTGCTCCCCTGACGGCCTTCCACCACTTGACTATGTCTTGCGAGTTGCGGCGCCAGAAGTCCTTGATGGCACGTCTGCAATCGGCAGCGAGGAGGGTGCGGAGGTGGCGGATGTCCTCTTCCACGGCGGTTGCGTGCCGCGCCTAGTTCCTCATGTCTTGTACCGGGTTCTGGTATTCTGTTTGGGTGAACCGGGTGTTGGATGTTCCTTGTGGTTGTGGAGGTGGTGTCCCGGGGAGTGATGGTAGGGGTTGTAGGTAGTAGGCGTCCGTGCCCTAGCATACCGTGATGGCGGTTTGTGTTTCTTGGTCTGTCTGCCAGAATGACACCGGTCCGGAGTTGGCTTCTGTGTCCCCGTCCTATGTTGGGTCGTGTAACTATCTTGAGGTCCTTCGGTAGAGGCGGGTACATAGCCTTTGCGTTCTGCGGATCCTTTTATGGGGTGGTGTTGCTGGTGTGGTGCCATGCATATCCGTATCCTCACAGGGTCGTTTTAACAGTGCACTATTGTGTATCCCGCGGGGGCTTTTCCCGCTGGTGTGTAATCCGGTACATTGTCGTTTTGCGGGCGGGTGGTAGGTAGGGGGGGCGGGTCTTCCGCTTGGCGTTTTTGTGGGGTGCCGTTTTTCATAGTGTGTCCATGGTGTCGTGCCTGGTCCTCGGTCCCCACATCATCAGTGCGTCATGTTTTGGGTTCCATAGGCAGGTAAGTGTCGGTATGTTGTTTGTCCAATATCCTGGTTGTGCTATGCGTGAGCGGGGTGTCGTGGTTGTAACGTCGGCGTTTCCCCTTTGGTCCTGCGGGGGGTGTATGGTGCTGGTGCGTGGGTCCCTGCGTGTGGTTGTCCCACGGGGTCCGTGCTTTGCTTCTGTGGAGGCGGGTTTGCCGCCATCTCAGATAGGAGTTGGGGTTGGAACTGAGTCAATGTGCGGCAGATGCCAGCCAATGAGTCGGCGAGGGAAGTCATTGCGCGCAGCGCCTGCATCAGTTCTCCCCCCTCTTATTTTTTTGCGCGGGTTCGCCGGCCATCCTTGCGGGCGCGGTGGGAATAACTGGAGTCGTTGGCTCTGGTCTCGCTGTCTGAGTCGATTTCTTTGGCGCGTGTTCGCTCGCGGCGGCCGCCTCCTTTCAGGCCTTCGCCCTTCAGAAGCGCTGTCAGGTGTGTGAACTTTTCGTGTTGAGTCGCCAGGGTGTGCAGGGGTTCATCCTCGTTGAGGGGCTGCGAAGAGCTCCCTAACCTCTGACTATACGTTGAAGACACAACATCTTCAATTCCTCATCTTCACAAATGACTGAGGCAAGACGGCTGAGTGGATACGTGAATGGAGGTCGGTGAATGATTGACTGACCGAATCGATGACCGAGCGACCGAGTGAAAGGGAAGATTGTGCTATCTTACATTCCATTTGACCTACCATGTCAATCACCAAGCTGCATGCTTGGTTGCCGGGCTTCGGTCTTTGCACGCTTCTAGAGCCATGGTTGCCCTTTGAGCTCATGCTTTAGCTCCTACAACAATGGGTTAGCGATGCTGGTCCCAACTCTCGGCGATCGTTGTTGCTTCTCTTGTCTGTTTTGCGCGTCTTGCGGCACCGCACACTGCCCCTTTACATCTTTCAGGAGGTCGCACAATGGGGGCTTGTTCTTTGAGTGGTCAACGGCATCCGCGCACGGAACGCCAAAGTCACCAACGCTTCAAAAGAAGCGTCAAAAAAGGGGTCAATCAAAATGTCCAAAAAGCCGTTAGAAAAAGGGTAAGGAAACACACCAAATAAACAACATAGTGCCATGGGCCTTTGTTGCATTGGTGGCGGGAGAGCGCGAACGAGACACACCGCAAACACTAATACAAGGGGATGGGTTCCGGATTGTCATCCTCTTCAGTGATTTCGTCCTCTGTGTCCTGTTCTCAGTTTTGCCCTAACCAATTCCTTTAGAATGTGGAAGCAGCTGGGTCTACGGGTAGGTGAGGGACTGAGAGGTGCTTAGGGGTGTCTCATGTTTGAAGTATGACATCGTACCCCTCACACCGGCTTTTATTCACTATTTGGTTCCTAAGCGTCCTCTCGCCCCCCCACCCCCCATACCACACCCGGCGAAGAACCCCCTGCGCCCTAGTCAAACATTAGTGCTCCAGATAGTGTCGTTTACCAACAATAAAACCAATGACACCTGGAAAATACCAATGGCACCTGAACAGTTGTTTTTTGGCAGAAGAGACACTACGGTAGGCGCCAGTTTCTTTGAACAAAAAGAGTGGAAGATTCGAGAGCAGGGTAGGGGGGTACAAAATAAACGGCAATTCCTGGCTAGTTCGGGTACGCACCGTGAAGGGGGGCGGCCCGAATGATGCTTTGTCTTGCATAGCCCAACACACATGCGTCAAAGGCAGGGCACCGGGTCACAACAACACACGCAAATACACTAGCTAGCACAAAGTCGTTGTATCCTTGAGATGAACCCTCTCTTCTTGGGCTTGTTCTGTGAATTTTCCGATTCGTATCGGATCTGCTTTAGAGCTTTGTGTTTCATCGTACAAAAGAAAAATAACAAAAAGGCTAGTGGTGAAAAATAGTGGCTAAAACGGGTTGACAAAAGCATCAAAACACCGCGTCAAACTCCGCAACCCCCCAGATGTTGTTGGTACTTTTTATTCCGTCTCCACTCCGGGGACCCCCAAGACAACAAGACGTATATAACCACGTTTGATTTCATCTCCACTTTGTGGACCCCGCGGTCAACTTTGGGGCCGCCGAGTGCAAGTAGTATAGGCCACTTTGGCCACATATGGGTCGTCAAGACAGCAAAGAATCTGTAGCCCCTATGGGTCTGCTCTCCCTTTAGGGTACCCCCAAGATGGTCGGGGTTGTCTAGCCAGTTATGATTATGTCTCGTTACTCGGAACCTTTAACATGGCAGGTGTTTTGTTCGCAATTTGGCTCCTTGTGGGCCCCCCACATGGCTGCCGTGATATAGCCGTTGTTGGTTCTATCTCCCCGTTGGGGACCTGTACGATGCTATGGGTCTCGTAGCCGGTTGGTCCACTTATGGGCCACCAAGGTTGTTTAGGTTATGTAGCCGTTGTTGATTTCGTCTCTGTGGTGTCCCCCAAGATGCCATGGGTTATGTAGCTACCTTTGCTTGCATCCATTTTAGGGGACCCCCAAGACGGCTCGTGTTATGTAGCCCAAGTGTGGGCATGTGGGCCTCCAAGATGGCAAGCATTGTGTGGGCACTTTTGCCTCGGTCCGCATTCCAAGCATCCCCGACATGAGCGGCGTTATGCAGCCACTTTTACTCATCACCCCGCATTCGGATCCCCAAGGCTGGCAGGGATTGTGTATCCAAGTACTCCCCAGGTGGTCCCCCAAAGGGACCTTGTTTATGTACACACATTGTATGCCGTCTCCAAGTTGGGGAGCGCTGAGTACTCAAGAGTTATGTAGCCAATGTGCCCACATGTGCGCGCCAAAGGTGCATGGGGTATATAGCCAATTTAGCATTATCTCCACTCTGGGGACCCCCGCGTTGGCAGGGTTAATGTACCCACCTTTGATCCCGTCTCCACCTGCGGTACCCCAAAGAGGGCGTGTGTCAATATTTACTTTCATTTTTTTTGTGGAGGCTCACGATGACAATAGTTATGAACCATAGAGCTGGTTTTGCTTGGTGGGGCGGAACTTCGGCGAGGCTTCTCGCAGCGCCTCTGTCAGCCAGAGAGCCGCCTTCGTGTGGATGCCATGCAGGGCTGCGTTCGTTTGGTACGCCGCTCGTGCGCACGCCCCCAGGGCGTCGTATCGGAGTACGGTTGCTTGCAGCCGCACCCCGCTCTTGGGCGGGTCTTTCCCCGGGTGAGGTGGGTCCGGCCCCGTCTTGGAGGGCTGCCGCTGCCCCACCACCCGCGCTAGAGACTCATGCGCCGCGTGGAGGTGGTCAAACACCTTTTCCATGGCCTCCGTCCGCATCAATCCGTAGGTGTGCCTCTCGGCGGGGCCCAGCCGGGGAGCCCAGGAGGGGTCGTCCTGCGCGGCTGTCGCTGCGGTCCAGCGACAGCGCTGGACGAGCGCGTCGTCGGGGTTAGGGGGTAGGCGGCCCTCGGTGTGGCTAAAGGGGGTGGTTACCGCCTTCCGTGTGGCGTCGAGGGGGCCTGGTAGGATCAGGCGGACCGGTAGGTGGTTCGACCGGACCAATTGCGGGTGCGCCATGCCTCGGGCCCATATGCTTTCCCGCAGCGAACACGGTAGGAGGGGCCCATTGACCAGGAAGGTTGCCACCCTGTGCCGGGAGGGTGAAGGGTAGGGGTCATCTCCTACCTCCCGTTGCGGCCCTCCGGAAGCCGCACGCCTCCCATTTCGAGGGGAAATGTTCCGTGGCTGGGTTGGCCGCGGCGTCCATGTAGATGTTGGTGTTGCCTGCGATGACCACCGGGTGGCGTCCACCGAGGCTGTGCCCCGCTGCGTACATCTGTATGTCGTCCCAGAATGCCGCCCGTCCGGCCCAAGGGGAGCTATTTGCTTCGGGTCCGTGGTCGTTGCTGAGGGTGAGCCCCCCCCGCTTCCGTGCGGATTTTCTGGGCCGAGGCCTTTCGCGGGTTGATTTTGTGAAGCTGAGTATTTCGTGCTCCATTACGTACTTGCAGCCGACCGTGGTAAGGAGGCCGCTCCCCATCGAGTTGGAGCCCGTCTCAACCAGCCGGCTGCTGAAGAAGGGGATGTACCCTTTGTCCCGCAACGCGGTGGCCATGTGCATCTCGTGCGCCCGGCCGGCGATGCCTGTCTTATTGGCTATGTTGGCCAATATCCATGGTGCGCCTACCTAAAGACTTACCCAGTTCCACAGGATCTGTTGTTGGTGGAGCCTTGGTAAACTTCCTTGAAACCCTATTCCTCTCAGTGTCCTGCAGTTCTTTCTTTGGGGCCGTTGTTTGTTTATAATCCTTGCCTTTTTCAGTGCCTACCAAAAAATTTGTTTCGAAAAAACAAAAACACAGCCCTGCCTCGCACCCTTGGCATCCTGGTGAAACGGGCATCATTGAACCTCTGCTTCTTAAGTGTGGAAAACAAACAAACACCGGTGACAAAATACAATCCTGCTGAGATGAAATACACATCCTGATGCTGCAAATGTGGCCCTAGCCCTGCATTCCCCTTTGTCGTATTGAAAATACTTCTTTACAAAAATCACGAAATATCACGCGTTTCACCGGGCTTCTCGGGGGTTTCCGGGCCCTCTGCCCCTATCCCTCCTTGCCGCAGCTAACACCCCCTTTCCAGAGCCCGCCGCACGCCATCTCTATTGGGCAAAGGGCGTCTTCCGGGCAGGTGCGGGGCTGTTGTTGGCAATTCTTGGACTGCTTGGGATGACAGGGGGCCGATCCGCTTGGCTGACCGGGCGGCCCTCTGCACGGACCCGGTGCGTGTGCACACATCCTGCTCCCGAGCCTGACCCGCTGACCCGTGGTTGTGGTTGGGCATGGGATCCTGACGGATTGGGGTTCAGATCCCGCACTAGGTTAATCTGTGGTCGGCATACATATACATTGGTCTATATATATAAATATATACCTGGAGGATCGACGATACATGGGCCAGCGTCCCCACGCTTCCATACCTGCGGAGTGCTGCACGTTTTTTTCCCTTCTTGCTCTTTGGACCCTTGCCCTCGCCGGGTTTCTTTTTCCTTGAACCCGGCACAAAGCAAGTCCTCTTGGAAGGCTGCTTGTGTGGGGCTCCATGCCACGCACGACACGGTTGGCTGTGCTTTCGTCTCCCGCTCGACGCGTGTCCCCCCAAGCTGTAGTGCACCGCGGCGACCGGATTCCCATGCGGCTTCCGTTCCAGTCATTCCCCTGATGCCCATGTGACTGGACCCTAGGTGGGACTTAGCGCGTCGGTCCCGGCCCTTCCTTCTCGTACTCCTTCTCCCTCTTTTCCTCCTTCTCCTTTTCCTGACTCACTTCCTCGTCCATCTCCTTGGGCGTCATCCAACGCGCCCATCGCTCCTGCTGGTCGGGGTGCACCTTCGGGTCCTCGAAGACTCATCAGCAATGCAGCCCTCGGGGGACCAGCCCTTTCCTTTCGGCCCGTCCCACACGGGTTTGTGGGGTTTTTCCGCCGGTCCCCGCCTTGGTTGGGCGGTGGCTGGCCCCGAGGGTTCGTGGCCTCTCGGCCGCCGTTCGACGCCGCTCGCGCTGCTTGCGGCTTGTTCGCCTCCTTCACTACTGGTGCTTGTCTCGGGTTCGGGTTTTGTGTCCTCCTCCATGCGACCTGTGGGTGCCGGGGCGGGGGCACTAGACGCGGCTCTTGTTTGTTCCGCTGCCCTGTCCCAGGGCTCGGTTAGCCCCTCCACCATGATCAAGTTGCTGACTCACGGAGACATGCCCGCCGTCGCCCACCACACCCGGTCCACGATCTGTTGGTGATCCGGGTGCAAGAGCTTGTACGGCTCCAGTTGGGAGCCCCCCTCCTCCGGCAGAGCAATCAGCCCCGCCGATTCAAACACTTCGCACGCCGTCTCCACATCCATGATCCGCTCGTCCATCGTTATGGCGACCCGTGACTGCTAGGCCATCTCATCGGGCATTGGCTTCCACACGTAGTCCCCGAGGAAGAGGACTGCCGACCCGTGCCAGCGGGAGGGTGACGACTGATGTCGCTCTTCCCACCACCTTTCCCCCACCAATCCCCGGTGGTTCGGTCCTGGCTGCCCCTAGGCTCCTCGCTGCTTGGGGGGCGGCCATTCGGTTGTGTTTGCACAAGCAGAGCACAAGAAAACTGCACAGGACTTGGGACCACAGCGACTCCCTCCGGCAGCCTCACCTCCCAAACTTCGCAGCATGCATGCTTCCCTGGGGGCTTAACGCTGCGGCCGTCGGAGGTCACGCGGCGGTGCGGCGTGCCTCCCACGCGTGCGGCCACGTCCCGGACCGCTCGCTCCAAAAACCCATCCCTGTCGGCAGGGAGGGGGCACTGGGGGCACAGGCGCACCCCGTTGCCGAGCAGCACCCGGCGGATGGGCAGGCGTGCCACCCTGCCGCGAAGGCGGCCGCGGAGCTTGGTGGTCCACTTCGCCGCCCGGCGCTGCTTGGCCTCCGCGGATCGCCGGTGACGCTGTCCGCCATGGCCACCCTTTCGGTGGGCTCCACGGGAACCCCGTCGCTTGCGGGCCCCACGCGAGCCCCGACGCTTGGTCATAAGTGCGGAAAAAGGTGCTACATTGAGGGCGCACGCACTGCCGCCGCTGGACTGCTTGGGGGTGAAGGGGGGGGGGGGGTTAGCATCCCCGGAGACATACGACCCCCCTCACCCGAGCCTCGCCCAAATTATCCAGCAATGCATCCCACGTGCGCCAGGCCTCGACTTCCGCCCTCGCCTGGGAGCCTCCAAACATTGACGTCACCCTCGACATAGGGTCCCCCGGCTGCAGCGCCGAGGGTACCCACACCAGGCGGACCACGATCCCCGAGACCCACAGGATCCTAGCCAACGACCGAAGGACCGCCCGGTGGTGGGTCAGGTGGCTAGTCGCGCGCAGGCGGAGAACGTGAGCAATGGCGGCTTCACTGTCGCTACACACCGTAACAGACTTGTGCCCTGTCCTGACAGCAAACCTGACAGCCCACGCCAAGCCCCTCAGCTCCGTGGTTTGCTGGCTGGCAAAGCGGGCTGGAGGTGTCACATGCGTACGCACACCCACTCCCGGTACAAGCGCTCCCACCCTCCAGCACCCTGCATCACGCGCTCCATCGACACAGATGATGACACCCCCGTACCACAGAGAGGAGTTCGTAAGCCTGTCCTCACTCCCAAACTGGAGGGTCTTCAACTGTCGCCAGGCCACCCCGCCCGGCGCCTGCCAGGGCTCGGCCGCCACCGCCATCAATGTTGCGAGGCTGCCCAGCATTTTCAGGGGGAAGCCCTGGGCCGGCTGTTTGACCCCTCCCACCATTCTATCCCAGCGCAGCCAGCAGTAGGCGCCCGCCGCGAAGGGACAACCGAATCCCCGCGGACGCACGTGCCAATTCAGCAAACCCAGGAAGCTTTGGAGGTGCCTGTCATTGCCTGTCCCAACCGCCAGTCTCAGCCAGCCTGCCCACAACTGGAGTAGCGCCTGTTCGTGGCTCTTGATCTGCCTGACCTGCAAGGCAAGCTCCTTTCCCAGGAAAGATGCCACAGGCACCGGGTCCAGGACACTCTTAGGACTTATGAGGAAACCAGCCTCGATCAGGGCGCGCACAGCCGATCGCCCCGCCTCCCTGAGCACCTCCCTATCAGTGAAGACGAGCACGAAGTCATCGAGATAGTGCACAAGGAGTATCTCGGGGGGCAGCACCCCCCCGAGAATGCGGGCCAAACTCGTTTGGCACAGATACGGGCTGTATTTCCAGCCAAAGGGCAGGCGTGACAGCGCCACAGGCGGGGCCCCGGGGGCGGACCGGAAGCGAAAAACCTGGCGCGCCCCTTGGGGCAAGCAAAAGCTCCAAAATGCATTTTTGAGGTCAATGTGGACCCCATAGAGGCCCACACCAAGCGGGAACGCCGACAATGACCTGGCCAAGTCCTCCCAGGAATCCAATCCAAAACTGGGCGGTTTGGGCCCGTCACTCTTGTTGATCTTGACGCAACTCAAGATCAAGGATACCTTCTCGGAGGATTTGGGGATGACGAAGGGGTAACACGTGGGGGGAGGGGGGGGGTCAGCCGTCGCCTCGTAGACCCCCGCCCCCCGCAACGCCTGCACTATCCTCTGGACTTGCTGGGACACCCAGCGGGTTGCCCCTCGGACCACCTTGTCCCCGTCCTGCCACTCCCGCTCGACGTCGAAATCCCGGAGCCCCTCGCGGTAGAAGGGCGGGACCACAGCGTCCCACAGATCTTTAGGGAGCTGGTGGGTGCCGACCGGCCCCAAACCCCGGTCCAAAATTGCATCCTCGAACCCCCCCATGAACCGCGGAATGGGGGAGGTGTTGATATGGAGGCATGCCTCCCAGGCGTCCGGGTGGAGCGCGCGCAACGCGCTCAGGAGCGCGGGTAAAGCCCCCCGCAAGCGGAAATCCTCGGCTGTATCGAAGACTCTATTTAACCACAAATCCACCCTCTTCGCCACAGTCCACAAGCCACAATGCTCCCGCTCCGCTATCCAGTGGAAATGCGGGGTGAGGGCTTGCATGAATTCCAGGAAAAGGGGGGGCTGTTCGTGCACCCTCCGGCCCCTGTCTGGACCCTTACAGAGGGGGGGGGGGCGATGCCACTGGGCCCGCCCGCCCCCTAGCCTTGGCCTTGAGGCGCTCAGCTGCAGCCACGAAGGCACCCTCCACCGGGCTTTGCGTCGCCGGCGTCTGGACATGCCCGCCTGCCCCGAGCTTGGTGCGCTTGGGCTCCGGCGAATCGATCTGCTGGGCCAAACGAGGTCTCCCAGTTTGACGGCGTGCGGGGGCTCGGGATCGCATGGCCTGCGCACCACCCACGACCACCTTAGCGCGACGCGGCCCCGTGTATGAGCGGTGGATACGGCCCACCACTCCAGCTTTCGAGCCCGCTCCGGTCCCTC
Organism: Eutreptiella sp. 'Long Island Sound 2002'; assembly: GCA_964036045.1. Taxonomy (NCBI): domain Eukaryota; phylum Euglenozoa; class Euglenophyceae; order Eutreptiales; family Eutreptiaceae; genus Eutreptiella; species Eutreptiella sp. 'Long Island Sound 2002'. Next base: position 161,987,892 of record OZ038380.1, read on the forward strand.
CTCTGACAGGACCAGCGGCTGTCTTGGAGGAGCACGGTTTACGCTCGCGTCCCACGAACTTGCGCAGTCGGCAGCGCCAGGGGTTTCCCCAAGCGTCGACAGCGATCCCAAAGTCCACAGAAAAAGTGTCCCTTATATTTAATCTCGTTGAGTTCAATGAGAGCTTACATAAGCCGCTGTCTTTCTCGTTGGATGGTTGGGAGCAAATCTCTAAGAAGTTGGCGGATTGGCCGGCCGATAGGCCGTTGTTTTGTACACACGTGGACCTTAAAAACGCCTTTTGGAGTTTTAAGTTGCCAAGACGACACAAGAGAGCCTTTCGGTTCCGAATGCGTTGGGAAGGTGTGGAGAGGGTGTTTTGTATGTCGCGGATGCCGTTTGGTTGGAAACATTCCCCGTTGTTCTGTCAGACGTCGTTGGGAAGGATAGTGCGACCCTTGATCCCAGAGGGGTACACCCTCTTCCATTATTTAGATGATTTTTTGATTTTGGGGCCGGATCCAGCGCGTTTGCGTGTTGTGACTGCTCGCGTGGTCAGGGCGCTAGAGGAGGCTGGTTTTATTGTGTCGGGAAAGAGTACGTTGGAGCCGGTTTGTACCCTTCGTGAACGGCCGTTAAGCGGCCGTTTGAATAATTGCGTGAATTTCACGTGAATTTACCCAAATTTTCAGGTTTTTGGGGGAAAATGCCATATTCTTGGTTCATTTCAAGGGCTTTGAGGGGCCAAAATTCCTCCCCTAGCTTTGTTACGCATCATCCAATGAAAGTCCCGCCCCAAAAGCATGCATCATGACCGCACGGTGCCCAAAACGAGAGGTGCCGGAACCCGGCAAGCCTGTAGCCGATTCACAGCCGTGAATTCACGTGAATTCGTACGAAATTCGTACGAATTTCGTACGAATTTCGTACGAATTTCACGTGAATTCACGTGATTTTACACAAATGTTACCCGTGTGCACCCCCTGATTTGTCGTCACACCCCTAGTAAGCCCCCCAGCATGCACCCCGGTCACAGGCAACAATGGTCTGGGTTCGTAAGGCCATCTCATGTCCGTCTCTTGCGGCACCGGAACCGCCGCTGTAGAGTCTGAAGGTGCTGCATGTCGGTTAGAAGCCGTCTTCTTGTGCGGCTTGCATACGTTTGTACACTTATGGGCCCTTGCCCATGTTGAGCCCTTTTGGTCGCATCCCACCCATGCAACCAAAGGCTATCGTCAATGGTGTGGTTGTCCACAACCACTTGCACCCCTAGTCTCCCCCGGAGGAGGCTTAGGCCCCCGCTGTTGCGCAACATGCGCTTTCTGCCTCCGGTGACTTCCCTCCATGGCAAAGCAGGAGAACTTTGACAAGATTCTCCACTTCTTTGCAAAATAATACATGTGGTCGATCCAAAGATGCGCCCACAGAATTTTGCCCCACTGGAGCTCATTGTGGGCAGCGCCCATGGCTATGCTATGGTTCCGGAGCCGCCCCAAGTCGGCCCCGGAGAACCATGCGGAACGCCACGCGTATACACACATGCTTGCAAAATTCTCCCACCACGTTTTGCACACCGACTCCTAACTTTTTCCCCCTACTTGATGCTGCCTGACACTAGGCTGCTCTAGGCAAGCATCTATTATCTTCTCCCAACCCCCATTGCGCATGAAATGGATGGCAGCAGCACACTCCATCCTCACCTTCCCCTTGCTGTTTGCCTTGTCATTATTTAATGAGGCACGGGTGCAAGTTCGTGCAGCAAGCCGTGCCTCATCTAGAACCGGTTGCAGCATGGTGCGTGCCACAGTGGCCGGTGCCTTCCCTGTCAATTGTACAACTAGGTCGCGTGTCCCGTTGACTGCACACAACAGGACACGAAGGACCCCATGGAGGCCATAATCAGGCACTCGCCTATCACTCGTATTGGTCCTATATATAGCATTTATGGCAACGGCTGGGTCCCAGTTGCCGTCTATCGCACTTGCTGTGCCAAAGGTAGCAAGGCACAGAGCAGGGTTACGCATGCAGACCCAACACACAGTGGCACCAGAGGATTCTGCCTTCCAGTTTTGGCAGCCCGCCATGAGCACCTGTGCCTTACCATCTGCACACGGGAAAAAAAGGGACTGCCTATCGTTCCCTGCCGTATCCTTAAAACTTACGGTTGCGGCCTTGCGCAACTCATCATCAAAATCAATTTCCTGGGAGGCCGCGTAGAGGGTCTCCCACTTTTCACTGCCCCCTAGTAGCCACCAACTAGATAGTTGGTTGGGGCTGGCGGTGCCACCAAGCGTGCAATGGACGTACGAGGCCTCATGCCTCGATGTACTGTCCACCGCAATAGGCAACCAATGCAGCCGTCGGTCCCCGGGCTGCATGATGGCCGAGGGTGGGGGTGGTCGACACTTGAATAGGTGGCCGATGCGGTCAGGTAGGTAGCAGGCCGCACCATTGATGGCCGTGTCGTCACCCGTATAGGAAGTGAACGCCCGGGACTCCGGCAACGCTAGCTGCCGAAGCATGCCGTACACCTGGTCCCATACCACACCGTACGTCATGCTCCCCACTAGGTACCGGGACTCTGTCCTAGAGAGGTGCAATGACCGGATCCTCCACACGGCCATAATCAACCTCTCCTCCTGGGTGGGCTCGGGCTGGACGGTGGCTACAATTCTTGTTTCGGGGGTAAGCACTATTTGCCCCATGTCGGGCAGGTACTTGACGGTGTAGTGTGCTGCAAGCTCCTTGGTAACAACCTCCTGGAGCTCTTGTAGGCGCCGCCGTCGTGTACGATCCGCTACCAGATGGAATGGCTCCTTGGGCCGTGGCATGGTGTGAGATATAGGACCTGTTGAATGGGCAGGTAGTCATCGCAAAGTTTCTACCATCCCCCTCCCGCAGACAACTCTCTCTACTGTGATTCGCATGCAATTAAAAGAAATTCACATAGATTCGCACGAAATTCGTACGAAATTCGTACGAATTTCGTGCGAATTTCACGTGAATAGAAATGTGTGAATATTCTGAAAATGTGAAATTCGTACAAAATTCGTACGAAATTCGTACGAATTTCGTACGAATTTCGTGCGAATTTCACATGACTGTCACAGAATTTCTGCCAAAGCCTCATCCTTCTGCCCTCGTTGACCCTCACAAAGCAAGCTCAGGATGGTGCTCATGGGCTATCACACACCCAGTCCAGTGACTGTCATTCAGGCTGTCACTCAGCCAGCAGTGTAACACGTCAAGGGGCATAGCATACCCCAAATAAAATACAAACAGTTCCGCAGAAAAAATCGCAAACAGGTCAGGGGGCACACGGTACCCCAATTAATGTACAAACAGTGCTGCAGAAAATTTCGCACAGTGGGGGGGGGGTACCCCACATATCGGTCAAACTGCCCATGCTTGGGGGGGGGGGGGCAGGATAACATTCGTCGTGGTTAGAAAGGACAGGTGCTCCAGAGGGTACCTACGCACCCCCCCCCCCCCCGGGAGCAGAGCTCCGGCTAGCGGTGCCCTTGGAGCTCTGCTCCGCCACCGCCTCCACAAAGGAGGGGTCCATGGCCGCCGACGTGAGGCGGTGGGGGGGGGTACTGCCGGCGCACTTCCTCCATTGCGGCAGTCACCTTGGGGGCGTCGGGGGCCACGCTGTCCACATCGACCTGCTTGCCACTGGCCATCATGGCCATCCGCAGGCCGGTGGACACTGCGGACATCTGGCCGGCGCATGCCTCGGCCTGGGCATGCCAGGCCTGTGCGCCGGCCAGGAGGTACCGGACACCGGCAGCACTGGCCCCCCCCCTGTCACCCGGGGGGGCGGGGGCCTCGGCACCCTCAGCCCTCTCCACTGCCTCTGCTGGTTGTGCCGCTGGCTTTGCCTTGCGCAACGTCGCCACGTCGCGCTCAAGAGTCCTCACCTTGGTGGCCAGCCGGTCACGCTCCTTGGTGACGTCCGCCAACCGCGACTCGCAGTCCCGCCTGTCCTCGTTGGCCCTGGACAGACGGGCCTCGAGGTCGCGGTTGGCGGCCTCCGCGCTGATGGCGCGTGCCTCCCACGCCCCCGCCCGCTGCTGGTCCACCCACTCCTGCACCGGCCCCCTCTGCCCCCGCCCCCCCATCGGCTCCGCCTGCTCCGCCCGCACTGCCCGCTCCGCCGGGGTGGCCGTACGCGGGGCTTTCGGGGGGGGGGTGGGGCCCGTGTCCCCTTCGGGGCGCCCTTTCCGCTTGCGCGTGAGGGGGGGTTCGTCCTCCTCGACGTCAATGACGTCAACCACCACCCCCATCTTCCGCTGCCTCCCCACATGGACGCGCATGGCAAGCCATGCCACGTCCAGCCACTCCGGCCTCCGCTGCTCCCAACCCGTGAGCACATTCAGCCCAAAAACCCCAGCCGTCGTCACCGTCCCCGATCCGCGCCACCCCCGTCTGCACCCGCTAGTGCCCACTCACAAGCCGGTAGGCAAACATGCCCACCAGCTCCTGCCCCGCAGGCAGGTTGGCCCCCCCCCGGACCACAATGGGGCAGGGGAAGGAGATGCGGAGGGTGCCCTGCAACCCCCGCGACTCCAACACCATGTCCCACACGGCACTGAGATGCCGCTGCCGCCCATCGGGCCTGGGCGGCACCTGCTGGGTCCAGGCCGGATCCGGCTGCCTGGCGGCCAGGGTGACCCTGTCCAAGGGGGGGTCGTTGTGGGCGTCGCCCAACTCGTCGCGGGACGGCTGGGGCACCACCACCTCGCACGCCACATCGGGGGAGGGGTCGAGGGAGGCTGCCTAGCCCACGATGTCATCCACCCCCAGTGCCTCCGACTCGTACGTTGCCTCCTCCAATTGATGGTGGGCAACGGGGAGGGCTTGGTAGTGGGCGAGGGTGTCGGCTGCGGGGTCGGGGCGCGAGGCAAGGCTTGCGAGTTGAGACATTGTTGCGACATTGTTAAAAGAGAAGAACTTGAGGGCTTTGAGAGCTGTAACAAAGCGAAAGAGTGGAAAGGAGGGTAAATTTCGGGTACGAATTTCGTACGAATTCGTACGAAATTCGTGCGAATTTCACATTCTCGTGAATCTGTGAATCTAGCGTGAATTTCTGCGTGAATCTAGGTGCGTGAATTTCACATTCACGCGAATCTCATGAAATGTGTTAAACCATGCGGGGACTTTAAACCTCTAAACTGCACCTATTTGTTGCATCTTACTTTGGGCGAAGGTAGCACGACAAAAGCACACGATAGCACCAAGTTACGAGCAAAACACAGCAAAATTGGGTGAAATTCACGGTACCGTGAATCTCGGATTCAAACGGCCGGTTCACGAAGGGTACATTACAGATATATTTTTCCTAGGGAAGTACATAAATTTGGGAGTGCGCACGATCCGTTCACATCCTAGGGCCTTTCTCCAGATGTTCAACATTTGGCTCAGGCTGGCCACGAGGTCCAGGCCTTCTTCCCGGTTGCTCTCCAAGGCATTGGGCTTCATCCATTGGCACTTTAGGCCCCGTCTGGGGGCGGGGCCCACTGCTCGCGGTGAGCTATTGTTGTGATCGGTGGGGAGGGTTTGAGAGACCCACGCCACTGAAGGTGCTGCATGGACTGCGTACCGCGATCGTCCGTTGTATGGATACTTGGGAACCCCCGACACCGGCACGCCTTGCTGTGTTTCATGCATTGTCTGCTACGCCCGACTTATGGGCTGTTCGACACTGTGTGATGTTTGGGGATGCTGCATTGGATATCATTCGATATAGAGGAGGGGCATTCATCCCGCGATTGTCAGGTGTCCGTTCCCAAGTGATCCCCCCGGCACGTCACACGCAGCAGAGCGCTGAGCTTTGGGTCTTGGTGTGGTTGGTAAGGTTGGCGGTCAGGTTGGGGTGGAGTTATGTTGTGCTGGTCACGGACTCCCAGGTATCTGCGTGCCAGTTGGTGGCCCTGCGGGCGTCCACGTGGCTTTCAAGGCAGCAGAGGCTACTGAGGGCCTCGGTTGTGAGGTTGTTGCAGTCAGGTTTAATTGTCGAGGTCCGGCTGGTGCCGGGCGTGTTACAGCCGGCTGATCCGCCAAGTAGGTTGGACTCCAATTTCCAGTCTAATGTGCAACGGGCGTGTTTCCGTGCGTTTCAACTATGGCGGGTGTTGCTGAAGCACCCACGCGAGGTGGTGTCGGTGGGGGGGTTGGTATTGTGAGGTGTTCTCTATTAGTTTTAGGGAAACACATGGTTCGCCATTTTCGCGGTGCTCAGTGCTTTTGCCATGCCTAAACGCGGGAAACGCCGCCGCCGCAAGCGTGGAACATTTCGTCACCGCCGGTCGATGGAGGCGCTGCAGCGCAGGCGGGAACGTGCGCCACAGCACCTCAGGGTTGTGCTGGAGAGGTGCCTTGCCTGGCGGCCGGTGAAGCGGATCTGGTTGGGTCTGGCTGCTAGGCTGGTCTTCATGCGGCCTTGCTCGAAGGAGGATGCTCCGGGGGTGCTGCAGCTGGCGGCGTAGGACCTGGCGGGCCGTCTGCATGGTGTTGCGGAGCAGCAGAAGACCCCGTCCGGTGATGCGAATGTTAAGGGGATGGGCGGGGATCACCTGTGCCGCCATCGTTGGATTGTGAGGGTTGGGGATAGCAGGCTGTACCTTAGTCTGTCGTCGCACACGAAAGCTGGGGGCCAGCGTCTGCCCTATATATGGGTCCAAGGGAAGCAGGTGTTGGTACGGCGCGTGTGCTTCATGTTCCATGCTTTGTGAGCGCCCGCCGTTCTAAATATGCGGGGTCTGGAGTTTGGGGCCTGTGCATGCGAGCACTGTACCCTGTGGTTGGCGCCGGCACCGTGGATGCTTGTCTGCGGGCACCAGAAGCTGCCCCCTGTGGATTCGGGCGCCATGGCTGCGGCCCAATGCTTTTTCCTGTATTTGGGACCAAGGGGTGCGTGAGTTTGCTGCAATGCATGTGCTATTTCCAGGGGGTTGAAATTGCCATCCAGTCTGGATTATTGCTTGAGTAGGATCAACATGTGTGCTGATGAGGTGCAATCGTGCAGTGATACGGGCCGCTGACGTGAAGGCGTGGGTGGGGATATTGACAGATGGGACTACAGCGCACTGAACTCGCACGCTGGGGTTCACGCCGGTGCTATGGCTGCTTGGCTGCGTGCGCCGAGCACTGACCCAGCTTGGGTTCGTAATGTCTGTAGGTTCCAGCTTGGTGAGCGTGTTTGGTCCGTGTATGGGAACAAGGATGGGGAGTACCAGAGGTGAATTGTTGAATTGCCGTGGTGCTTTGTCCTTTGTGATCCCCTGTTTGTCTTGCCCCCTTTTCGTTTACGAACAGGGGATCACTATCTCTGTGTGTGTACGGGTTTGTTGAAAATTTATTGTGTTCCCACCACCCGCCCCCGCGCCCGCCCCCTCACTGTGTGCGGCGGTGCATATGAGTCTGAGATTCTTTGTTGGTGGGTTGACGATATTGCGGTATATTTCTGTCAGTTGTTATAATTTCGGGGCTTAGGCCTGCATCAGTGCTGCTTCACGTGTTTGGATCGCCGGTGTGTGTACGTGTGTGGTAGTGTCCCATGGACCCGGCGGGGTCTTTTGGAGAGCGCACACTAAGGCCTGTGGCGCTATGGGCGAGTACACCTTTAGTTATATTGCAGGCGGTGAAGTCGCCCGCAGCACTCTGACTGTTTTGGTCGGCCAGAGGTGAATTGTTGAATTGCCTTGGTGCTTTGTCCTTTGTGATCCCGGAGTCGTTTGCGTGACCCCACCCCCCCCCAGCACCGGGCGCGCCAATCTTGAAGGCATCCGCCGGAGTACCGACGCTCCCCATGTTCGGCACACACTCCTTAAGCCTACGAACTCCCGATCCATCTCCAACATCCGCATCCGAGTCAGAGTCGGACAGGACGATGACTTCAGGGGGCGGCCCAGGAGAAGCGGATTGGGCGCAGGCCGGGGAAGGGGAAGTTGGTCGTGGCTCCGATGGAGGTCCTGGGACGGCTGGGGATGGGCACGGCTGGGGGTCGCCGACGGCAGCGGCACCGACGCTATGCTCTTCCCGAACGTCCTCCACTAGAGTACTTCCAGCAGGCCCAAGAAGAGGCGGTGGGCTCGGGTGCGGCGGGTCCATTGGAGGCTCCGCAAACCGTGAGAGGTCGTGCATAGCCATACCCCACAGAGCCGCAGGTAGCACCGTACCGCGTGGGCCCAGACCCACAGCCTCGTTAACATGCGGCAGCACCAGATCGCCCACCACCTCCGGATCTCGAAACCCCAGGGCGTAACCCATGGCGGTACGCAAGCCAGCCCACCGCCCCCAGAAGAGGAAGTACTGTGCGGCGGGCTTGCGTACCCAGCATGCCGCGGAACCTCCCCTTCTGAGGGCATGCCAGCGAGCATCAGCCCACTTGGTGTCGCGGAGCAGGCGGCCGATGGTGTCCTCGAGGAAGGGGGCCCCTCCCTCGAAAACGGGCTCTTCAGGCTGCTTCCCCTTAGCTTGGCAGTAGACTCGGAGGAATTCCATCCAGGATCTTGCGTAAGCTGCGGCCGGTCGACAGACCCATCCGGGCTCTCCCACCTTGGTGCTGTAGAACCAGAGGCCCTCCTTGCGGTAAAGGTCACAGCACCGGATGGAGGCGGCCTCTCCAACCCGGAGCCACATCGTCCACGACAGGGCCGCCAGCGCCGCGACCGCCCGATCGTCCGGCACGGTGGCCGCATTCCAGATGTGCACAAGGGCTCGAGGCGACAAGTACGCCTGCGGGCCGGGGCCTCTTCCCGACTTTGCAATGGGCCGCCACAACCCGGGGGACCAATGCCAAATCCTCCGCCGCGCGGACGGCAGACGCCAGTCCGCGCAACCCGGATGCAGAGTGGCCATCGGCTGCACGCTCCGCCATGCAGAGGGAGAGGATTTCTGGCAGGGGCTTGGCCGGGATGCATGCTTCGAACTCCCCCAGCTGGTGTATCGCCGACCCATACCGCTGACTCGTGCGCTGCTTCCAGGAATGCATGGCCGCCACTCTAGGGTAGGCCCGCTCGTCCGATTTCGCCAGTCAGCCCAAGCGGATGCCAAGCTCGCAAAGCTGGCAACAAACCCGGACGCAACCTCCGGGGCAACCGCCGCGGGCACTGCCCGCGAGCAGAAGGCCGCCCGCCGACCGCCCCACCCACCCCCAGCAGGGTCGTTCAGTCAGGCCCAGTGTGGGCCCTGAAAGTGCCAGTGCTTGGGGGCAGTGGTCTCGGGGCTGTGGGCCTTGCAGCGGCGGCATTCCCCCGGCGCAGGGGCGGACACAGGGACTTTCCGTCCCGAGGCATTAACCCATTTGAGGACGCCTCCCTCACGCACGAACCGAACCCCTCGCCACCGAAACGAATCCGTCTGTTGGGCGGAGGCCTGAGACCACTGGAGGGCATCCAGCTGCTTGCCCTCGGCTGATTCGGCATCTTCGCGGGCTCGTTGTCGTCCTTCATACACCTTGTGGCTGTCCCATAGGGTGTCCCAGACACGGGAGTCAGGTCCTCGGTGCCCTCCATGTCCGCTCTAGGCACCTGCTGCACGTACTGCTCCAGGGACTCCGCGGTTTGCTTCATCCACCCGGCCAGGCGCTCACGGCCACGGAAATCCGCCAAGGCCTGCGTCGTGAGCCGTGGCGTATTGAGTGAGGCCAGCTCCGCCTTCTCGAGCCTCCTGCGAAGGCCCTGCAATTATGCTGCCTTTTGCTGGACCAAGGCCTCCAGGTCGGGACTCGTCTACGAAGAAGGGGACGGTCCAACCGACGGCTCCACGCCGCGATTGTCCGAATCCTTCGGGGGGCTGGCAGACTTGTTGGGGGTGAAAAGGTTCATGGTACAAAAAACAGAAAGTAAAAACACACTGCCTGAGAGGGGAAGAGGGGGAGGTGAACCAATGGTGACAAGCACCGTGAGATGAGCATGATCTCGAAATGCACGCCGCCAGATCGCTGCATTCTGTCGCTAGCCCTCGTAGGCTCCATGTGTTCGGACTCGCTTTTCTCCTCCTTGTCGTTGGGGCCCGCTGCTGGGGACGAGGAGGGCTCAGTCGGTCCCTCCTTCGCCGCTGCCGTTTTAGAAACTACTTCTCGGTGTCTTTTAGTTTGATGAGGAAAGAGCTGTGTGATGTACGTGCAAACATTGGGAGACTCCTCTTGTTGAGAAAGTGTACAGAGACACATAACACCACGGAACCACGTTGAAGCATTGCTCGAAACCGAGAAGCGCGTTTATTCCGCGAATCTACCCAAATGGGGCCCCCGAAGATTGGTTAGTGAACAACGCATTAGCTTGCAAAGTTTGCTAGAACGCATTTTGACGAGCGTTTTCTTAGTTCTTAGAATTTTGTCGCATCTAACAGCTTTTTGTAGGTAGATGGCAAAACGGCGGGGCACAACCACCGTGTGTCCGCAAAGGCGGGGTACTTGGACCCATAGGGCTCATACACCACAGTGGGTCCAAGATTGGACACTTTGTTGGGGGCTGGCGACACCTACAGCTACAAAAACAAAAAAGAGAAATGCCCCGACGTGGCACATGATGGGGAGTATGACGAAAACCTTGCCCATTTGGCAATAAAGTAAGGACGACAATGCCTTGACCAACGATTGCCTACACAGTTTCACGTTTGCACCTATTTGTGGCATTCTGAGAGCATGCAAACGCGGTTCGCAGAACGTGTTGATGCAAACAAACAAAATAGCGACGAAGATCACAGCTTGTAAACTTCGCAATCTTGGCTTTAACTGCCTCATCTTCAAGCGCATGAAGCTCCTCACTTTCTCCCGGATCCTCTAGCTCCTCTTCTGCAGCGTCGACTTCCGTGACCACGAGGTTATTGTTTGTCGCATCAGTTCCAAAATCCACATCACCCCGAGTAGGGGGACCACTTGAGTTTGGAATCTTCCTCGTGAGGCATCCGGCACAACATGCCACATGATTCGACACATGTGACCCCAAATTATGCCCTCAGCCTGAATTGCCTCTTGAAGCTCGAGTAGTTTTGCTGCTTTTTTTACCATTACCATTACCATTCCGTCTTGCATTTGTTTTGGTTTGTAAGCTACGTTTAGCATAGTTGCTGTGTGTTCCTATGTTCAACCATGGTTGATGGAAGTTTGTGGGATGCGACCGGCAGCGATTGAAACTGCGTGTTCACCCTTGCTGCCTCATCCCCACGACATCAACAACATCCAATTATTCAATTTCCATGGAACATTTAATCGTAATGGTGATTGATCATTGCAGGCGGGAAGCTTGCCTTGGATTCTCACTTTGAGCCGCACTAGCAGGCTGGGCATTAGGCCATAGGAGGAGAACATATTGTTTCACGCTTTTCTTCATTTGACGAAATTGCTTTTTGTGTTGCACACTGTCTTGTGCGCACCTCCATGGGCGAAAATGCTTTTTGTGTTGCACGCTGGTTTGTGCGCGCCCCCACATACTCTAAGGTCCGCATTCATTTACCAAGAAGGACCCCATGAGCGGCATCTCAACCATGTATAGCACATTGGCAATACCATGTGGACACTCAGGAGGATCATACTCCAAAGGCACAAATGAAAGCAATGAGTTCGGCGAATTTGCTGCTGGGGAATGGGCTGGTCACAAGCAGGACCATTGGGTGGTATTGCACTGCAACAATGCCACGGGTATATGTCGTCATTTGTACTTACTCGTCCATTGCGTTGACAAATTTGGGATTGCATTCCTCCATGAAATACATGCTTTCAATTGTTGACCTTGGACTCTCATTAAGCTGGCACTCAATCTGCATAGTGAGACGACAAGGTTGTCTACCGATTTCTGATTCACTCTTCACTTTAGGGACTTGCAAGACGGCAGTGGGTATGTAGCCCCGTAAGCGACATGCCGACCCCCAAAACGAAAAACTTATGTGGGCATGCTTGATTTGGTCCCCACTTTGGCGACTGTTTATGCGGCATGGTTTATGTAGCCAATATGCCCACGTTCGGGGCTTCAAGACGACAAGGATTTCTAGCCCCTTTTGATCCCGTCACCAATTTGGGGACACCCATGAGTGCTGTGGCCACATAACCACCATTGATTATAACTCCACGTTGGGGACCCTCAAGATCGCAGGGCTTATATAGCCGCATTGCCCGTACGAGGGCTCCGAAGATGGCTTTCCGTTATGTAGCCCCTTCTAGTTTTGTCTACACCTATGGGGCGACAGAGACGGCAAGGGTTATATTAGCCATTGATGCTTGATTCTCCACCTCGACCATCCCCAACGTGGCGCAGCTTCCAAAAGGGTCGCTGACACGGCGGATGTTATTTTAGAGGCATTTGAGTAGAGCAATTTCAGCTACCGGGGCATTGAGGTGCCCTTTTCGTATTTTGTCTCCGAATTTCCAGCCAAGGTAACATCAGCGAATTGCGATTTGACAGGCAGGCAATTTTATGATGATTGTCCATTCATGCGTCACGTGTCTGCGGATTCGCACTCACCTTTTACCAAGAATGTAGCACTCACGCCCTACCGAGAATAGTGCACAAGGACCATGCCCCTAGCCGAATCAATGAACCGTACACGAAACATGCCCCTAGAAACGACTTCACGTTTTCAATTTGCTGTTACAACATTTACGGAGAGATAGAAAAGACAAAGATTGTGGTGCGGGGTTGGGCAGTCCAAACAATCAATGGAGTCCACTAGGCAAACCTGCTCATCATCTGGCCTCCGTTCGCCACGGAGGATTTCCTCAATTATTTCCGTGAGGGTGGTACAAGAGTATGTGTCGGCGGGCGGGGGGGGGGGGGGGGGCGGGGTTAATGTGAATGGCTGCATTCGTGACCTCATGTTCCCTTCCTACACAACGAGTCCAACCAACATACCCGTGCAATTGGATCACCGGTTGCTCGGACCACATGCTGAAATTACGCACAGAACGGCCAAAGACGGAATCAATGCACTCCGTGGCTGCGCAGTACCAATGCAGCATGTTTGAGATTGCCAACCTATAAGCCAATGACAAGTGACGTGTCACCAAATAAACCAAAACAGCCTACTAAGTTACGGCTCCAGCCCCCCTGCTAGATGGACGTCTTTGCGTTGTTGCTCTATGTTGAACATACCTTAATCATGTGCAACAACTCTTTGCCTTTTGCAACATTATCTCCGAGAACCAAAGACGTCTTTGCAATGCACGACTGGCATCCTCGGTACCCTACCTAAGGATGACGGAAACCGAAACGGTTGTTTTTTACGTGTCGGTGGTGCATGTGATGTGCCCCTAGCTTGTGCACTAAACCCGAAACATGCATACTCCAAGCGGCACATACATTACCCGCTTTCAACTCTACAACACTTTGCTCCAATTCTTGTAAAGACCCGGAGAAAAAGATTTTTGATTCCATTGTGCGCATTGTAAGGTGTATACAGATGCGCAGATCTGGCGCGCTTCCTCCGCAAGTGATGGGCCACCTGCGATGATGGGCCTTTTAGGGCAGGCAGTGAACGGAGGCTACGCCGATGTGTGAAGACCGGCGGGGTAACAATGCAAGCTGACAACTGGTTGCCAGCGTCTTCGTATTCCGGCGCAGGTTGCAAGTGTCCCCTTAGGGATGGATCATCTCCTGCCGCCGTGCCTGCGCCACTACCATAGCGACCATCGCCGATGGCGATAACTGGCTTTAGCCGTTGGCGCTAGCTCCTTCCACCCGCCACGCCAACAGTGACGATCGTTAAACAGTGGACAGGGTAACTCACTGGGCGGATGATTGAGACTCTAGCTGACTAGTTGGGGTGCGGGCAGCAGCAACCGCAGCTCAGTTGTTGTCCCTTGGAGCCGCAGGGGGGATGGGGGGGGACCAGGGAAGGTCCCGCGAGGTAAAACCGAGCACGGCTCACCATCAGAGGACCTGCCGCAGGTCGTGGTGGTACGCGGGGCAGCAGGGTTGCGAGCGGCAATGGCACTTGATGTCTGCGATCTGCGACTCCGCATACATGTGGCACAATGAGGCATTCAGCTGCGGCCCCTAGTTTGCAAGCAACGTTTCTACACACCTTACTTGTTACGTGCAGGGACGTTCTCCTTAGGAGGATCTTCATGCACTTGCTTGCCTTCTTCGTCCCCCACATCTCCTCTCGTTTGCTTAAGTACATATCTTAAGCTTTCTTTGTGTTGTGGATCCAGAACGTACGGTTGCCGCCCTATGGTGCCATGACTCCCAACATCGCTATTCTTGACATGTCCTTCTGCAGCTCAACGCCCCAAGGAAAGGAGAGACCTTCCCTAGCACTGAAGAGGTTGGGGGGTGGGCACGGTGACACCTCCAAGCTTCCCTTGGCATGCACAACCCCAATCCCATGAAAATCCGAGAATTCCTCTTGAAATTCGTGCTGAAGTACCATCAGTTTGGGTTTCCCCAAAGAATTCTGTGATCCTTGCCTCGGCCATGACCCAATCTGGCGTCCTAGGCAAGAGATGAAGGTATATGTAGACAAAGGAGACATGTAGACTAGTATTATGTACATGTATCACATCTAAACTATAAAATAGCTTAGAAAAGAGGACGAAATGAAGGCGGCGGCGTCGCCGCCATCAGAAAAACTGACGGCTACGAGTCGTCGCCATCAGGATCTCCACTGAGATCCTGCCCAAACTGGGCCAAACAGTGATTTTTGGGCGAAAAACAGTGAATATAGTGTTTTTTGAGTCGAAAACACTCTTTTCGCGTGTCCCCCCCCACCGCGTCGTGTAGCCGACACGACGCGTCTCTTTCCCAATTCATATTATATATGAAGAGGGCCACTGTTGGGCCACGCCTTGGGCGCCTGGCTGATTCCTGGGATCGCCTCAGGATTTTCTGGAAAAATCTTTTACGCGACCAATTTTGTCAAAAATTGACCCTCGCGGAACGCCGCAGAAATGGTCACGGCTCATTTCTATAATCCTGAAAACGATAAATCAATAATAAAATTGATTAGAATCTTCGTAAATCGAGAAATAGAGCTTCGATCTGGGGCTGCGACGCGCAGGCGACGAAGGTCGGCGCTAGCCCAAAAATGACGATTTCTGGGGTATTTTACAAGAATTCCCCAAGAAATCAGTGAGATCTCAATGGGAGATGCTGAAATTCAGCATCCCCAAGCACCACTATCACTGTGGCGCCAGCGGGTAGGGTGGAGGCCACCCTACCGCTTCACCCCCCTCCTTAGAAGGCTTGCCTACATCCAAAGGAAGGCAAGTCCAAGAGGGGTGCTTGGGTCTTGGTGACCCATGTGCTAAAAACATGGGTTTTTAGGGCCTTTTTATATTAAAATTCATAGGGCAAATGCCCCCCAGGCGACAGCAATGGTCCCTGGCACTCCCTGTGGCCTGTAGTTACATGAACAGGGGCGCTGCAACCTCTCTGGACCTGCCTGGAGGTGCTGAAATATGCAATTTGGCCCTTTTTCTCCATGGGCATGGAAAACTAATAATTCAAGAAATTCAAATGAAAAAATTATTTAGGGTCATTTACAAACCCAAGGCGACGAATTCCTCGCGCTTGCATTTAGGGTCATTTCCTACCCAAGGCGCCCCGCGCCTGTTTAGGGTTGGTTGCCAACCCAAGGCGACGAATTAACGCGCCTGATTTGGTGCATTTAGGGTCATTTCCTACCTAAGGCGCCCCGCGCCTGTTTAGGGTTGGTTGCCAACCCAAGGCGACGAAGTAACGCGCCTGCAACCTCTTCCAGGTTGTGGTGGTTCGCAGATGGCGTCGTCGTCGCTGTGGTCGTCGCCCAGAGGAGGGATAGACTTGGGGGCTCCATAGGGTCTTCTACCCATCGTAGGAGTCAAGGAGTTCCTCCTTCATCATGTTGATGCCCTGGACCTTAGCTCCTGCAGATGTCGACGTCGTCGACAATTCTCCTGCAGTCTGGGCGTCGTCGTCGTCCGCAGGCCGTCACACCGCCTTGGCGTGGCCTTGGCGTCGGCAGAATTCTTTTGAAGAGGTTGGGGGGTGGGCACGGTGACACCTCCAAGCTTCCCTTGGCATGCACAACCCCAATCCCATGAAAATCCAAGAATTCCTCTTGAAATTCGTGCTGAAGTACCATCAGTTTGGGTTTCCCCAAAGAATTCTCTGATCCTTGCCTCGGCCATGACACAATCTGGCGTCCTAGGCAAGAGATGAAGGTATATGTAGACAAAGGAGACATGTAGACTAGTATTATGTACATGTATCACATCTAAACTATAAAATAGCTTAGAAAAGAGGACGAAATGAAGGCGGCGGCGTCGCCGCCATCAGAAAAACTGACGGCTACGAGTCGTCGCCATCAGGATCTCCACTGAGATCCTGCCCAAACTGGGCCAAACAGTGATTTTTGGGCGAAAAACAGTGAATATAGTGTCTTTTGAGTCGAAAACACTCTTTTCGCGTGTCTCCCCCCAACGCGTCGTGTAGCCGACACGACGCGTCTCTTTCCCAATTCATATTATATATGAAGAGGGCCACTGTTGGGCCACGCCTTGGGCGCCTGGCTGATTCCTGGGATCGCCTCAGGATTTTCTGGAAAAATCTTTTACGTGACCAATTTCGTCAAAAATTGACCCTCGCGGAACGCCGCAGAAATGGTCACGGCTCATTTCTATAATTCTGAAAACGATAAATCAATAATAAAATTGATTAGAATCTTCGTAAATCGAGAAATAGAGCTTCGATCTGGGGCTGCGACGCGCAGGCGACGAAGGTCGGCGCCAGCCCAAAAATGACGATTTCTGGGGTATTTTACAAGAATTCCCCAAGAAATCAGTGAGATCTCAATGGGAGATGCTGAAATTCAGCATCCCCAAGCACCACTATCACTGTGGCGCCAGCGGGTAGGGTGGAGGCCACCCTACCGCTTCAGCACAACCTTGCTAACGCCTACCAACCTGATTCCACTCCTGCAGGTTGTCCTATTCATCGCAAGTCTGCATAAGCAGGCGTCGGAGGCTCAATTCTACAGCGTACACTGCCTTGAGCCAATGCGAAGTATTTTAAGACACATACAGGGGTACCTGCGCTGTGCATTTCCGCAAGTCGGCAAAGCCGAATCCTTGTGGTCCACCTCCCTATTTTTGCACCAACCTGTCGTTCAAGGTAACCAAAATGTGTATGTTCCGATTTTGGTGGCATTACACGTGGACTTGCATGCGCACATGGGCCCGTACTATTTGCCGTTCCCTCCGCCGTCGCATCTAAAAGATGTTCGGTGGGCCCTGAGCAACCGACAACAGGCAAGCAGGCACAATAGGTATGTTGCTTCTAGGTTTATGCCCTTTGTGTTGGCGGTTTGGCCGTCATGCGAGATTGTTATCTATAGTGCTCTGCGCGTTGATTTACGGCGTGCACCGCATTACTATAGCCTCCGGCTATCTTGCGGTACGTTAGGTGAACGCTTTTGTTTAGCTGCACACCAGTGATTTTAACAAACGTGTGTTTTGATGGTTCCTAGACGTCCCATTTTATTTACCCCTTAAAAGTGTGCTTTTCTCCTTTTCCACGGTGGATGGTAGTGCTTTTGCAAAAAACAAGTCCACTTTGGAGTGGTTGAAAAGCCTTGAGCCGCGGACAGGTGTAGTCTACCCCAGACACCCTCTCTAGCCCGGAGCACCTAAGCGGCTTTTTCCGGGCGGGGGGGGGGGGGGTGGTTGGAAGCTTTTTCATGTCGCTTTTTTTGGCGATTTCTAACGTGAAAAGAACGGCAGGCGGAATGTTGTAACAACACACTCAAGGAAATCCATTTGACATCTCGCAAACCATCAAATTAATCTGACAAGGACACTTCTTCCATTTCCACCTTGCTTAGGGTGGCAGTGGCCAAAATCAACTTTTCTGTGTGCCTTTGTGGTGGATAGTCCACTTGTGAACAAAAGTAGAAGCATGACATTGCCAGGAGTACTTGGCTGTACGCACGTGCACATGCGCGTGCATGTGTGCTTGAGTTACATTTCACAAGCTACAATTTTGAACTCACATACTGATGCGCCACGTGGTAGGCATTTGCCCATGACAAGCGTCTCAATTGTTTGCTTCTTGAGATTCCAGTGCAAATGGTGCTAGTCGCCATATTGTGTTCAAACAAGTACGATGATGCATATTGGCAAGCCGCATATCTGGCCTTGCTCTGTTTCATACCTGTGGCAATTTAGTGGCCATGTCTTGTGTCATGTCAATGTCTTAAGCTTTCGGAGGAGATGACCACGAACAAGCTGTAACCCCGGAAGCCCAGTTGATGAATACATTGAAAACACTAGCACGCCCCTTCTTATCGCTCTTCTTAGACCATAGCACAAAGCTGAGAGCACAATCTTGAGTCTTCACAATGTATATGTCGGTAGAATCCACGATGGCCGAGACGTGTCGCATACTTGGAATATCAAAATCCACATAATCCCAACACCGTGCAAAGGGCACGGTGAAAGAGTTCCATCCCATTTGTTTTTGCAAATTTGTTTGAATGCTTTATGTATTATTGTGAGTGCGACACCCAAGTTCTGTGATACCTCAAAAGACCGCACATCAAAATAGAAGACAAAGTTTTCTTTTTCGACATAGCCAACCAAGAATATTGTTAGTAAAACGGGTACCCACATTCATTGTAATGATGCATACTGCAAACACTAATGACAATAAAGAACTCAATCCATGCAATCAACACCGAGTCCACAAGCAAAAGCAAAAAATGGACTCATTACCCAGTCAAGGTATAATCAAGCTGGGATTGAAAACCAAAACAAAAGTTCAGTATCTGCTTGTCCTCTAAAAATGCTAATGCACGGCTATGCACCATCCGCATCCGCGCTTCCGCCCTTCTCCGCCTGATTCTCGCCTCCTCTACGGCGCGCCCCCTCTCCAACCGGTTAGGTCCACTCTCCCAGCTGCACCTCGCTTGCATGCCGCTTGTACACCACCGGCTTGGCCAATTGGGGGGCGGGTGCGGAGCTGTCAGTGGTGGGCCCATGCAGCAAGGTGTACGTGTCCTTTGGCGGCGCGAAGCTCTGCGGCGTCGCGGAGCCACCTCGCGTGGCCCGCCCCATTGCCGCACTCACGCTCTCGACCTTTTCTCCCGCCCTCTTGGTGGTGGATGGGGACGGGAATGTCAGTGACTAGGAACATCACTCCCTGTGGTCTCCATTGTCTCACCCCCCTCTGACTTGCTCATGTCTGAACGCAGTAGACCCGGCTGCACGTCCCCAAATACCTTAACCCGCCTTCGCTTCCGCACGCATTGCGGCGCACACGTTTGCCCCATCACATCGCCACATCTCCATCCCCCAGCCCCTCCTCCCTCCTCTAGCCGCCTCTCTTGGTGGTCTCGTCCGGCGTCCCTCCGTCCACGACCCGTCTGACTCTCGTGGTGCAACCGGTTGCAGGGGGTCGTTTGTGGTGGTTGAAGGAAAGCAACCGATATTGAACGGATGGGTTATGGTGGATGGCCGTAAGGCCAACTTTTTCCTTTTAAAGAGTACGGAACGTGTACGCCCTAGTGCAGGTTGATAGATAAGACAACACTTGCGACACACCAAAGAAACTGCCCGGTGCATGCATTTTGTACCATATACAATTTTCCACTCGATGTTCAAATAAGCTAGTGTGCACAGCTGTTCAACGGGGTCCATGGCACGCACCTCACCACACCTAATCTTCGAGCACCCCGAAATACATTCTAACAACCCACACCTTGTTTACTAGTGCTACCCTATGATTGCTTTTGGGTAAAGGCATGAGTCGAACACCAGAGGCATGCATCAAACCTAGAAAACCAATTTCTTTGGAATCACTGCTGCATAGGGTCCGAGGCAGGGTTGAAACCACTTGAACCATAGATCAACCAAGCCCAACCAAGATACCATGGTTGTAGCCTGTGAGTTTGACCACAGATGTTAGAAGCACGTTACTGCAACCTTAACTGCCGAATGAAACCTACAGTTGTGTGTGCTCGAATTTTGCCAAACTTGCCCGACATGGAAAGTGGATGCTCGCAGTCGCTAGTGCCAATATGTATATATATATATATATATATATATATATATATATATATATACATATATATATGTATGGCATAATAGGACGATGCCCCCCCCCCCTACCCCAACCGGGCCCCACCCGCCGGGGTTTCGTTGGGACCAAGGACCGCCCCCCCCCCTATTTTTGGGTCAAAAATTTTAGAAAAAAATAGGAATTAGGGTGATTGGAGACGGTGGTGGCTATGACACTTCAAAGTTGCTAAAAATAGGTGTTTCTTACCAAGTGACATCATCCCCGAAAATAGCCCAAAATCCTAAAAATAGCCCTCTGCGTAACAAAAACCACCAACATCCAAAACCATTGCCGTTAATGCCTTCAATGGGATCCATTCATCACCCTTTTGCCTCACTAGGGGCAGGAGGAGGGTCACCTGTGCCCTATCATACCATTTTTTGGGCCAACCTTGCATATTTGAGGCTATTTTGGGGGATGATGTCACTCGGTAAGAAATACCTATTTTTTGCAACTTTGAAGTGTCATAGCGTCCCACCACCGTCTCCAATCACCCTAATTCCTATTGTTTTGAACTTCTGGACCCAAAAATAGGGGGGGGGGGGTCCTGGGTCCCAACGAAACCCCGACGGGTGGGGCCCGGGTGTGGGGGGGGCATCGTCCTATTATGCCATATATATATATATATATATATATATATATATATATATATATATATATATATATATATATATATATATATATATATATATATATATATATATATATATATATATATATATATATATATATATATATATATATATATATATATATATATATATATATATATATATATATATATATATATATATATATATATATATATATATATATATATATATATATATATATATATATATATATATATATATATATATATATATATATATATATATATATATATATATATATATATATATATATATATATATATATATATATATATATATATATATATATATATATATATATATATATATATATATATATATATATATATATATCCTCCAATCTACACCCCTCTCCCAACCCTAGGTGGCTCCACCACATGGTTGTAAGTTACGTGCCAAGGGCACAAAGTGGTGCATACATGTGGTGGAAGGGGCTAAACTCGGTCAAAACGGGCTCAAAACGGGCTAAAAACACTTGTTTGAGCATCCCAAATGGTTCGGGATCACTTTTGGACAGACGCGTTTTTGCCCCATTTTTGACCCATTTTTGGTCCCAAGATGGCCCATTTTCAAGACACTTGGGGATTTTCCATGAGCCAAAACCCGTCGCCATGAGCTCAAAATGGCATAAAACCACTTGTTTGAGCATCATAAATGGTCCAGGATCATTTTTGGAAAAACGCATTTTTGACCCATTTTTGACCCATCGTTGGTCCCAAAACGGCCCATTTTCAAGGCATTTTGGGTTTTTCCATGGCCCCAAACGCGCCACCACGGGCTCAAAACGGCCTAAAAACACTTGTTTGAGCATCCCAAGTGGTCTAGGAACACCTTTGGAAAAAATCTTTTTTTTTCGCCCTGGGGACCCTAGTGCACCCACCGTTGGCCCCCACTGTGCGTGGGCTGGCCGGCCCTCGGGCTGCACCAAGTGACCACTGGTACGGGGGTCTACGTGTCTCGTTGGGCGATTCTGAGGCTTGGAAACCTTGGCTTGGTTGCGGGTGGACTAGGTGCCCTCGGAATTCGTTTTTGAGCCACGTAGCCCAAGATATGGCCCGTTCTTGGTTTCGGGGTGCTGGTGCACATGGCGCAAATTTTGGGGCTTTTTGGCGCCTTTTTGGGCCGTTTCTCGGACATATCGTGGAGTTAGAGGGCACCTAAGGTCCCTTGGTCGCGAGAAAGTCAATCGGCACGTGCATTGTAACAGCCGTTTGCCTTCGTTTGGCTGTTTTGAACCCTTACTAGGGCTGTTTTGGGCGAAAAATGGCTGCTTTTGGCCCAAAACTGCGCAGATTTGGGAGGGCACCTCCCGACTTGGCGCCACCGCCCCGGGCCGCCACCAGTGAGTTTTTGGCTCAAAACTTGGATTTGGCAAGGGCACCACCTAGGCTCCAAGATGGCTACATGGGGAAAGGATCCGAAGCGTTGGGACGGAGCAATGGCCAAAACGGCACGGAGACGTGTTGTTGTTGCTTGATGCTTGTTGCTTGTTGTTAGCTAAATTTAAGGGGAGAGGGGTGTAGTAATATATATATGGCCTATACGCAGAATCCCCCCCCCCCGGGCCACTACTTGGTGCGTCTTCAATGGGAAGTAAGGACATCCCCCCCTATTTTGAGGTTGGGGAACTCAAAAAAACATGTTTCAGAAGTGAATTGGACGGTTATTAGTGGATGGTTGCCCCTATAAAGGGCTAAAATGGCTAAAATAGGGTATGTGTACCAGCAGTGATGTCCTAACCAGAGTACTAAACATAGGTACAATTATGGTCCAAAACCCTAATATTAGCACTAAATACCCCCAATAATAGGTTGAAGGACATTGAAAATGGACAAGAGTATGTTAAAAGCGCCAAATTACTATGTTATTGGGTGTATATAGGGGTGGTGTGGGTTATTTTTAGGATTTAGTGGTTATTTTTAGTACTCTGGTTAATATCCTAAGAGCAGTGATGCCATACCCTATTTTTAGCCCAAAAACCCTGTATAGAGCCCTTCCACTGTCCCATCTGACCCCAAAACCCATTTTTTTGTGTTTTCCGACCTCAAAATAGGGGGGAGGGGTCCCTAGTCCTGCCCCAAGTCGCACACTAGGGTCCAGGGTGGGGGGGGGGATTTGCGTATAGGCCATATATATATGTCCGAAAACCTGTACCTTTTCGGAACAATGTTGGAAAGGGCTTTTCAGGGCTGTATGGGTTGGGGTGGGGTAGGGCACGATATGTTTGAGAAATTGGGCCGGGATGGTCACGGGTTGTGTCGCGTTTGGATTTGTCAATCTGTGGGCACCAAGAACATGCAACAAAGAGAAAAAAGGCGGGAATAGCCGCAACATACCATTGGACCACACCCCAACACCTTCAAAAATGGATTCCCCACCCCCAAAATGGGGGGGGGGGGTGCCTAACCCACCAAAAACCTACAAAAAGCGGTGCCGGTGACGTGGATATTGCAATTTTGGCCCCAGCACCAGCGTGGCACTAGCAGCCGAAAATGGCCAAAATTTCACCAAAATCCAGATTTTCTCAAACATATCGTCAAACCATGAGCTGAAAACTTCAGAAATGAATTAGGCACCCTCAAAATAGGGGGGGGTACCCTCAACACCCCATAATGCTCGAAAAATACAACCGCCCCGGACCCGAAACCATCAAAACCACCGAAAAGGGCCAATGAACCCCCCCCCCAGGTTTTCGGACATATATATATATATATATATATATATATATATATATATATATATATATATATATATATATATATATATATATATATATATATATATATATATATATATATATATATATATATATATATATATATATATATATATATATATATATATATATATATATATATATAACATTCCTTTAGAGAACTGACGTTGCGTATTGATGGTACCACGTCAAAAATTTACCAAAACGCATCCCAGACAAGTCAAAACCTGAGGATTGTGAGCTATTTGACCTAGACTGAACTCTACCCAAAGCAGAATGACTGATTTCGTGGCTGTATCTGGAACAGTAGGAGACTAAAGGGGGTTCCCATAGGAGTGCAAGCAATTGCCCAACCTATGATATATGTACGTAAACATAATGTGCTGAGGGTAGGAATCCAGGAATTCCAAACCCAAAAATGGCAAGATTACACCCAGTCCACCTTGGCGCGAAATTTGTTGCACACTGCAGCGCTGCTCCGGGTCTACCGGAAGTGCTCCAACGGTCGCTTTTGTCAACGGAGGGGCAATAGAAGAAGACTGGACGTCAAACAATGGAGATTTTAGTTTGTTTATGTCAAAGCTCCTCACCGCTTGGTTCTTAGCTCGTTTGGTTCTCCACTCGTGTTGTAACGGATAGAGCCGCAAGCTAAGGAACGTGGCTTCAACCTACCCTCGGGCATGGGATCTCAAGCTTAAGCTTGTTGCCTCTTTCCCTCTTGTGAGGTAAATGAGGTAAACCAAATTTTGGAATGTTCATACATATCATTTACCACCCCCACTTTTCTCTTTCAATAGTGGATGCGTTTGGGGTTTCAAATGGGGATTGTTGATTCTATTTGATGGATCGGTAATTTTCTTTTGGCCGTAGATCTACCCTTCGCGAACCACCTAGTAAATCCCTAAGATGAAAAGGGTGCACCGAGTCCCTATTTGTTGCTAGAGCGTATCCCATTTCAGTTGGAAGATCACGTTAATCAAGTCCATTACAAAGATGCAATGGAACACATTGATGTCCAGGACAAGACACGTATGTAGGTTCCTTGTTGAACCCACGATGAGGGTCACTTCGCAGACTCCTTCGGACTCGAGTCCTAAGGACTGGGACGGCCACGCGGCGGTTAGCTTAATGCACCAAAACTCATGACACCCGACCGACCGCGCACAGCCTGTGCCGCAAGGCGCCATGGCTATGCCCCACAGCCACACCACAAGAAAAGACCCCCAAAAGGCACCCAAAAGCCCGAGAATTTGTGCACATTGACCGCCAATAGCCCCAAACCAAAAACAGACCATATCTTGGGCTACGTGGCTCAAAATGCGATTTCGAGCGCACCTAATCCAACTGCTACAACCCACTTTTGGTGGTTTCCACCCCTCAAAATTGCCCTAACCGACGCCTAGACCACCGTACCTAGGCCCGGTGGGCTGCGGCAACCGCAAGGTGGGCTGGGTGGAGAGAGTGCCATCCATGCAACGGCTACCGGACCGGCTGTATGGATGCATCGCGCCAAGTGCGACAAAAAGGGATGGGACCCTAGCCCCCTTCCCTACGGAAGAACAGTGGGTTTCAAGAGATGTCTCACTGCCTATACTAGGGGGCGCTAGGGGCGGATGGGGGGCAATCTGGGTTCACGGGCTGCTGTTACCGCAAGGAAAGGGGCATGTTGTAGGATTGGGGAGTGGGTACGGGTTAGGGGCCAGGCCATGGGGGGTGAGGGCCAGGGTGGTCATTTGATCCCCATCCTCTTACCCTAGAGACATAGGGCCAATGCACACCCATAGTAGAGCCCCCGAACCGGTGGGACAACACAGTTTGTGACAATTCACAGGCCATGCCCTGTGGGCCCTCTCAACTGACCACAATTCTAGGCTTCCTCTAGATCTAACGGCCATTCAATAATGGGCATCACGAAAGTCCAGGTATTCAGGCGTAGGGCAGTCAGGTGCACAACGCACTGTGAGAGGCAACCGTCTAGTGCCACCCCGCCCAAACCTATTACCGTCTCATTAGCGACCAGTCCCCTCCCCTCTCTGAGGAAGTTGCTCACCAAGCTGGCATGGTCCGGCCCATTCGTAGACACTCGGAGGTGTGGTTCCCGATGGCCTACAACATCCACGTTTGCCTCCTTGACAAAATTGAGTACGTCCCGCACCCTTGGGTATTTCTGGTCTGTGCAGTTCAGTAAACACACCATGGCAGTAGGTGACCAGACGTAGTTCTTGCTTTAATATCAATCCAAACATCCAACTTCGGTCCCTTGGGGCCGTTCACAGCATGGTTGAACCTGAGATGGTGTAAATTACCCGCAGTCAGACCACTGGAGGAGGGGGATGGGGCGGATGCCGCACCAGATTGCTGCCCAGGCTGCTGCCCCGCCAGAAGGAGGGAGGCCGGATAGTTGTTGTTGTTGTGGTGGTGGTGGGGGACGGGGTGAAGAGGGGAGGAAACATGCATTGCGCTCACTAGTGCCAAACCAGGCTGTGGGAGCGGGACAGAATGCTTGGGGAGGGGGTGAGGACGCTGCCATTGGCGGTGGGCCCGGCAGCGGTCTCGGGAGACCTGGCAGATGCCGCCCTGGCACCCAGGCCGCGTTGTTGCATGGTATCTCTGGTGTCATGAAGGCTGCAAGACATGACGTCCTGACCTCTCAATGTCGCACCGAGAAGCCCCCGCCGTCCTGTTGTGCATGAGGGACATTGCCCAGAGGCATGCAGGGATTCAGGGGGGAAAGGTTTTGATAGAATTCACAAGATGCGGAAATTTCACGTCCTCTGGACACATTATGAAAATCGCCTAATTCCGTCGGCAGACAGTTGTGGTGCGCAATTGGCTGCTGAACAAGAAATTGTGGGTGCCCGCGGGCTTGGTCGGTGGTCAATGGAACACAGCTCCACCATTTGCAGGAAAAATGCAAGAATCAGCAAAAAACCGCATTGTCCACTGCTGATTTCCTATGGCTTTGCAATACACTGAATGTTGATGTTGGAACTTACCCAAGAGGAGTCGCTGAGGCTAATGCCCCAGTGGGGGAAGGGTATACATGGTAAGGGCTTGCATGATCTGAGGGCTCTCCCATGGTGCCAATGTGACCATATCGGCAAACTGTGTGTTTGTGCTTGCCTGCTTGCATGCTTGCCCAACTGACTGCCTGACTGACTGCCCCCCCGACTGACTGACCGATTGGCTGAATGTCAACCTCTCTTCGAGGTGCCTTGCCGAAGGCAATAGCATTTTTATCTCGCTGGTGCGGTGGAAGAGGAATTGAGCCCCCCCCCCCCCCCCTCTCTTCCAATACATGCTTGGGCATTTTAACAACACCTGATTGAACACTTTCTGGTAGTTCCCTGTGGCATCTGCAACTTAGGCTTGTTTTCCTTTTCCCACCCTTGTGGGCCCTCCGAGTGTTGGCGTTCCTGATACTCCTTGCCAGTGGCCATCTTGGAGCGGTTAGTGATAGGACGGGAATCGGAGTGCACAAGGGCAGAAACATGGGGGGCGGTCCGCCGCAATCCATACATCAACACCTTTCCAACATTTGGCCCTCTTGAGGGGGGGAGGGGGGGCGGAGGGGCAGTCTAGGGGGAAGGTAGTAAGTGCTCCACACGCACTCTCGCGACGCATGTGAGCAATTATCCCCAAAACGCACCCCCACAGAATGGTCTCAGGGCCTCAGAAACCTTGCCCAAAGTGTCCATATGCAAAACATTGGTTATCGAGCAAAATTACTCCCATCACCCAAGAAATGAGAGAGTCTAGTGTTTCCCATACACAACGTTCTCCCCACAAGTGAGGATTGATGCACTCCTCACGAAAACTCAAATTTCAAGATGAACAAATGGAGATAGCATGAGGGGCTTGCTCATGCTTGCGACCGCTTGCGACTGCTTGCGACCCCTGAGAAAATTTTCATACATGTCTAGCGATGGCATAACGCATAGACTCCCTTGGGCCCGCCCTCCCTCACTCCCTCTGAGTGCGCGACGCGTCGCTGGAAAGACATATCACAATTGTCTCTTGCCCCAAATAGTACCATTGGAACTGGCTTGTTGGCTTCTTGTAAGCACAGCTGGTTGGAGGCAGGGAACCTTGGTATTTTGCCGCTTGGCACGATCAACATGCACCTTGTTAGCTGCAACGGGATCTGAGGTATGCTCATGATCAACACTCACTATGTAACTATGAAGTAAAGTCCCAAAGCGGGGTTTTGCGTCCGCACACAAGATTGGTGGTCAAGTAAAAAGGGCATGTTGTGCGCGCACCCCCCCCCCCCTCCCTTATGCGCGTGCAAAAACCCAGCAAGATGCCCTAAAAATAGAACCCGGCCCCAGGACTCGAGGACAACAGCGAGAGTAGTGGTGGAGGCTAGCGGTGCACGTCCTCAATGGGCAACCAATGCCAAGGGGGTATTTTCAGTATGCCGGATCTCAATTTCATTCTACGTTTAGACCAAAATGGTGATTTTTGTCGCTCAGAGTACTCCGGAGGCGTGCAATGCTACGAGCAACGTGCACACAGAAGATGGTGTTGTCGGATGCACATAAGACTGTGAAATGCGCAGTCATGGGGTCTTCTCCTTACCTCGTTACATGTAGTGAGGTATGGGTCACTGGGGGTGCCCACCGTGTGCCTGTCTGTTCCTCACCTCGGCTTTCTACCACATTACCGAGGTACATGTCTGCTAGAGTCATGCATGTGGCTCTGTCCTTGTAACGGGTTGTGTGTTCGTGCGCCGAAATATATTTATCCCGCGGCCGGTACGTCGGGCTGTGGACTTTGTGTCGAGACAGTGAGACAGTGTGACCGTGTGGGTGTGAGACGGTGTGATAGTGAGACAGTGTGGCTGTGTGGTGGTGTGGCTGTGTGCGCGATGCTGTGCACCACGTCCGAATTTCTACTGGGTTTTGCGTCCTTTTTTGTCGATTTATTGAGAAATGTTGCATCTACTCTCACCATCTGATGCAATAACCTCGTCCGCAACATTGTCCTTTTGATGTGCACTTGAGCTAGAGGTTGTACCAGAGCTAGAGTTTGAAGTAAAGCTTAGGTTAGAGGTCTGTGCCCTTAATTTCTCCTTAATGTTTGGGTCGTGCCGCCAAGCACCCATAAGTTGAAACTTGTGGAAACGGACGCAAATAGACTGCCACCAAATAAAAGGGCACCTCCGTGCGCCGAAACAATTTTTCCATCCCCGCCTCACCAAGTAGTTGCTGTCAAATGTTGACAAAAGTACTTCATGTCCAAGAGCACAAGAAAATATGCATGTTGAGGGGTCACGATCCATAGTACACTTCCGTAGAGCCCTCAAAAAAAGGCGGTTTTGGCAAGAAAAAGGGCATCTCAAGCGCCTATGACCGCTTGCGACCGCCTGCGACCGGTTGCTATTGTGAGCACCTACGAGTGCTCCATAACAGGCGGTACACACCGTGACGTCAAATACAATAGAGGGACGTCAAATGCATTGCACCCCCCCCCCCCTCGGGATGGACGCGGGTGGACGCGGCCGGCAAGACAAAAAAGGAAACGTGAAGAAAGCATGATTTTTCTGCCACCCCATGAGAAACCCAGCCCCAAATACAAAGGAGCCATTGTCGTGCCACAACACCACACACAAGAGTTGCACACATGAGGTAGGTAGTAAGCAGAATGCTACTTTTCCATCACAAAAATTGCACACATGAGGTAGGTAGTAAGCACAATGCTACTCTTCCATAACAAAAATTGCTCGAACAAAACCCAAAGAAAGCGGGTTCAGTACTCGATACTCACATGGCTTCCCAATGTTGGGCTGGGCAGGGCTTTGGAAGACGTTCCCACAGGTCAGCTCATGCATTGAATGTTCGGTTGGCGGGTTGGCCCCACCCTTGAAGTGTGTGTGTGGGCGTGTGTGACGCCCAACTCTGTCAAATCTGCTCAATCTCATGTGTGCATGTGTGTGTGGGGTTGGGGGGGGGGGGGGGGCTGGCTGGCTGGTTGGCACGCTGGCTGGCA
Organism: Eutreptiella sp. 'Long Island Sound 2002'; assembly: GCA_964036045.1. Taxonomy (NCBI): domain Eukaryota; phylum Euglenozoa; class Euglenophyceae; order Eutreptiales; family Eutreptiaceae; genus Eutreptiella; species Eutreptiella sp. 'Long Island Sound 2002'. Next base: position 162,017,267 of record OZ038380.1, read on the forward strand.
AGGGAATCCAGGTTGAAAACCACCTACCCAGAGACATCGATTCACGGGATACCGCCCTATGCGATTTTCTGGACTTGTTCGCCCCGTGTGCGCGCTCAGCATCCTACTCCCCATCGCTTTCCTGATCCCCATGAGGTTCATGCTCATGGGTATCATCGTCGGAATCGCCAAGCAATTCCCTAAATTTTGTAGCATACGCTGCCATTTCATGATGCACATCCACCAGCACATAATAGCACCCGTCCGCCCAAACCTCATGGCCGACTTCCTACGCAACCACATGGCTGTAAGGGATGGTCACTAGCGGACCATCCCATTCCATACTAGTAATTTTTTGGGGGGTGAAATTGAGGTGCACGGGTCCTGAGTATTCTCACGGTAATGCTGACCTTATGCGCCCTGGCTTTGACGCATCACGTAATTTCAGCAGTTGGTTGTACACTCTATGCATTTTTAGTCGCAGTGGTGCACTAGAAGTTCGCCATGTGGGAGCCACAGCAACTTGGACATCATGGATCAGGTCAAAAATGGGCTGCCCACGATTGACCAAAAGAGCCGGTTTCAAATTGAGTGTGGATAAATCTTTCTCTAACATGTGCAGTGTTTCAATCATTCGGGCATTTGTGGCACCATTCTTTATCTCAGTATCCGCAAAGCTCTCCAATGCACCCAAATTTTTATTCATCCATTGGGCATGTTTGTAGCAGGTATTCCGCCGTCTTTAGTAGGGATCTGGTGGGGAGATCTTTGCAATTCTGGTCAGGCGGCGGCCGTGTGACAAATTTTTCTTCCCTTTAATGAAACTTCTCACCAGAGTTTACAATTTCTTAACATCTGCCAAGATTTGAGACGGGTGAGGTTGAGGATGCGTGCCACACACCTCTAGTTATGGGCGTTGGGGAGGAGGGCCTTCATAATCTCCTCCATTTTGCATCCAAATATGAAAAAATTCTCCCATTTTCCCCCATTCTACCCCATTTCGCGCCATTTCCCCCCATTTTCCCTCCATTCCTTGTGGTACAAATCACCGGGGAGCACCACGCGCCCACCACTTGGACACCGCAGCAAGATGCCCTGGCGGCAGAATAAAAATTATGCGCACGGTGTGGCCCGTGTGCCGCGGGGACTATCCCCATGCGTACGGTTGCAAAGGGCGTAGGCTTCGTCTCTCTTTCAAGCACTTTGCTCTTAGAAGCCTAAGTGGAGGAGTATGATGCGCGTGATCAAACGGAAGGAACAAAAGATAGAGAAAGTGGACTTGAATAAGGTCATCCCTCAGTTCCAATAAGGACGGGCAAAACAGTCAAAATTGAAGTTCAACTGCAATGTCTTGTCTGAGCTGTGGTGCACTCCGAGCAAAATGTCAGGGCAGCGGAGGCCGATGCCATTGCTCGGCGCCTTTGTATGATTCTTGTGGTCCTGCTCGCCCCTTGCATGGTGTGCAAGCAGAAATGGCATGGAGGTACGGTTCCAGTGGCAAAGCTGAACATGTCTCTGCACGTCCGCAGCGCAGCAGTGAAACAGGATAATAATATTAATAATAATGATAACAATGATATTCATAATTACAAGTTAGACCGGCCGAGGTGGGAAATCAGAAACGGAGGTGCGAGCCCCGGAATCGGAGGTGGGAGAGCAAAAAGCGGAGGTGCCACCGGAGGCACAGCTAGGAGCGGGGCTGGTGCAATTTGAGGCGGAGGTGGTGTAGGCTGAGGTGGTGTAGGCTGAGGTGGTGCCGGTTCAGGTGGTGTTAACTGAGGTGGTGCCGGGTTAGGTGGTGGAGGGATGCCGAGAGCTTTTCTCCACCTGGTATCATCCGGTTGCTTCCGCTTTTCCTTGCTTTCCATTTGCTTTCCTCTTTCGCCCTGCAAATGAATTTTTGCTCGTTTGAGCTCTCTTTGGTATTTGCGGCAGCTTTCCTCCGCTTCCCGCCTCTTCCCTGCTTGCGAATCTCACTCCCTTGTGGCCACTTCCGCTTCTTTTTTCCGCGCCGCCGCCTCCTTTTTTGAGGCGGCCAGTTCCTTCATTGCTTTCTTTTCGTTTGCCTCCATCCCCTTCTTTTTCGACTCCCGTTCTTTGTCATCTTTTCTAATTTTCCTTTCTTGTACATTCAATCGGAGCTCCCTGAGGTCTAAGAAGCACGTCCTCTAAATATCAATTTCAATGCTCCTCCTCTCTTGCTCTTTGTGCTCTTGATCTTTTCTCATCGATAAAACGGTTTCTTTGAGTCCTTGGATCTCGGTCATGTTCTTGTCCTTGTTCTTGTTCTTCTTCTTGTTCGGCGTGTGGTTGTTGGTTTTGCTTTGTAGGAAAGGAATAGCCAAAAGGCATCCATAGATTGACACCAACCTTGACCGCAGCCCTCCCCCACAATACCTGTTTGGCATTTTTCTTGAAATTTCTTGGGTGGCAATTGCAACATTGCTCTTTTTTCATGCGGTGCTTGCCACAAACCAACCATGGGATGTGTCTTGTCACGGAGCTCGTTGTTCGTCCCCACGCGCTGCTTGTTCCATGCTGCCCCAAGGATGGCGATGATTAGGGCAACAACGGCTGGGGGCGGGCTGCTGGGGCTGTGGGCCATGGTGTGCAAGTCTGCGGTTTTGCAGCGATAGGCGGCCGTTGTCCACTCCTCTGTATCAGTGATGACGATACGCCGCACAAGTGTGGAGGCCCAGAATAGCGCAAGTGGAACCGCATCGATCACCTCATTGGGCAAGGGTGTGGAGGGGAACAGCGCGTTCCACCACTCTACACCTGCCACCGCCGCGACTTGCAGGAGCATGCCCTGTGGGGTGCAGCGTTCCACGGGTACACCAGCGCGGCAATTCATCAGCGGAATTGTTCGCAGCGCCTGTCCCAAGCTCTCCTCCATTGCCTTGGTAATGGTTGTCAGGTTACCGTGGGGCAGGCGGGGCAGACCGTTGCAAAAGTCATCGTCTGCTGTAGCACTTGCTTGTGATAATGGCATGTCATCCACGTTGCTGGACTCTGCACCATTAGGCGCGCCCGCATTGTCAGATGCGCCGCTGGGGACGCCAACTCGTTGCGCATGATTTGTTCGACTGTAGCGCCGCGGTTTGTCCTAGCTTGCTCATTCATGCCATGGGGGGTGCGTGGGGGAAGGTTGTGTATCGTCGGAATGCATTGCATCGGCTAGAAGGATGGGAGCTGGGGGATCAGCGCAAGCGATGAAATATATCTGGAACTTGGCGGCAAGAGTTGGAGTGTCAAATCCGACGTGCTTCACCATCACTTTGCGGTGCAAATCCTCCACTGCCCGAATGCAGTCCCCATTGGACATAGCCTCATATTGCTCCCACAGCGCTTTTCCGTATTCAGTCGTTAACCATGCTCCATCTCCCCATCGCACAATGCCCGATAACGCAGACCGGGAAGGAAAAGGCAAAGCATTGTCCGACAAAACCTTCCATTGCTTCAACCCAAGCCGAGTACATTTCGTCGTCATTAGACTGGACTGGCACTGCATCATCAGTTGGAACAGCTGAGCTCTCCGACGCCCTGAAGTGTTTTGTGCCCAGTCTGTGCGAAGATGCCGTGCACCGTTGTGGTGTGGTGTGGTGGGGAATGATGCGCGAAAGTGCAGGCGGAAGTGCAGAAATGCAGGGAAACATGTAAAAAAATGTGCAAAAAACGCGTAAAAAAAGCGCAAAGTGTATAAAAAAAGCTCAAAAATCGCGCAACAGTACGCGCAAAAAACTGCACACCGTGTCGAAAACGGTGCCAAACGTCAAAAAAGAGGCACATGACACGTTGATTGAACCGACAAACTGGCCTAAACAACCAAATATGATGCCGTGCGCAAACCTGTGGGTTTTCATCGGACTAAAACGATGTGCCTGAGGATGTCAGATGAGTATTGCTCTACAAATGTCCGCCGATCGCCTCAAGAACACCGTGGACCGCAAATTTCCTTGGCGTTGTGTGGAAGCAATTTGGGGTTGGCTGACAACAACTATCTGCACCTTTAGTGCTCTACTTACAGGCAATATATCATTGGCTTGGTGCCGCTTGTCTGCTGTGCTACATCTAATGGTGGATGCACTGTCAGCAACCAATCAATGGCAAAGAGTGGACAACCATCGTGCCGGTGAGATCTGGATCCGCGTTGGCTCAGATGGTGTGCCGTTGTGGAAATCCCACGTGGTTGGCGCACTGTTGCTGCAACAAGCAAATTGAAAGACTATGAACCTCATGCACCGAAACGACATTTTTGTTTGCACCCTGTTGCGCGGCACTAATGCCGTGGGGACCCTAAAACCATTCGTGGAGAAGGCTGAGCTGGTGCAGGATGTTCACCACCTGAATGGGACCACATGCTCATGTACAAGATTGCAGGCAGAGATGCACCGTCATGCACATTGCAATATCCCCGGCCCTGTTCCTACTATGACGCTGACCCAGATACTGTGCACAGCTACAATATCCGACCTCCCGATCTTGTTGCCTCAATCAGTGCAATGTTTCCAGGAATCCCTGAATTCCAGGCGATCGATTGCTCACACGGCATTTGCTGATATGGGCTTAGATTAAGCTAAAATGCGTACTGCATCGGGGCACCACGACTGCTAGGGTTTTGTGACTGTTAGTGTGGTGAGTGCCGCCCGTTAGTGGGTGTAGTGGCCCGCAAGGTTGCATGCAACCTTGGGATGGTATCGCTGCCTTTGGGTTTTCACTAGGGAATAGACAAGAGCGGCACAACCGCTGGAATTGCGTCGCTTTAATGGCTGTGGGGGGGGGGGGGGGTGGGGGCAGTGTGTTTTGGTTGCTAGTGTTGTGGGGGTGCACACCGACCAAGTGGGCGGCGGGGCGTTGGAGGGGGGAGTATAGGGCATTCAAACATGTTGCGAGAGGGTGGACATGCCTTAGGGCTAGGCATGGACTTGCAGCGCCCCAAGGCTAGAAGGGCCCCCCGGACGGCTCGTGGGGCGTCCGGTACAAGGGTACAAGCGCGAATGGGCATGTGACCCTCGTACAGCCCCTTGAATATGGCACATTTGGCTGTGCTTCCGGCACCCTGACTGGGGTCTCTTGTAGTGGGGTGGAGTCTCAAGATAATGCCCCAAAGAGTGCAGCCATTCTTGAACCTAAATAGGGGTACGCAAGAATTTCTCACCCTTCGGCCGCATGATCCTTTTCATATGTTCATACAACACTGATAGTTTCTGTGGCAAGTGCCCCATGCTTTCCACCTTGCTGTACAAACCTTGCAGTACGTACTCAAGGTGAGTATTTGTGGTCTGATGGTTGTTCCTTAGCTCTTGTTGTTGTTCCAAGAGCCCTTGCAGCTGAGCTCGAAGAGCCTGTTTGTGGGCTAGACAGGCTAATGTTTCTAGCCTCAAAGGCAATCTTTGGAGGGTTCCTTGTGCATCCGCCTTGTCCTTGACCATCTCAAGCCTCAGTGGGTTCATTTGTGTCGCGTACTTCTAGACAGTGTCTATCACAATCTTCACCTTTACCCCTCCGCCCAAGGGTCGTGCCGGTATCTACATTGTCTTCCTCCACGGCCATTGAGAACTGAGCAGCAAGGCAATGGCTCCTTTCCAAGCCTATACCATGAGGCTCCTCTCCCCGCAAGCCACATGCATTCGGTTGCTCCTGCAACACCAAAATCAGAATTGCACACTGTTACTGGGACACCCTGCAGCAGGGCTGCCGTTAGCATCTGGCAAACCATACAGCGGCAGAGGAGAGAACAATGCTGCGTCGGAGGCTCCCAGACACAGCCAAAGACTTCTGCCGGATCCCAACATCAACTCTGCCCTGCACATTCCGCATACTCACCACCCCTTGCCAGGGGGTGGCTCTGTTCAGCTTGAGACCTCCTACCCCTCCCTACTGTATTGCAAACTGCCCACAACGCACCTGATTTACCCACCACTCCCCTGCCGCATGCGCACGAGCAAGCAAGACTGTGGAAAGCAAGCGCAACCCGACGCATAATGTGGAATTGAAAAATACTTGGAATTGATCTGGAGCACGTGGCTTTCGCACACGTTTTTGCATCGAAGGAAACACATTCCCAGAAGTCGTTCACACCATCCATACCTGAATACGTTCCGTGCAACGCACTGACCGCTTCTCTGGCACATGCCTGAAAAAATGCCCTTGTCTATCTTTCAACCTTTTCCTGCGCCTCGGCATGTGCAAAGGACAATTCTACCGCTTCAGAACGAGCTCGACAATATGCTCGATCCAGGGCTTGAATTTCATTGCACTGTGCACGCCAACCCCACACTATGCACAGGCACACACACAGGCACACACCCTTCCACCAGGAGTGGGGGGCCTTCATGATGGCAACGGCCCGCGCACCTTGTCAATGGGGCAAGACACCGTCTCCCGGAATTTGCATCACGCTTGTTTACATCCCCTGAGCCAAGGTCTTGGTAGAAGGGCTGCAACATGCCGTAGAGCTTATCTGCAATTGATGGGCACACCGATCACAATTTCACCTCCGTGGTTATGGCTAGCAGCTACAAAATGCCACATGTCGTCATTGCACATATTTGTTCACAATATTTTCGATCACATCCACCCACACACATTCATCGCAGCCAGTCAGACATTTTTTGCCATTGGCAAGGCAATCTATGTTCGTATTGCATGTGGTACAAAAGAACAACAAAATGTGGCGTGCATCTCCTACTTCCAAAGATGAAGCCACCTAGAGCATCATTTGGTGTCGACGCTTTGAAAATGACACTCCGGGTTGATGTTTACGTCCTGCGGACGCCGCTGGGATGGGCCAACCATCACCACCAAGTGGTCTCAGGAGGCCAAAAGTGCTCAAATTACCCATGAAGGGGGTGGTGTCTTTATTGGTCACGCACTCCTTGACTGCCGGCAAGCGACATTATGGGGGTGCGACCATGGCACCCTTAGGATCTTGCGTCCTTGTGGTCGGAAATCCCTTAGCCACCACGCCATATACACCACGCCACACCATATGCATACGCACATAAGCATAAACATAAGCATCGATTTGACGGGACGGATGCGCCGGCTTTGCTTCTTGAGGGTTTCGGCTTGACGGCTGAACATACATTGGAAAGGGGTCAGGTGGGTTGAGGAAAGGCAAGGGGAAGGAAGATATGGAGAACCAACATGGGAGTGTTCACTTGCAGAGGCTCTCCCTTGATTATGTGGAAAGTAGTTAAGAGAATGTTGGGTGTCTTGTGGATGAACACATCAACGGAGGACTGCGTCGTTGTGCTCACGACGCAGACCGAAGGATTTAGGTCGTTCAACAAGCATCGGATCAGAGAGCAGTTCGGCGCGTCACATTCCGGTGGTCGCATAAGATTGCTTTGTACAAGAAGGCATACCCATGAGAGGGTTGTGATGATGGAACTTCCCTTGGGATGTGAGTAATTGTTCTTGCGATTCAGAAAAGACCATCATGATCTGTGGAAAGTGGCGGGGAACGTGTTCGCTTTGGGTCGTTGAAGTGCTTTGGGAGGCTCCTTGTGGACGGGTGAGTGATCACCGTGCCGTTGTCGGCATGCTGTTTCTAATGTTCTTGGAAGAGAATCTTTTTGGGGCATTTAGGCCCCATTGCTTGGAGTTTCGTAATCATTGATAAGGAGAAAAGCGAGAAGTAATGAAATGTACCGGCGATGCAAGTCGACCGGACGGGGTCGGTTCAGTGTCTTTGGACATGAGGGGAAGGGCGAGGGATGTTCTTGTTCTTTGGAGCTTCTTTTTGCTTCCATATTCTTTGGCTTTGGTAAGGATTGCTTTCTATCGCTCCATGTATACATGTATACATGAAGTCATTCCTGTGATTGTTTCTTGGTGGGTGAGGATTGCCGATTCCGGGTGTCTGTATCTTATTTCGAAAGTCTGCCACCTCGCAAGTTGTGTGTTGCCCGCAAAGGTTTGATGCTATTGAGCTCACCGAAGAGGGCGGCTGCCGAGAAAGGTGGTGTGTTGGGGCATTGAAACGTATGCCAGATTTGGGTCGGTTTTACCTTGTACCTTGATGCTTGGTGCACTCATGGTTTGGTTGTACGTAACATCAACGGTATTGGGGTGTGTGGTTGGGAATTTGAGTCCCGCTGCTTTTAAAAACCTATATCCTCTTGCATTGAGGGAATTGAATACATGGCGGTCCCAAGGGACTCCAGTTTGGGGCACGGTGTTTGGGTTAAGCACAACCGCACGGCTGTAAATGGTTGCACGCACTCGGACATCAAGGGCGATTTCCACAATTTATTGATGAATTCATACACTGTTCCATTTTTCTTCTCTCCTTTCCTTGGTATGAAATGCGAAGGTGGTGCTTAGGTGTGGGAGGATAGGAAACACCAAAACTTGGCGGGAGGCGTTTTTGAGGTTGTGTGTGCTTTGGAGCATTTTTGCCCACTTGTAGACTTTGTCACGTGGTGCTTCAATCTCCCAACGGTTGAAGGTTTTGGGGGCCGGGGAAGCCATGCTATTTATTTCGCCACTATCGATCAAGCAAGTGGTGGACTTCACTTCCAAGATCTTCCCCATAACAGCTTTATTAGCCCATATGAAGATTTTTTCCAAAGAGTCTAGATCTGAGAGTTCCGTGTCTACGTCGACTCGGATGTGTCCAACCAAGTCCTTACTTGTGGTTGATTCCACAATTTTTGAGTGACTCGTCTAATGATGTTTCGCCGCATAGGCTTTGCACGTAAATAAATGGTCGTTACAGTGAAGATGTCCATTGGCACTCTGATGATGAGTCAAGGGAAATTACCAAAATATTGTACGAGAAGGGGCGCTTGTTGGGTGCCATGTCTAGTGTGAGTCGTTCTATGTTGTGTACATGGCAAAGGGGGTGCATTTTTGTGATGACTTTGAACTCCGTGGCGAACTTGAGGCTTTTTTGGACGCAGGTACGGCAATCCCAAAAGTGAACGTCCGCGGCGCTGGAATTTGGATAAAGGCTGGGATGATCAATCCACCTTCGATTTTCGTGTTTTCGTTCTTTGCCAATCTCAACATGTCATAAATAGTGGTGCATGGTGCGTTTAGGCATAATTCTTTAGAGTCACCATTGTTAGAATGTGAAGGGGTTGCGACGAATCTTTTGGTGGCCGAGTGTGTGACGATTTTTAGGGTATCGGCGGCTCCGAGCTTGTGCCTCGGGGTAGTGATTCGAGGAGGTTGGGTGAGCCCATAGTTTGGATGTTTGCTTTTGTATGTGTTAACATATATGGGCAAAAAACTGTGTCCTAAATCGTATGTGAAAAAATGTGAGTCGCAATTACCCTTTGCAAGAAAGGAGCAGAACAAGTCGGGAGGGTAGGAACCATGCTTGCTTTATATCGTATGCATGACCATGTGAGACTTTTAAAATGTGAGGTTTTAGTTCATCTTTGTGTGTCATGGCTTTAGCGGCTTTAGCGTCCAACTTACTCCTCCGAATGTTTTCCGCCCGTTTCCTCTCAAGCTGGCACGTGACCAAGGCGTACATTGGTGTTTGAACCACTTTTGCTTGGTCAGTGCCATACTCTCTGCCCCGCAACCCTTCTGCCGGAGTCTATCATCCAGTTTTAGGTTGTGTACCATCCAAAGCAACCCCACTTTTTTGTTCCACAAGGTGACGCCCGCTGTATTCATAAGCTGCGGTATTAGTCCCACGTGCCTTGCAATGCAAAGCAGGTACACTTGTGGTTGCCCCCCTTCCTGCGACATTGGCATACATGTAGTCAATTCACATTTTCGTCCACAAGGTGGTCCCCAAACCTCGGACAAAGTGCCTTGCCACCATCGCATTTGTGTTTCCAAGAGGTCAGAGCACCATGACCTGCTCAACGGTTCCTCCTTGCACACCATATGGGACATTGCACCAAAGCCCTCCCACCACTGCCTGCACTGGTGTACCCATGTCTTAGTCCCCACTTAGTCCCCACACCCTTGGAACGACTTCCAGCGGCGGGCCCCAAAGCTTGGGTGTGACGATTTGCACACTTGTCCATTGGCATTGACGATTTGCACACTTGTCCATTGGCATTTGCCTTCTCGCCCCCCAACTTTCGACGTTGCACGCCGCGTGCCACCTTTTTTCCCCCGTTCACACTTCGCGGCACCATCCTTGCCTCAGTACTCTTGGATGCTCCTCCATTGGTCACAACCTCCCTCACCGTTGGATGGAGCCCTTCAATGGCCACACGGAGGACCCTATGGTAGTCAAAAAAGGCGGCAATCCGCCGGGAAGTGACGACACACACCGGTCATGTGGGTGTGGCCCGTCAAGTTTAGCTTCATGTCTGTTGTGCAACATCATTGCGCGTGTCCCGCCACAACATTATACAACGTCCCCCCGGGGCTCTTGTTTGTTAAGACCCCTCCCACCCCGCCCACCATGCTTAGGGCCTTACCACCGGGCCACATTAAGATCTGGCGGATATGTACCACCCCATCCGCATGGCGCTTTTGCAAGGTCACCGCGGCACGGATATGTGCATCAAAGTCACACTTCGTAGGCATGCAGTTGACTGTGGTCCACGTCCCGTTGCCCTCCGATAGCAACCAGTTCGGGAGCTATGTGTGCCCATAGTGCACCCACACACAAATTCATCACTTGGTGCCATCCATGCCCATGATCACCAAAGTGTTGCTTTGGGCGCCCGGCTGCACAGCGTCCGGGGTTGGTATCAAACATGCCAGGTACAATAGAGCCAAGCGTTCACATTGTTTGCGGTACGCCTCGTACAATATTTACTCGTCCTCAAGGATGGCCACACGCTTGCTAGCATGGGGCCACGTTGGCCCAGCTGACGGTGTGGTGCAGGGCGGTTGGCAGCTAGGCCGTGTCGCGGCGCTACATTTGTGAGCATTTGCATGCGTCTTGGGTTGCGCAAATCGTCAAATTTGACGTCGAGGCCCCTGTCCATGGCCGTTTTGTAGTCCTTGGGGACCCGCGAAATGCTGCCATCAGGCTGTATCTTCGCCCAGTTTCGCACACAAAGGGAGCCAGCGCCATGCCCTCCAAATCCTTGAGGCGAATTGCACTTCACCAGTGTGTTTGCAACAGGCAAAAGGGATGCTTTGCTGACATTTTTTGCGCTACCTATGGTAGGCATCACATGATACAACCCCCCCCCCCCCGACTCCGCCCCACTGTAACCTAGCAGTTGCCCTAGCACATATTTATTCTCAATTTTGTGGTGTCTACCACACGGCACATGTGTTTTGCCCTACCTTGTACAACTGCCTACCATGCAAGAGATGGGGGATAAAAATGTTCCCATCGCTTTGTGTCCTACAACTGTTAGAAACCAAGGGTACCCCTTGGTTCGCGCCCCTCATCCACTTTGACCCGGGGCATGGCTACTCATCTAGGGGTTGCTCCCCTCCACTCCAACAGCCCGTAGCCCCGCCTGTCTTTTGCTCCTACCACATTGGTTCTCTCACGTATGCGTTGGGCCTTGCGCAAGACATGTATTTTTCCGACCCCTTCGTCTCCTATGAGAGGCATTGGGGAAGCAACTCCACCCAACGCCCCCTAGGCCCGCAGACAATGAGGCTCTTTCCATGTCTGCCTGAAATTGAGACATGCAGGTTGCGCGGTGCCCGCGGCGCCAACCACAAACGGGTGACATCATCTGGGCGCCAACTAGGCATAGTCAATCAAACCGGATGCAAGGATATTGCAAGGACTGGAAAGTGAAGGTGGCTGTGGCTGCCATGATTGGACTCATGGATTGCCCCAACGTGATGTTTCTTTAAGTGCCTTGGTGTGATAAAACACCTTAAGGCTCACTCGCCTGAAAGCTTTTGGCGCTCAGCCTCCATGAGCTTGTGCTGCAGCTTGAATCATGGTTCCTTGCCCCTTCTAGTTCCTTCCGGAGGTGCGACGCCGATTGCAGCCGGGCAACGTGCCGCTCTGGGCAGAAGTGATTGCGCTTATGTTAGGGGGTGTAGTGTATTGCGGGCCTGAGGGAAACCGTGTCTCGAGGGGGGCCGAGGGAAGGGGCCTTCTTGATGGCAGCAACAACAACCAAAGCAGTAGCACTTGCCTTTCCTTTGTTTTCACCATTTTCTTTCGGGGGAGGATGGGTGCCCAATGCTTTCTCCTCATTTTCATGGTTACTGTTACTGCGGCGCCCTTCCGTTTGCCAACGGCCACAACGGCCCGCATCGTTCCTCCCATCGGTGTCAATGTGGATGGTGTCTAAGAGAGCGAAAAGTGGCAACCTGGCCGCGCATGGCGGTCCATGCCTTTGGGGAAAAGGCTTCATGGCCTATGTCCCAAGTCTCCGGGTTCTTGACGGGTATGGCGTGGCCCAACATCCACCGTTAGTCACCGCCCCCACGTCCAAACACCAAAGCTTCGATCCCAGCGGGCATGGAAACCGGCCCAAGGAGAATCCCCTTGCCCCAACTCTCGTGGACACTCATTGGCGATTTCCACATTGCACAGCAAGTGCAACAAGCTACACGTGATTTGTTAGTCTCGGCATAAGTCCTCGAGGGGTACAAAGCATGACGATCATCTGCCAGAATGGTATCTCCTTCACTTTTACCATGCGTGTTGTTAGGTACGCGCGGGCCAGTCGCTTGGTGATGGGGGCAATGTTGAATGCCATGACGTTCGCGCAAAGATGGGCAAGGTTGCGGCGGGCCATATTGCACCGGGGAAACCATGGCCAAGTGGTGGACGAAGGTCCCACTGGTGGTCCTCTACCCTTATTGTGCTACTATCCCCGTTCTTGCGCCTACCCCCATTTGCAAAGACAATGCACAGGTTTTTGGCCATAAATGGCGGTACACATTCTTAATTTCTTAGTATTGATGATGCCAACATGCCCAAATGAGGCGAGATTTGGCCGTAGTTCTAGGTGAGTTCATCTTTTCCTCGCTTGTGCCCCCCGAACTAGTTGAGGTGTTGGGCGTGAAAATGCAACATTGATGGCGGGAGAATAGCACAAACGTCTCACACTTTGAAGGAGCAAAAAGGTTAACCCACACATCCAAGTGAAGCGCTTGGGTCGCTAAGTCAGGGGATTGTGCCCCATATAATGCCTTCCATGCGCACTGACCGTTCGTTCCAAATCCCTCAGTTAGCGCCCAATAAGAGGTCTAAACGCCTCCGTTAGCTCTCAAAACACAACAATTGAATTGCATTCAATCTGAAGTGGTGGCAGCTATACAAAGGCCTCTTTCGGAACACATGCACACACGGGGCATCAACATTGTGGCCTACCCATGTGCCCTTGGTCTCTGGCACCATCGAAACCCATTGGCGGGGTAGAGACAACTTGGTGCATAGTGCAGCATAACCGCATTACTTAGCCATCTTCTGCGTTACATACACCCTTGTACATTGATTCGGCGTTGGCACCGGGCAACGAGGCATTAATATGCCCGCTCATGGGAGCGGCAAACCTGAGTGCACCATTGTGCCCGTGTGGTGGGGCATCACATGCCTACTTATCTTTCAATGGGGGATTGGAGTCGGGCAGCGATTACCTTGCGGCTACTGATGTTGCAGAATATCAATGCAGCCCTTCTCTGGGCCGTAGTGCTAGAAGACACCAAGGAACAAGGTGTGTTGCGCAGAGAGCGGGGACGATGGCGGGGCCCAATGATGCTCCAGGGCGAATGCTTTTAGCCATCTTTGGTTCCCCTGGTCCAGCCACGTGTGCCATCCTCAAAGTACACATGCATGTGGGGTCGCCGGCGTCCATAGACAGCCCGGTCGTCAACAGCGCGTTATAGGGGCAACCCGCTCGAGAGGGACGCACAGGTGTCGGCGTTCCCTCCGAGCCGGGATACATGTCATTGTCCACAATGAATATATCTTTTCAATACAGCTCGTACTATGCATGCTGCAAATCTTCAATGAAAGGTATACTTATAAATGCATCTGCATCTCTTTTCCTTGTCCTACCCAGCCGTCTATCTTTTTAGTATTGTGAACCACTTTCGTTTGCCGTCCCCCTTGCTTTTGCTATCCCCCAAACAATACAATTTCGCCCTCGTACTGTTGGGGTTTTCGTGGTACAAACTGCCCCAATTTACTTATGGTCTCTTCCTTCTCAACCGCGTCCCTAGTGCGCTAGGCCTGTCTCCATTGCCGATTACACCGCGTTAGGAGAGCGGTGGCATCCACAGAAACCACTCCATTTATGGCGTAGTATGTTTCATTGGTGACTGCTTGTAGTAGTCCGTCCCAATCCATTTGTGGGAGTATCACCAACGTCCATTTCCCATAGTCTACGATGTGGGCCCACACCGAACGCAAATTACTGCCCCCAATGCTTGATAGCCGTGTGGTTGGGCACCGGATCATCAGCCGGCGGTCGTGAAAGAGGTTCATCCTTCGCTGTCTGGCACAAGGTTCATGATGGACCCCTCCACGTCCACTCAGTTACAAAGCTTATCGGAGCAATAGAGGGCAGCCTGCTTCAGAACCCACGACATCGCACCCACACCCAAAAGGGTGAGCGTGGTGGCAAGGATCATCATGTCGCCACAACGAAGCGCGCACAGCCTCTTGCTCTCCCAATTTGCCTCCCAATTGCACTCCCACATAATTATGTGCGAGCACAATCATCGTCCGGATATGGTTTACCGGCCGACCCTTGATTGATAGTGTACGTGGCAACTTGCCCACATCAATGTGAGAGGTCTGCTACTTAGCGTCTTCCTCGACATCAAGACTAGGCCACAGTGTAGGGAAGGGATCCTTCATCTTGGCCGAGCAAGCACCGCACTTCTCGCGGCCTCGCTTAAAACCATTCGTCCCTCATACAATTGCAACCATCCGTGTCGAGATCCCATCAAATACAAGCGCTGGGATCAATGCGGCAGTACCCTCACATAACTAAAGCAAACCTTTCTCACCACCTCCCGCACGCCAAGCCATCACAAAACGGCAAGGCATCAATCGGTGCTGGCGCGATGGGAGGCACCCACCTCTAACCATGCTGCAGATCCGATTGTGAATTGCACTTGTGCCAAACCCTCTAAGGGTAACGGCTAGCTTTCCCTTGTATAGCTGGCACAAATCTTGCACAGCTTCCATCGAATAGCGAAACCGTACGGGACCAGCTGTGGGATGCCCCAGTCACACCATTTGCTTGCAATGGTGCATGCGTCTCTTTCGTTGATCCGTGACACGTGACATCTTGAGGGGCGCAGGTTCTAGGGACGAGGTGTGCAGTTGTTTGGCCAACCCCTTCCAATGCTCTGGATCTTGCGAAAGCAACCCTACGGACGCTACCTCGGTAAATGCGAAAGGTACCTGGGGGCGACCAAGAAAGGACGTGAGGAGCTTTAACGCCGTGGCCTCTCGGATCTTGGAACCACTTGACAGAATGATAATGTGGCAACTTGAAATTGACCCACAAGAGCGAGAAGGAAGGGACGGCCGGAAATGCAGCAGGGTGGGTTGGTGGGGGCGGGGGGATCGGCGGGCAGGGGGACAAAGAGAGCCGTAACGGGGGGTGGCGGGCATGAATGAGCCCCAGATGAGCCCCATATTAGCCCCGAGTGCAAGCTCCAAACCTTTCGGTGAGATCCAAGTGAGATGTAAGTGAGAGCTAGGTGAGCGCTTTGTGAGTGTTCTCACTGCTAGTTAAGTGATGTCTCACTAGGTTGCTCTATGATTTGAGGGGCAGAAAAAATTAGCGCCCCATCCCCCCGTCGAACCTTGGCCAACTGAACATGTGAATAACATAACAACATTAGGAGCACATTACCGGCCATGCACGGAGCAAAATAAACAAGCACAATGAACCTACAATGCATGAGGGAGCCCCACAGGAACCCTAACTTCACATTTCCACTTAGCTAGCATTGAGTTGCACGGACGTTCTGTTGCACTACTAGCACGAATTTTTACTGCACTTCAAGCAAAAGATATCACACCTCCAGAAACAGACAAATGAAAGGAAAGCAAGAGAAAAAGATGTTCAAGTGTGTCGTATGTCAGTACTTGTAAGTAGTTGGCAATAACATTGGCTACCTCCTTGCCAGGTTTCCCCAATTTTTTTTTCCGCCCAACTTGGTTCCTAGTGCTGTCACACCGGCCATGTCTTGTGCCATTTGTTTCCTTAACATTGATGTTGTTGCTAGCACGGACTCCTAGTCATAATAGGCCATACCCTCCCCAAATGGCAAGTAACTGCTGTGAATGATGGTTAGGGCCCTGTGCGCAGCCACTATCACAAGTGGCGGAGAATCAACTCGGGCACTGTAAGCCGCCTACGTGGGCGCTAGATTCTTCAATATACTCTCGATGGGCAGGTTGATTGGAAAATTCCTGGAGCAGGCTTCTGGCGTCATGACAATATCGCTCCCGAAAATCGCACGGGTTTAGCTTGTTTGGTGGGGAGGGGTGTTGTGATGTGGCATTAGAATGCGCCGTGGAGACCATGCTCCGACAGAGGGATTTCGGTGTTCTTGGATTTGCACTGCGTTTTTGTAATGGGGAATGGTGTCTCTGAGTTGTGAAATCGTGGCCGGTAGGCGGGGTGAGGGGCTCATTAGAGGAATAGGAGTGGTGTTTGCGAAGGTACATTCGGGCAAACGGAGTTTTAACATTGCATTTTCCCCAGAAGTAGATACAAATGTGGCGTTGGTGATGGCGTCTTGTCGTTGTACAAAAAGGTTGTGCGATTCGGTCAGGTGTTTGACGCAACACGGGTTCCATATTTCGAAGGCATAGGATTGGAGTTCAAGACAGTGGCACGCATCTGCTAGGCGCTCTCGTGTGTTTTTTGGGTACAACGTCCTGCAGCGGTTTGTCGGCGGTGGGTGGGCTTGCTTTGGCGAGATGTCGTTGGGCTGATATGATTGTGTGCACATGGACTACGCTCGGCACGTGGACACGTCTCGGTGTCATAGCGTTCTTTGGCGTAGGTGAGTGTGCAGAGGGTTGCCGCTTCACATGACCATAGCGCTGAGGGCATTGGTCCTGCCCCGTGATGCTCTCACGCGCACCATTGCCACCTGCACATGATGGCCTCTTTGGGCCCGGCCCCGATGTGATTTTTAGGGTCATTTTTGGTGTATGTGGGGTGTTGCAGGCCGCGGGAGGCCATTATATCCTCACGGTCATTAGGGGTGATGTTGAGGATGATGATTTGGATACAAGGCACAATGTGTAGTGCGTAGGAATTGCATTTTTTGCATAGCAGGCCCCCGCACTAGTGATGACCGTGGGGTTCTGGTAGCACAAGTTGATGCGTGACAGAGCTAGCCCGTGCTCCATGTGGAAGTTGGAGGGTTGGCCTTCCAATGTTGCCCTGAGGCCCAGGTCCTGGAGGTGGCACATGTCCTCTGCTTGGCGGTTGGCTCCATTGTACCATCGGGAGATACGGCCACCGAGGTCACCCCTCTTCCACGACTTTATCCTTGCCTCCTCCATTTGTTGAATTTTAGCCACGAGGTGCACATATATGACGAGGCAGACCGACATGGGGGTGCACTTGTACCAGTGGCAACGGTATGGTGAGTTGTCCGTGGTGTATATGGGGCTAGTGGCGGGGGTGTGGTCTCACTTGAGGTCTTTTTCGTACAATGGTAGCTGTTGGGTTGCATCGTCCTTGGCCGCGGGATTTCGACCGTGGGGTTGTCATGGAATGTTCGGTTGGAGGCTTGGGGTGTTCCCATTCTTGCTGTGTTTCCCTTCTGTATAAGGAGGTGGCTTTTCCGGAAACGGCTTGCCGTATGCTGCCCCTTCCGCAGCTCAATGCATGCAACAAGGTTGCAGAGTTCTGCGTGGACCGCTTGGACCAAGAGCTTCTGCTTGCTGTCACAACATGCGCCACCGCACCTCATGTTGCCTGTGCCTTTAAAATACCCTTGAAGCAACTTGGTGGCCCTCGGGCATATAGGAGTTGCCAACCACTTACATTTGGTGGGGAACAACAACTGGACTTTCACCGCAAGCCATGATCTATTCCGTCCTCGTTTGGTGATTTCCAATAACATCCGAGCACTAGTTTTACAATTTCGTGTTCGGTGTTGCGCATGGCTTGGTCGCTCTTGAGAACGCTCTCGGAACCCGGTGGTCTGCCAGTGTCCCCAGATGCGGCACTAAACAAACGCCCCGCTTGATCAGCGGGGGACACCAATTCCACTAACGGGCCACCACCACGTTCAATATCCCAACTCTTGCATGTTTGTAGCTCAAGTTGTGTGCCTCATGTGTCTTCCGTTAGCGAGACGGGGGCGCACGTTGCAGCGGAGGAAGGTGGTTGGTGGTAGACAGTTGTATCAAGCCCTTCAAAAGCGAAACAAGCAAAGAAGCATGCCCGAATAGAGCAACCTCTCGTTATGGGAGAAAACACGGCCTTTGCTAGTACCATGCCCCTTCCGAGCATCTGAACTTGCACAAATATTATTCTGGTGTAAACCGTCATACATATTTCGCTTCCGTAATGACCAATCTGGCATCCAAGGCTTGTTGTGCAATGTCCTCAAGCTCGGGCCACTCACCAGAGGCTTGCTTGCGCCTACCTTCGGTAGCCTTCAAGTCCTGAGACGTAGGGGTCATGTTGAAAGAAAATTCGGTGTGTGCAATTGTGAGTAGGTAGACTTATGAACTGCGGGTAGTTGCGATGGTGCAATGCCTTTAGGGACGGGACGTGATTTAGGGAGCCATTATCGGATGAGGGTAGGGCCCCAAGTCATCTTCACTTCACGGTGGAACCATTCCTCTCCTCTCCTTTTTACACATACACACACACCCATGCGGGTTCCCATTAGGGTTAATTAATTCAAAATTCTTTTTTTTGTGGTTTATTTGGTGGCATTTCACTTCACTTTCACGGTGGAACCATTCTTTCCCAGGTCCCATTTGATTCGAATTGTGTCAGTCCTACCCACTACACAACCACCCACCTGTTTGTTTTTTCCGTTTTGAAAAGGGGGTTTTGCAGTTCTGTCCTATCGTCACCACATCGGCAACAACAACAAAAATACAAAGAAACATTTTCAGATGACGGAAGGAGGTGGTTGGGTGGGTGGGGTTGATTTTACAGCAGCAAGCAACCCGTGCATACACCCCCCCCCTCCTCCTCCCTCCCTCCACCCAGAGCGACAGATAGGCATATGCACCAACACAATACAACACGGATATTCGGCTTCTTGAACCCCATCGGTAGTAATTATTCATCTCCTCCAGAATAGTTGTGTGAAGCGAGTGTCACGTCACTCACCGCGCCCGTCTCATTGTGGGACCTTATCGTCCACGTATCAGACAAAAAAACCTGGTCTGCATGTGATTGATGTGTGCACACTGATGGGTGTCGCCTCACAGGAGGTGGTGGGTAATGTTGCCCGGTAACAAATCCTATTGGAGTGTGGTTGCAAAATGATGGTGCGTGAGTTGGGAACCAGTTCCAAAGCTTAAGAATAAAAGGGACAAAGCATGCGGTTGGTGATACCCAGCTTGTCGACCAGCCGCTGATTGGGGTTGCCACTGCAAAGCATTGCGCCCAACACAGACCGGACGAGGTTATTCCATCGGATAACCCCACCAACCCCGAGGATGGCCCAGTCTTGGGTGACGGCATAGCGACAGAGCATACGGGCCCGGGTTGTCCCAAGATCTTATTCTGGTTTTCCTCACTCACGAAGACACCAGTCAGGTTTGGCCCGGTGTTGTGGATGCGAGCGTGTGCAGATGCACACATACGCACGTGATCATGGCATACGTTATCGTCTTTGTACATCCTGTGACAGATCCCACAGAATGAGATTTGACATTTAATGCACCGCACCGCGCTACACGCGTCATAAAAAAACGACAGGTGGCAGCAGGGGGTGTAGGTTTCATCGGCCAGTGCTCTCAGGTTAGTCTCGACCTTCCCTCGTATCTCCGCCGACTCACTCTCCCACGTGCTGTACAAATGGGTGTACCTTTTTATGTAGAACCCTATCGTTTCCTCTGGTGTTTCTTCGGACGCGGCCAAGGAGCGCATCCTCACAGAAAACCGGTCGGGGTGCTCGTACTGTGCGACCTCCGAGTCCGGTACAGTACAGACACACGCATCGGGGTCGATGGGGCACACACTGGGCTCAAGCTTGCCAACATCGATGGCCGCAAACACGGAGCGTAAATACGCACCCGGGCACATGTCATGCTGCAACACGCCACGGCACTTGACGGTTTTTCGGTGATAGACCCCGCCACACGTGTGACACCCACACACTCTCCCGAACGCTGAGCACGCAGCAGAGCTTAATATGGCCACGTATAAGGCTGCAACGGACATGCTTTCCACGTGATACTGGGTTACCACGGCGGTCTTCATCCTCTTCCTTGACTCGACCAGCTCCCTGTATGCCCGCTTGAGCGTGTGGATGTGGTCGGTGTCCCCGTCATCTGTGTCAAAGTCGCTGTCGGTTTGCTCGCTGTCGCCGTCGTCGTCGCTGTCGGATATCTCGATGACGAGTCGGTCAGCCGGTGGTGGCGGCGGTGGGTTTTGGACAGCAGCGGCACCGATGACGGCGACGAGGTCGCAGCTGAGAAACCAAAAAAAAAACACGCTGTCAATCGGCAGGGTTATGACTACACTTTTGCACGATATTGATGACACGGATGCATGCATGGCAAACCAAACCTGGTGGCACCATCACCGACATCGTCCTTGGTGTATGCTGTCCGTAGATATCGACCAAGCTCGATCTTGGTTGTCAGTGTCTCCTCGTCTGGAAGGTCAAACTGGTCCGCGGTTTTGTCGTCTTCTCCGCCGGTGAGAACGATCTCGATCAACCTGTGCGAGTACGGTCGGTGTGTTGCGTGTGTGTGTGTGCGCGCAATGTATGTATGTGTGTTGCGGTGTACTTTTGGCGAGCGCCGACGAATGATTGGCACCTGTGGATGGAGGCACGAAGGTTTCTTGACCGAACCGTCCATTTTCGGCCCTCTTTCCGCAGGGTGTTCACCTCGCCCGGGTAGTAGTGGTCCACTAATGCGGCGACCACGCTGAACGTGTGTACCCTTCCTTCTATGATATCGTTGATGTCCTCGACCTCCATGGGCACACCGCCTTCGCCGTTTTCTGCCATTGATTTGAGTGTGTTATTTGCTGTCTAAAAGCAAGGGGAACACTGCGCCGTGGGAAAATTGCAACACGCGAGACGAATTTGCAAACCGGGCAAAGAACGATAAAAATAAATTCCAGAATACAAATGGAAAATCCAAAATAACAATGCGAGCCACGAAGCAAAAATGTAGACCACATATACATCGTGGTGTGCACATCAAAGTATACACACGCACTTCACCAAAGGGAGAGTCCGGATTCTGCAACTGCAACCCCGCCACCAACCACATCTCGTCTCATCACGTGACTGTTGACCGCCACCCCCACTAGGGAACCACCACCCGAAAGTCGAGTGACCGGATACCGAGTGCAATAAAAATTGACTGATCCCCAATTCGCATTCCGCGTAGCGCCTTCTTCACCATCTTGTGCCACGTGTACACCCCAATCGGGGGGTTTACAATGCGATAATCCGGTGTTCTTGCAAGCCGGCATATATACTGGGAATGCCTTTCACGCAACAGTGATTCCCTTGTTTCAGTCGGGATGGGGACGTCCAGGGGGGGGTGTCGCCACCGCACATCCGTCTGCCGTCTTCTCGATACAGGCAGGCACATGAAAATAGATGGCCGCCTCGTTTGTGAAAAGCCGGTGGCATAGGTCACAGAAGTGACACCCACAGCGCGCACACTTCACATCACACGACCCCGTGAACTCATATGGCTGGTTACAGCACGGCGAGTGGTTCTCGGTTAGGATACCCTGGACCCTTTCCGCTATCTTGATCGGTGCCTCGATCACATTCTTGTGCCACTCGTCGTACAGTTCCTTGTACTCTGCGAGTGTGTGGTCCACCACCTCGTCGGTGACGTCCTGTCCACAGTACTCAAAGGGTTCATTGTTCAACCTACACGCATGCACCGCCCGCCGGACCTGGTTGGTCACGACGTCTGGTGGTGTGTGCGTGCTCGGGGTCTGGGGGTGGGATGTTCCACGTCTTGTCCAAGCCACAGCTGGTGACACACAACCGCCTCTCGCGAACCACGACAAACAACAGGTACAGCCAGTTGTGTGCACACTGATCGTGCCTACCCGTGCAACACTTCTGTGTGTTCTCGCTCATGCGACCCTCACGTGTAACACGTGCACCTCCTGAACCCACCCGACAATGCAGCAATCGCGACCACCACGGCAAGGGCGTTATTCGCCCGTCTGGAGTTGTGGATCTAGGCCTTGATTCTCTTACGCATCTCATTGGCGTCTTCCAGTCTTCTCTTGAGTGTTACAACCGAGGAGCGTACTTGGAGATGATTACTCGTGTCGTCGTCGGTGTGGGTGATTTGCGTTCTGACATCACCCGCGTGGTAACTATGCCGGTTCTGTAGTATGAACCGACACAGTTTGTCTTTGTCCACGAGGAGATCCAAACACAGATCCTGTGTGATGTGCGCGCCTGGTTGGCGGGGTTCCTCGTGTGTGTCGAAGTCAGTGACGATGTGACGCAACCTGTGTGAGAGTGAGCAGTCCCCCGATATCGATGGTCTGCGCACGGAGTCCGAGACTTGGACCCCGCGGTCGCGCGCCTTGGTGACCAGCCTCCTCCGGTGTGTGCCACGACCCCCTTTGTCTGTTTGTTTGTTTGTATCTATTATCGCGTCAAGGCCCTCGCTGTTGTGTGTGTTATGGATGACCCAACCACCCCTTCTGCCTGCTTGTACACTGTACGCTGTACGCTGTACGTTGTACGCCACACCCCGCGATTGCGTCGATGACACCACGCGTATACATACGCCTCTTGATCAGGTC
This sequence comes from Eutreptiella sp. 'Long Island Sound 2002', assembly GCA_964036045.1. Lineage (NCBI taxonomy): Eukaryota > Euglenozoa > Euglenophyceae > Eutreptiales > Eutreptiaceae > Eutreptiella > Eutreptiella sp. 'Long Island Sound 2002'. The sequence continues at coordinate 162,040,075 of OZ038380.1, forward strand.
TTGGATGTCCGTCGTCGACATAACGTCCACCAATGCCATCCTCTGTTTGTTCTGTCGGATAAATTGCTTCTACGAGACAACACGGGCGGGCCGGGTTGTTGTTTGAATCCACACAACAAGCAAGCAGGACAGACAGAAGATTCGCCGTCGTTAATCGTTATCACGTGCGCGTCTATTCTTCGATCAATGCATGCCGTAGTTTACGTTTAGGTTGACAATACAAATCAGACAAACAAACAACAACAAAATTCATAATATCAACGGCGAGTCCAAAACGAAGTATGCGACGTTTATTGTCTGTCTATCCGTGTTAAAAGTACAGTACGCGTGCATTTGTGTGCTATTTCTGGTCGTATGCGTCATGCGTATACACGTCAGGACGTATGCGCGCGTCGCGCTCGCCCGCGTGGTCCCGGTGGTGGGGGTGGTGTGCGCGCGCGCATGGTTCCGCCGCGTGTGCTTGCCTTTTTTTTTGCTCCCTTTTGTACACACAAACAACACACCTCACCTACTATCTATGCAGGTTCCCGTTTGTGCTTATATCGAAGCTGTTTAATTTATTTTGTGGTACTTCACTTCATCTTCACTTCACGGTGGAACCATTCCTCTCCTCTCCTTTTTACACATACTCACACACCCATGCGGGTTCCCATTAGGGTTAATTAATTCAAAATTCTTTTTTTTTTGTGGTTTATTTGGTGGCGTTTCACTTCACTTTCACGGTGGAACCATTCTTTCCCAGGTCCCATTTGATTCGAATTGTGTCAGTCCTACCCACTACACAACCACCCACCTGTTTGTTTTTTCCGCTTTGAAAAGGGGGTTTTGCAGTTCTGTCCTGTCGTCACCACATCGGCAACAACAACAAAAATACAAAGAAACAATTTCAGATGACGGAAGGAGGTGGTTGGGTGGGTGGGGTTGATTTTACAGCAGCAAGCAACCCGTGCATACACCCCCCCCCTCCTCCTCCCTCCCTCCACCCAGAGCGACAGATAGGCATATGCACCAACACAATACAACACGGATATTCGGCTTCTTGAACCCCATCGGTAGTAATTATTCATCTCCTCCAGAATAGTTGTGTGAAGCGAGTGTCACGTCACTCACCGCGCCCGTCTCATTGTGGGACCTTATCGTCCACGTATCAGACAAAAAAACCTGGTCTGCATGTGATTGATGTGTGCACACTGATGGGTGTCGCCTCACAGGAGGTGGTGGGTAATGTTGCCCGGTAACAAATCCTATTGGAGTGTGGTTGCAAAATGATGGTGCGTGAGTTGGGAACCAGTTCCAAAGCTTAAGAATAAAAGGGACAAAGCATGCGGTTGGTGATACCCAGCTTGTCGACCAGCCGCTGATTGGGGTTGCCACTGCAAAGCATTGCGCCCAACACAGACCGGACGAGGTTATTCCATCGGATAACCCCACCAACCCCGAGGATGGCCCAGTCTTGGGTGACGGCATAGCGACAGAGCATACGGGCCCGGGTTGTCCCAAGATCTTATTCTGGTTTTCCTCACTCACGAAGACACCAGTCAGGTTTGGCCCGGTGTTGTGGATGCGAGCGTGTGCAGATGCACACATACGCACGTGATCATGGCATACGTTATCGTCTTTGTACATCTTGTGACAGATCCCACAGAATGAGATTTGACATTTAATGCACCGCACCGCGCTACACGCGTCATAAAAAAACGACAGGTGGCAGCAGGGGGTGTAGGTTTCATCGGCCAGTGCTCTCAGGTTAGTCTCGACCTTCCCTCGTATCTCCGCCGACTCACTCTCCCACGTGCTGTACAAATGGGTGTACCTTTTTATGTAGAACCCTATCGTTTCCTCTGGTGTTTCTTCGGACGCGGCCAAGGAGCGCATCCTCACAGAAAACCGGTCGGGGTGCTCGTACTGTGCGACCTCCGAGTCCGGTACAGTACAGACACACGCATCGGGGTCGATGGGGCACACACTGGGCTCAAGCTTGCCATCATCGATGGCCGCAAACACGGAGCGTAAATACGCACCCGGGCACATGTCATGCTGCAACACGCCACGGCACTTGACGGTTTTTCGGTGATAGACCCCGCCACACGTGTGACAACCACACACTCTCCCGAACGCTGAGCACGCAGCAGAGCTTAATATGGCCACGTATAAGGCTGCAACGGACATGCTTTCCACGTGATACTGGGTTACCACGGCGGTCTTCATCCTCTTCCTTGACTCGACCAGCTCCCTGTATGCCTGCTTGAGCGTGTGGATGTGGTCGGTGTCCCCGTCATCTGTGTCAAAGTCGCTGTCGGTTTGCTCGCTGTCGCCGTCGTCGTCGCTGTCGGATATCTCGATGACGAGTCGGTCAGCCGGTGGTGGCGGCGGTGGGTTTTGGACAGCAGCGGCACCGATGACGGCGACGAGGTCGCAGCTGAGAAACCAAAAAAAAACACGCTGTCAATCGGCAGGGTTATGACTACACTTTTGCACGATATTGATGACACGGATGCATGCATGGCAAACCAAACCTGGTGGCACCATCACCGACATCGTCCTTGGTGTATGCTGTCCGTAGATATCGACCAAGCTCGATCTTGGTTGTCAGTGTCTCCTCGTCTGGCAGGTCAAACTGGTCCGCGGTTTTGTCGTCTTCTCCGCCGGTGAGAACGATCTCGATCAACCTGTGCGAGTACGGTCGGTGTGTTGCGTGTGTGTGTGTGCGCGCAATGTATGTATGTGTGTTGCGGTGTACTTTTGGCGAGCGCCGACGAATGATTGGCACCTGTGGATGGAGGCACGAAGGTTTCTTGACCGAACCGTCCATTTTCGGCCCTCTTTCCGCAGGGTGTTCACCTCGCCCGGGTAGTAGTGGTCCACTAATGCGGCGACCACGCTGAACGTGTGTACCCTTCCTTCTATGATATCGTTGATGTCCTCGACCTCCATGGGCACACCGCCTTCGCCGTTTTCTGCCATTGATTTGAGTGTGTTATTTGCTGTCTAAAAGCAAGGGGAACACTGCGCCGTGGGAAAATTGCAACACGCGAGACGAATTTGCAAACCGGGCAAAGAACGATAAAAATAAATTCCAGAATACAAATGGAAAATCCAAAATAACAATGCGAGCCACGAAGCAAAAATGTAGACCACATATACATCGTGGTGTGCACATCAAAGTATACACACGCACTTCACCAAAGGGAGAGTCCGGATTCTGCAACTGCAACCCCGCCACCAACCACATCTCGTCTCATCACGTGACTGTTGACCGCCACCCCCACTAGGGAACCACCACCCGAAAGTCGAGTGACCGGATACCGAGTGCAACAAAAATTGACTGATCCCCAATTCGCATTCCGCGTAGCGCCTTCTTCACCATCTTGTGCCACGTGTACACCCCAATCGGGGGGTTTACAATGCGATAATCCGGTGTTCTTGCAAGCCGGCATATATACTGGGAATGCCTTTCACGCAACAGTGATTCCCTTGTTTCAGTCGGGATGGGGACGTCCAGGGGGGGGTGTCGCCACCCCACATCCGTCCGCCGTCTTCTCGATACAGGCAGGCACATGAAAATAGATGGCCGCCTCGTTTGTGAAAAGCCGGTGGCATAGGTCACAGAAGTGACACCCACAGCGCGCACACTTCACATCACACGACCCCGTGAACTCATATGGCTGGTTACAGCACGGCGAGTGGTTCTCGGTTAGGATACCCTGGACCCTTTCCGCTATCTTGATCGGTGCCTCGATCACATTCTTGTGCCACTCGTCGTACAGTTCCTTGTACTCTGCGAGTGTGTGGTCCACCACCTCGTCGGTGACGTCCTGTCCACAGTACTCAAAGGGTTCATTGTTCAACCTACACGCATGCACCGCCCGCCGGACCTGGTTGGTCACGACGTCTGGTGGTGTGTGCGTGCTCGGGGTCTGGGGGTGGGATGTTCCACGTCTTGTCCAAGCCACAGCTGGTGACACACAACCGCCTCTCGCGAACCGCGACAAACAACAGGTACAGCCAGTTGTGTGCACACTGATCGTGCCTACCCGTGCAACACTTCTGTGTGTTCTCGCTCATGCGACCCTCACGTGTAACACGTGCACCTCCTGAACCCACCCGACAATGCAGCAATCGCGACCACCACGGCAAGGGCGTTATTCGCCCGTCTGGAGTTGTGGATCTAGGCCTTGATTCTCTTACGCATCTCATTGGCGTCTTCCAGTCTTCTCTTGAGTGTTACAACCGAGGAGCGTACTTGGAGATGATTACTCGTGTCGTCGTCGGTGTGGGTGATTTGCGTTCCGACATCACCCGCGTGGTAACTATGCCGGTTCTGTAGTATGAACCGACACAGTTTGTCTTTGTCCACGAGGAGATCCAAACACAGATCCTGTGTGATGTGCGCGCCTGGTTGGCGGGGTTCCTCGTGTGTGTCGAAGTCAGTGACGATGTGACGCAACCTGTGTGAGAGTGAGCAGTGGCGTACAACGTACAGCGTACAGCGTACAGTGTACAAGCAGGCAGAAGGGGTGGTTGGGTCATCCATAACACACACAACAGCGAGGGCCTTGACGCGATAATAGATACAAACAAACAAACAGACAAAGGGGGTCGTGGCACACACCGGAGGAGGCTGGTCACCAAGGCGCGCGACCGCGGGGTCCAAGTCTCGGACTCCGTGCGCAGACCATCGATGTCGGGGGACCCCGCGATTGCGTCGATGACACCACGCGTATACATACGCCTCTTGATCAGGTCTTGGATGTCCGTCGTCGACATAACGTCCACCAATGCCATCCTCTGTTTGTTCTGTCGGATAAATTGCTTCTACGAGACAACACGGGCGGGCCGGGGTGTTGTTTGAATCCACACAACAAGCAAGCAGGACAGACAGAAGATTCGCCGTCGTTAATCGTTATCACGTGCGCGTCTATTCTTCGATCAATGCATGCCGTAGTTTACGCTTAGGTTGACAATACAAATCAGACAAACAAACAACAACAAAATTCATAATATCAACGGGGAGTCCAAAACGAAGTATGCGACGTTTATTGTCTGCCTATCCGTGTTAAAACTACAGTACGCGTGCATTTGTGTGCTATTTCTGGTCGTATGCGTCATGCGTATACACGTCAGGACGTATGCGCGCGTCGCGCTCGCCCGCGTGGTCCCGGTGGTGGGGGTGGTGTGCGCGCGCGCATGGTTCCGCCGCGTGTGCTTGCCTTTTTTTTTGCTCCCTTTTGTACACACAAACAACACACCTCACCTACTATCTATGCAGGTTCCCGTTTGTGCTTATATCGAAGCTGTTTAATTTATTTTGTGGTACTTCACTTCATCTTCACTTCACGGTGGAACCATTCCTCTCCTCTCCTTTTTACACATACTCACACACCCATGCGGGTTCCCATTAGGGTTAATTAATTCAAAATTCTTTTTTTTTGTGGTTTATTTGGTGGCGTTTCACTTCACTTTCACGGTGGAACCATTCTTTCCCAGGTCCCATTTGATTCGAATTGTGTCAGTCCTACCCACTACACAACCACCCACCTGTTTGTTTTTTCCGTTTTGAAAAGGGGGTTTTGCAGTTCTGTCCTGTCGTCACCACATCGGCAACAACAACAAAAATACAAAGAAACAATTTCAGATGACGGAAGGAGGTGGTTGGGTGGGTGGGGTTGATTTTACACCAGCAAGCAACCCGTGCATACACCCCCCCCCCCTCCTCCTCCCTCCCTCCACCCAGAGCGACAGATAGGCATATGCACCAACACAATACAACACGGATATTCGGCTTCTTGAACCCCATCGGTAGTAATTATTCATCTCCTCCAGAATAGTTGTGTGAAGCGAGTGTCACGTCACTCACCGCGCCCGTCTCATTGTGGGACCTTATCGTCCACATATCAGACAAAAAAACCTGGTCTGCATGTGATTGATGTGTGCACACTGATGGGTGTCGCCTCACAGGAGGTGGTGGGTAATGTTGCCCGGTAACAAATCCTATTGGAGTGTGGTTGCAAAATGATGGTGCGTGAGTTGGGAACCAGTTCCAAAGCTTAAGAATAAAAGGAACAAAGCATGTGGTTGGTGATACCCAGCTTGTCGACCAGCCGCTGATTGGGGTTGCCACTGCAAAGCATTGCGCCCAACACAGACCGGACGAGGTTATTCCATCGGATAACCCCACCAACCCCGAGGATGGCCCAGTCTTGGGTGACGGCATAGCGACAGAGCATACGGGCCCGGGTTGTCCCAAGATCTTATTCTGGTTTTCCTCACTCACGAAGACACCAGTCAGGTTTGGCCCGGTGTTGTGGATGCGAGCGTGTGCAGATGCACACATACGCACGTGATCATGGCATACGTTATCGTCTTTGTACATCTTGTGACAGATCCCACAGAATGAGATTTGACATTTAATGCACCGCACCGCGCTACACGCGTCAGAAAAAAACGACAGGTGGCAGCAGGGGGTGTAGGTTTCATCGGCCAGTGCTCTCAGGTTAGTCTCGACCTTCCCTCGTATCTCCGCTGACTCACTCTCCCACGTGCTGTACAAATGGGTGTACCTTTTTATGTAGAACCCTATCGTTTCCTCTGGTGTTTCTTCGGACGCGGCCAAGGAGCACATCCTCACAGAAAACCGGTCGGGGTGCTCGTACTGTGCGACCTCCGGGTCCGGTACAGTACAGACACACACATCGGGGTCGATGGGGCACACACTGGGCTCAAGCTTGCCAACATCGATGGCCGCAAACACGGAGCGTAAATACGCACCCGGGCACATGTCATGCTGCAACACGCCACGGCACTTGACGGTTTTTTGGTGATAGACCCCGCCACACGTGTGACACCCACACACTCTCCCGAACGCTGAGCACGCAGCAGAGCTTAATATGGCCACGTATAAGGCTGCAACGGACATGCTTTCCACGTGATACTGGGTTACCACGGCGGTCTTCATCCTCTTCCTTGACTCGACCAGCTCCTTGTATGCCCGCTTGAGCGTGTGGATGTGGTCGGTGTCCCCGTCATCTGTGTCAATGTCGCTGTCGGTCTGCTCGCTGTCGCCGTCGTCGTCGCTGTCAGATATCTCGATGATGAGTCGGTCAGCCGGTGGTGGCGGCGGTGGGTTTTGGACAGCAGCGGCACCGATGACGGCGACGAGGTCGCAGCTGAGAAACCAAAAAAAAACACGCTGTCAATCGGCAGGGTTATGACTGCACTTTTGCACGATATTGATGACACGGATGCATGCATGGCAAACCAAACCTGGTGGCACCATCACCGACATCGTCCTTGGTGTATGCTGTCCGTAGATATCGACCAAGCTCTATCTTGGTTGGCAGTGTCTCCTCGTCTGGCAGGTCAAACTGGTCCGCGGTTATGTCGTCTTCTCCGCCGGTGAGAACGATCTCGATCAACCTGTGCGAGTACGGTCGGTGTGTTGCTCGTGTGTGTGTGCGCGCAATGTATGTATGTGTGTTGCGGTGTACTTTTGGCGAGCGCCGACGAATGATTGGCACCTGTGGATGGAGGCACGAAGGTTTCTTGACCGAACCGTCCATTTTCGGCCCTCTTTCCGCAGGGTGTTCACCTCGCCCGGGTAGTAGTGGTCCACTAATGCGGCGACCACGCTGAACGTGTGTACCCTTCCTTCTATGATATCGTTGATGTCCTCGACCTCCATGGGCACACCGCCTTCGCCGTTTTTTGCCATTGATTTGAGTGTGTTATTTGCTGTCTAAAAGCAAGGGGAACACTGCGCCGTGGGAAAATTGCAACACGCGAGACGAATTTGCAAACCGGGCAAAGAACGATAAAAATAAATTCCAGAATACAAATGGAAAATCCAAATTAACAATGCGACGACGTTTATCTGTCAATCCATCTGTGTGAATCGTGCGTAATTATTTTCATCTGTGTGTGTTATTTTCGGACTGTATGTGTATACGTCACGTATGTGCCGCCGGCTTCCGTCGCGGTCCCGGTGGCGCGCGCGCGCGGCGGTGGTCCGTCCGTGCGACTCCGTGGCGTCGCGCGCGCGGTGGTGTGGTGGTCCGTGGCGTTGCGTATCTCAGTATATAAAAAGTGACACCCACATGCACACACACATGTGAAATGGTCACCCACGAGCCTTGAGCACGAAACGGCTGGTCTGTCACAGAACCCACTTGGGATCGATTGGTTGGCCACCAGAGGAATGCCGTGTCATACCTGACACTGGTCGACATGAACAATCCGAAAACGCAAACGGATATGTGGTTTCTCGAGCAAAATGAGCACATGAAGGTACCTGAACGACCCCACCAATACACGGTCCACTATGGAAGATTTATACGTCCATTGAAATGGACGGGAAAGAAATGGCTCAAATCAGCATCCTGATCCGTTCACGGTCATTCCTCTTTAGATTGATTCAATTTTATTTGATTTATTTGACAACATTCATTCTATTTGTACTCTATTTTGGTATCATGTATACGTAGGTGTATGCGCCGCTCCTACCTAGCCGATGCGTCGCGCGCACGCGCGGTGGCCACGTATGCGCGCACGCGCACTTCGGATGGGATGACGTGTACACGGGACGGGTGCCCAAAATAGACGAGACGACAAACGATGATCTGAGTCGCGGTTTTATGTGCAATTCCGTGTAGTATCTGAATGTTGAATGGCCAATGGACGAATACATTCTTCGATTTACTTTTTTTTTGTCGATTTGTGTCGATCGATCGTGGAATCTTCAAATGTGCCTGTCACGTATAATAATACACGCATGACATGACACTCATTGTTTGAAACACGAATTCCCTTCTGTCCACTCAGAGACAGTCATCGCCATGCCACGAAAACACACACCGGCAACCCTGTGGCGCACGTATTCGTACACCCCAGGCCTGGTGTTGCGATCCCTGCGGCGCAGCAGGATGCGCGACGGTTGGGTGTCGGTCGGATGGAGGGGGGGGGGGGGCGGGTACTACGTATCCCGAAGGCGATGCTGTGGGTGTCGGATCCACTGAAGATGTTCCATGGTAGCGGTAGAATGCACACCGGCCGTTACGTGGTAGTAGACGGGGAGCCCTACAGGATCCTGCCTATACCAAAGAAATCGTACATACGCAAATGAAATCGGGGATGGACACAAGAAAGAACCGGTGCATGTGAGGGAGGGTGCAAATCTGGGGGTGAATGGGTGAGGGCACAACAGTCGTGTGAGGTTTTTTCTGCTACGGACTATCTATGCATGCAATATAACCCCCCTCTCTCTCTGTGTGTGTGCTTTTCGTGTGTTATTCAGCCACGGATGGAACAGTCACGCTCGCCCTTCGTGGATGACTTCTACAGTAACATCGACGAGACTCACACTCGTACAAAGATACGCGGCATCGATGACGACGGAAATCGTTTCATCGAGATCACGCAAAAGTACCGTTATACCCTCCGTACATGGTGTGTGTGTGTGTGTGTGTGTGTCAGTGGGCCCTTTCTGGGGTGTGCGCCACGTTTCGTTCTCTCTCTCTCTCTCTCCCTCCTTTTTTTTTGTTTCGGTAGTTCGAATCCGGAGCAGTATTACGACGATCGCGTGTACATCTCCAATGGATGGCGGTTGACGTTCACGAGTACAAACCAGTTGTTCGTGTACATGGCGGAGTTCTCGCGTCGACCCGGGCACGACTTGCGCGACGCGGTGTGCCTTCCCGATGGGCGGGTCTACGTTTCGTTTGACACACCCGAGGAGGCACATGGTGCGATCGAAAAGTCGAACATCGACATGGTCGACCACGGTTTCGTCGTCCAAAAGGCGAGGGTCCCTTCCGATGGGAGGAGGGTCAACAACAGACCGGAGACGCCGTTCGTTCCGCCGCGGGATTTCAAGCGAGTCCTTGCCTCGATCCGACAGGAAATCGACGAGGTGGCCAACCAATGGGGCGACTGGGACGACGATGGGGGGTCGTATGCGTGTTCCGATAGTGGGTCGACCTGGTCGCGTGCACCGTCGTACGCGCGGCATCGCAACCCGTCGTCCAAGGAGGCGGATGACTGGGTCGAAGGAGGTTGGTGATGAGTTACTACTAGGCGGTCCACGACGAAATGTTTACCGCTGCGCCGCCATCACTGACCAACAGTAAGGAGTCGAGTAAGTGGTGACATATTGACATACATACATGACACACGGTATAATTGATGCCTGTGATTCAGCCGTGTGGCGAGTAATTGGTTGTTATATGTGGCACCTGGTTGGTCGCGGTTGTGTTTTTTTTTCTTTGTGGGTTTGGCCGTGACAATGTTTGTGGATTGTATCTATCTCTCTATGCCCCATCCATTCCATCCCCTATGGAAATGGGTTGGGTGTGTTTTGACGACACGAACAATCGAATGGAACAATCGATGTGGAATACATACATACTGCGGGTTTTTGAATGTGCGGGTGGGTACGGGTTGCATTGTGCGAGAAGGGGTTGATTGCCTACTGTGTTGTACACCCACCACCGCAACCAAATGGAACATATACCATGTGGGTGGTTTGGCTGTGTGTCGGACCATACCGCCAAAAAAAATGAACGGGTAACAACACCCACCCCAAAAAGAGGGAAAAGCAAAATGAATGATGCACCGAGATAGGGTGTTGCTTTTGATGATGAAACCACCACGGCCAAAAATGTGTAATGGGTATCACCGGTGACTGGGCGCCAATCACGGACCACAAACGTCACCCACCCTACCCTTTGAGGCAGGCAACTGACCCATTCCGTTTAACTAGACGCCCATTGGGGGCCGAAAGCAAGAACCACTCGAAGATGAATGGCCGTTTCGGCTCGAGTACGCTATCAAAAAAATCACCCAACCCGCACACCACCCACCCACAGGAAGGAGATATACTCGATGCGCTTGTCACCGTGTTCTGTGGTAGGTAGTAGTAGCGCAACATGGTACCAACCACGATTAGATCGACACTGTCCGCAGAGAGCAAGTGGGTAGATGGTGGAGTATATTTTGGCGATGATGGGGACACTGCCGCGTACATACAACGAGGAACAAGCCAACATCCCAGGGGAGCTTGAGCGTCCCTCACAGCCCTGGAGGGACACCGGCAGGGTGAACGATCTCTCATCTGCCCTGATCATGCCAGCTCATTGTCAAAGGGGTCCTGGGGTGGGCACAGAAATGGAGGCACCATGCATGGTGTAATAACAAAGGCCCAGCAAAGCAGAGGGACGTGTGGGGGGCACCACGGAACGGCTGGGAGATCTGGTAAAATGGCTACACACCATCCCACATCGAGATGCCAAGGAACACCAGAGCAGATCACGTGGCCGATGTCGGACCTGCTAATCCCCGCTCCTCTTTGGCCACATATCGGCTCATCCCAGATGGCAGGAAGAGCCAGAGGAAGAGGAGGTCACAGGGTGAATCACAGGGTGGGGGGGGGGAACACGGCCGGTGTTGTGTTTTCTGTCACAACAAACGGGTTCAGGTCCCATGCCGTACACCCCACTGTATTTGTGCGTGGGTAAATGAAATAAACAACCACCGCGCACATCCAACGAACAACAACAGCATGGAGAGACTCAGGGGATTGCGGAAGGGTGGTATTCCGCTGCCACCAAAGCGGGGGATACCCGTAGGTAGCAATTATTCCATCAGTGACGACGAATCCCCCCTACTTTGGGTGCAATCGAGTGACCATGGGGGTACTGACCCGACGTCCCCCGTCGTACAATACATCGAATCTGGATCCGATGGGATAGAGGTCGGCACCCGGGATCAAACGGGGGGTGGTACCCCATTGGTGGACGTGCTTCGAGCGACGGTGGATTCGCTCGACCCCGCGACCAAGGCCGACATCCCGGGTCGTGTATCAAAGTTGCTCGAAGGGGGTGGGGGTGAAAACACCGTTTCATTGTACCGAAACGGTGGCAGAAGTGTGTGGCTGACAACGGATCGCGTGTGTGGGATGTTGGTCTACAAGTGTGTGCGCACGAAAAACACCCAGCTGGTGAACGAATTACTGAGGGAACAGATGTATCTCCGGGGAATGCAGTTGACATGCCGTACCTGTAGTGGTAGGGTGTCGGGGGGTGGGTTCAACAGAGATAACACCGAAAAGTGCGTGATGTGCAACAATGTCCTATCCCTGGTCGGGATGAAATGGGGAAAGACCACCGTTAAACTGTATACACCCTTCTTTGTGCGCGGGACATTGGACGATGCGATCGCGATGGATTACCGGCACCTACGTGATACCCGATCAAGGCTCGACTTCGTGGCCGGGTTCGTCCGTGGGATTTCCTTCCTGTGGACCCACGGGTTCACACACAACGACATCAAACCCGGTAACATCTTCATAAACGACAACTACGACGCGGTTATAGGGGATTTTGGTGAAAGTGCGCAGGATGAACGCAGCGGCATGTGCGCACAGAACACCGTGTTTTCGCTCCAATACGGGGAGGCGTGCCAAGAAAAGTTGAAGGACCTTGTGTGTGTATGCACGACACTGGTGGTCATCGCCATCTGGAAGCCCGTGACACAGAATATATTACAGGATTACCTAGTCAAAACGTCACCGGACACGGGTGAGTGGTGGCGAATGTGCGCGTTCCGCGTGTACAACCTGGCCCTGGCCCTGCGGTACCGATCCCCGGCTGACCACCCCGTCGACGGGGCACTGTTACTGCTACGCAAAATCTTCAACCACACATTCCAGTATTCCACGGAGATGAAACACGTCACACATCGACAGCCATAAAAAGTAAAGACCCCTCTCCCTCTTCTTCCCCGATTGTACCAATCAACCGATCGTCGCCATGTCAATGGCCCGGAGGTTTGGGTTTTTGTCGAGGTATCTAAACTCCATCGCTTCGGCGGTTGTCGGGGGTGGGTTTGTGGTGAACCTCGGAACCACGCTGACGGTCAACGATGCCCATGGCCAATTGCGGGAGCAGTTGAAAAAGCAGTTCACCAAGGGGGATAAGGAAGGGCAATGGGACAACGGTGGCCAAGTTTTCGAACTGGGTCAACCCAATGTACTGTGGGAGTGCGGCAAAACCCCGACGTTCATCCAAACCGCGCAGATACAGCGGGGGGTGAGTGACCACGAAGTCATCATTATACTGAAGACTACCGACGAAGGCACGGCGCCTCGAGCACGGCTGTCGTCGTCGGTGGCCAACCTTTTGAGTTTACGTTCCATCACCAGCAACGGAGAGTACCACTGCTGTGACACAGCCGACAAACCGGGTGATACAGGCACCGGGTTGTACATATGCGATCAGGTAAACCGTGTATTGGTCGATGCAGCCGTTTCACACGGAATCCCGCCGTTCGAGCTGGTCGCACACGAATATGGGTTATGTGTCGCTGCGTGAGTGATGTGATGTGTCAACCCCCCCCCCCCCACCACCACCACCGCCCAGTGGAAGTTCGTCGAGTTGTACATGCGATTGTTGTAGCATTGGAACAGCGCGCAGTGGCCCAGGAGGGTGCCGCATTTCAGGATCCCGTGTAGAACATGAATCATTTCGTGTGCCATGACATGCAACACCCAGTGTGCTTTCTTGTGGATGGCGTGGCCGTCGTTTGCTACCACCCTGCAATCACCACCACCATCCTCTGCTGCCGCCATGTATACGTCTAACACACTGCTCTCCAATCCCGTGTACCCCCATCCCGTGGCCGCGGCACCCGTGTTTTGGTCGACAGCCGGGTTCGGGGGCCACACCTCAAACCGCCATTTCGATTTCTCGCCCTTGGTGTTATGGCGGATGAATCTGTCCACGGTTTCCCAAAACGCACCGCCCCAGAAAATGGTATCGATTATGGTGGCTATGAGCTCAAGGTCGGTGGGCTGCCAGTCACTGACGTCGGGGGGCAGATGGTGTGACAACCCGTCGACGACCCTGTAGGCCTGGACCCACTATCTCTGCCGTTTGGCGTGGCGCCTTTGCGTCATTTCTAGGTGCAACCTTCTATACCCTTCCTCCCCCACCTCTCCGGGTTGCAGTTTACGGAGGGCATCCGCGATGATGTTGTTACCGTCGCCGTCGCCGTCGCCGGTGGCAGCCATTTTTTTTGTTCTTGTCGGGTATAACACAGTGCGTTTTTTTTTGTTGTTGGCCCAATAAAGAAAAAACAAATGGGTGATCTATTCTGTCACTTTGAGCTTAATGACAATGTGATACACCCTCTGTTTAGGGAGGTTACTGCAAACGGTAAAAGCACGTGGAAATGGCTTGGTGGCGAACGCTCTGTACAGGATTGTGCACATGCTGTCGCAATACGGGAGGAGATTATAGAATGTTTTAACGGGTGTGCGATCAACGGTGTTGATACCTTCTTGAAATCAAAACCATGGGAAAACCTCCCGTTTTACAAATGTGGTGATTGTACCGATCCTGATGTGATGATAGTGGACGATGGTGGTGGCGTTGTACCACTCAAACGGAGAAACACGGAGCCCATGTATGGCACCGTGCAAGACGAGGCGTTCATGGCATCCGGTGTTATATGGTTTCTTCCTGGGTGCCTGGGATGTATCACATTTGCGCGAACGGAAGGTTTTACACATGCATTCGTAAACCTCGTCCTTCACTCATCACTGGCCAACACGAAGCACGACGTACAAAACACAATAAAATCAATTCCGTCTGATGTGGTGACTTGTGTAGACCACCTTGCACGGTGTATACACGACATGTCCACCATAATGGAGCCATGGAGCGGGTTCCGTAGCAATGATCTGACACTCATGTGATAAATAATGGGTGATGATGGGTTGGGTGAGAAGACGGGGGAGGATGAGGTGGCCCGCCTGGTTGGTTATTCTCTCTCTCTCTCTCTCTCTCTCTCTCTCTCTCTCTCCTGCTGCTGCCTGCTGCTATGGTTTTTGCCTTATCGCCTACACACACCAACCCACTCATAATGCGTGGTGGCCACCACCACCCACCACAACAACGTATGATGGCGGCGGTCGCATATATGCGCTGCAAATGAGGATCAAATCCAACATTCCTACCCCGTTAATTTACTCCTCTTTCCTCCTCTTCCTGTTGTTGGTACGACATGGCGGCACCCAGCATTTCCAGGACCCGTGACAGGCTGTGGTCCGGCTCTTCGGGTGGTGGTGGTGGCGGGAACGGGGCTCGGGGCTGCTGCTGCTGCTGCTGCTGCTGCTGCTGCTGCTGCCAGAGGACCAACGTACCGTCCAAGGCGTCACACAACTCCACGCTTCTCTGTCGACACGCGCGGATATCCGGGTTGTTCATGTCGGATGCCCCGTGGTGGATGACGAAAAAGTCGACGCGAAGCACCAATTTCTCATTCAGGATACAGGAGTTTGATCACCTTCCCGAGGCAGCAGGGTTTGTGTGGTCCCGCGTTGACTATGTGCAGCTGGAACAGCCTCTTCTTCGCTTTGCCAGTGTGTACCATGCGTGTCACATGTGACAGAAGTCGCTTGCATACACCCGAATCGTACACCGGTCCACGACATACACCAAAATCGAGGACGGCACACGTATGCCTGTCGTCATCGACGACGTCGTTGACGCTTTTGCCACCCCCTCCTGCCTTCAACAAGTCCACCAATGGCGTCATCTTCCTCGTGGGCCTGACCGCGATACCCCGCAGTAGGCCAATTTTCTCGCGGTTTTGGTGCATGATCGGTGGCGCGCCCAGTGGCAACCGCGGGAGGAAGACCCGGTCGGTACTCAGCGCGCGCAGTGTGTGACAGACGAGGCGTAAGGTCTTCGGGTGGGTGGCGAAGCGTGAGATCAACCACCATACGTCCCGGGAGATCACGGCTGATGGTGGTTGATGATGGTGTAGGGTGGTCGTGGTCGCCGTTGTCATTGTGTTATTTTGTGGTTTATAGGTAGACTGGTAATAAAATGGCGACACCACAAGAAGAAGAAGAAGGAGGAGGAGGAAGGGGGGGGGGGGGGGGTCATTTATCCCACCCGTCGGGCCGTTGAGTTTGCGCCGTCTTCTCCTGTTCTCGAATCTGCGCCGTCTTCTCTTTCTCTTGTGCGGTTTTCTCCTGTTGTTGAGTCTGTGCCGTCTTCTCTTTCTCTTGGGCCGTGTTCTCCTTCTCCTGCTGCAGCTTGCATTCCTCCCGCACCCGTCGTTCCTCCTCCAGCAGCCGATCCTTCTCCCGCAGCTGCATGACTTCGTTGAAGGTCCATTTTCCATCTCTGTCCATCTCGGCGTACTAGTCCTGCTGCACGCCAGCCGCCCCCTCCTGTGGCACTTTCATACCGGAGCGCCGGGCCTCGTCTCGTGACATCGATACCGTTTCCTCTTGTGTTCTCGTGTGCCGCAGGAACACGCGACCCGAATCATCCATCCAAATTTCTTTCCTAACATGCTGCTTCACCTTCTCCCTCACAAACTGTGTCTGGGCGGCATCGGTGACCTCCACGTGATCCAAAACGTACTCGGTCACGGCCCCTTCGGCTTCCGTCAGTGGATGCTTCTTACTGACGTCATTGCGGAGCTGCTCCACTTGCTCTTGAATTAACCTTTCCACAACCTCCTTCTCGTACTTCCTTCGGGCTGCGAAAAATGGCACAGAGTGAAAAGAGCAACGTAGCTACTTACACCCCTGCAAAACCCCCTATACACCCCTGCAAACGCTGTATACCATAAAGGTAGGCGCACTGTGAGCAAGGCGCCATGAAGGCAGGCTTAATTTGAGCAAAGCAGCATGAAGGCAGGGGCATTTTGAGCAAGCTGGCATAAATGCAAATCCTTTATAGACCCATACACACCCTCTATAAACCCCCGCAAACCCTCTATACACCAATAACCAATAACCAAGAACAAAGAGAAGCTAACAAAATTTCTAAAGAAAACAAGTGAAACCCACAAACTTTCAAGAGAAACCAAAAAAACTGCAAAAGAGACCTACAAAAAATCAAGAGAAACCAAAACAACTTTAAAGGATTTCGAAAGAAAACAAGTGAAACCCACAAACATTCAACAGAAACCAAAAAAACTGCAAAAGAGACCTATAAAAAATCAGGAGAAACCAAAACAACTTTAAAGGATTTCAAAAGAAAACAAGTGAAACCCACAAACATTCAAGAGAAACCAAAAAAACTGCAAAAGAAACCCACAACAATTCAAGAGAAACCAACAAAAATTAAAATTAAATTAATGGAAACCAAGAGAAACCTACGAAAATTCAAGAGAAACCAAAACAACTTCAAAAGAAACCCACTACAATTAAAGAGAAATCAAAAAACTTAAAAGGAAACTCACAAACATTCAAGGGAAACCAACAAGAATTCCAATTAAATCATGAATGCAAATCCTTTATAGACCCATACATACCCTCTATAAACCCCCGCAAACCCTCTATACACCAATAACCAAGAATAAAGAACAAAGAGAAGCTAACAAAATTTCAAAAGAAAACAAGTGAAACCCACAAACATTCAAGAGAAACCAAAAAAACTGCAAAAGACACCTACAAAAAATCAAAAGCAACCAAAACAACTTCAAAGGAAACCCACAACAATTCAAGAGAAACCAACAAAAATTAAAATTAAATTAATGGACACCAAGAGAAACCCACAAATATTGAAGAGACAATAACACAAATTACAAATACACCAAGAGAAACTAATGAAAATTCAAAGGCAACCAAGATAAACCCACAAAAATTCAAAGGAAAAGAATAGAAATTAATAAAATTTCAAAGGAATAAAAATCAAAGGAAACCAAAAGAAACCGAAAAAGACAAACCAGCGAGAATTCAAGAGGCCCAAATAAATGCAAAACAATACCTCTCGCTCCTCCGTGTGCCTTGTGGATTCTGATTTCTGGAAGTATGCTGCTTACAATTTTCTTTTTCCACGATCCCTTCTTCTCACAAGAGAAATGGTGCCAGTCGACTTCAGGGTGATTCTTGATTGTATCCGTAATACCTTCAATTGTGTTATCTGATAGAAATGTGCACCCAAGGGAAAGCAGGACATATTTGACTTGCTGCATTGCGGCATTATGTGTCATTTTCTGCTTTTGAAAACCTAATAAGCAATGTAGTAACACCACATCCTATATACCCCCTTGCGGAACTGGACGCAAAACCCGCACCCACTAGCCGCCGCAAATATATTTTCAACGTGACACCGTCTCCCGGGGCATTTTTATCTATTTCCCGCCTACAATAATTTTGGGACATTTTCCACATTTGATCGCCCAGAATTTCTCGCGCAGTATAGGTTCGCCTAAAAACAATAAACGCAACAAAGATTTCGGGGTTTCTGAACGCCATGCAAAAAGTATCACCCGTCACGCGACATCATTCCATTGTATAGCCTCTTCCTCGAGTACGCACTTTGTTATTGCCTCCATCAGGTAGGGATGGCAGGGCTTGCGCCACCTCAACAACAATCTGGGGTTGCTGCACTACGACCTGAAACTGCGCAACATCTTCGTGCACCAGGACCACCTCGCCACCCCACACGATGATTGGGGACATCGATGGGGTGGTACAACGCAACGCATGCTACAACGGGGTGTTCGGCAGTGGCGGGGGGATGCGGTACCCATGGTGCTGTGCACGTTTCTCGTTGTGTGGAATGTGCTACCCACCAACCCCCAAGGCTTCAAGGAGCGCGCACTACCGCACTACCGCACTACGACTGGTGGTTCACAAGTTGCTACAACCAGCTGCTGCAGCCCTCTCTCGTCGAGTACTGGAGCTGGGTGCCCCCTACCGTAGTCACACACACATGGTCCAATGTCCTCAACGACCAAAAGAAAAGCCCAAACATCAACCAACACACATCTGGGTACCCCTGTGTACCAGCATGGCAGTCATTCTTCCCCTGCCAACAGAGCATTTAGGTGTATCTAAGGTACAGGTATGACACACGGACAAAGTGAGCAAGCGGCGTCATACAGAGCCAAAACAAACCAGCAATCACAAATACCATTCGTGAGAGACCGTGGTGGTTCAGTGGGAAAATTGTAAAACGTGAAAAACACACTGTTAAGTTCTACCATGCAGTCTACCAAGCAACGTCATTGTGTGCGGACGTAACACTGCTGATGAGCATTCATGCCTCTGCCAGGTAATCGGATAGGCCTTTGATCACCCCTCCTGCCCTGTCCGTCAGGAAATGTTCATTAAACCCGGGCGGCGTCTGGTTGTGGTCGTACACAAAACATACGTACACAAAACAAAAAAATCATCAAACCCATCAAAAGGCTGCATGCAACCAGCACAAGGTTACAAAGACTGATAGGGTCACACTCATTCACACAATGGAAAGGGCACGGCAAAGAGGACACATTAGGCCCCTCACAAAATAGCAAAGAAGAGCAGCAAACACGAGTATTACGCAATGGATCCATCAAATTGGTTGGTTTTCTACCCTCACCAATCGCACGCCATAGAAGTGCATCCTGTGGTACCATGTCACCCCGGGGAAAGCACTTAAGGATGGCGCCCAAATGAGGCCTAACATGCCAGACACGCCTAACCCGGTATCAAATCTACATGCCGGTGTCCGTGGGTGGCACGCTTGGCAATATTTTGGACCATTGTGGTACGGCAACTTCCCAGTGCTACGGCGCCATAGCCTTATCAAGGTGAAAATGAGAGTGAAATCCGTGTGAAATTGGTGCACAATTGCTGTAAATTTCGTGTGAAATTGCTGTGAATCAGACATTGTTGTGAAATCGGGAGTGAAATGGGTGTTGAGACGGGGGGGACATTGAGGTGAAATCGGAATGTAACTAACGTCCTGCCGTGTGCACTGCTGCATTGCCATGACATTACATTCATCGGACGGCGAGACGCCAAGGGCGGCAGGGCCATGATATGGCAATGAGATCGTGAGAGGGCCACCACGGATACATCTGTAACGACAAACTCTCCCAAAAATGGCCCTGAACTGAGAGTGAGAGTCAAATGTGGACAAACACTCGAAAGTTCTCTCACCCCGCTTTGGGTTTTTGAATATGTAAGGCTGTGGTCTTGTCGCCAACCAGCCAACCACAAAACCTTCGTGGGGGTGGAGGGGGGGGGGCAGAAGGAGCGTTTGCGTTTTCAAAACGGAAAGAACAGAAATGCATCCCAACAACGGCCTCGCATGGCGGGTGTAACGAGAATGCAACCCGCCAAAGGAAAGGAAAGGGTCGCGAGAGGGCAGGAAACATACACATCTGTCGCGACAAAACTACTGTCGCAAAACTAAGAGATACATGAACTGAAAAGCCAGTTGAAGTAGCCGCCATAAGGAGCAACCAACTTTGGGAATGGAGTGCGCATTTCATCCTCCCTGGTCATGCCCCTCACAAAATAGCAAGGAATACCAGCAAACACGAGTATTACGAAGCTGATCCATCACATTGGTTGGTTTTCTACCCTCGCCAGTCGCACGGCATAGAACTGCATCGTGTGGCTGTAGCCCTGTCTGAAGTCCCTTCCCAATGACACAGGCACGCTACACCAGCCGTTCTGGGCCGCCAAGCTGCCGATCTCCGCCATGACGTTGTGCGTCACGTGGCTTGCGCGGACCCCTTGTCCGACACACTGGTAGAGATGGGAGGCCGCAAAACACACGAAGGCTCCCCGTGGTCGCAGCAACTTCAGGTCGAACAACAAGCGCAGCATCTTTAAGGCATGCGCGAAGGGGTTGCCGTGAACGTCGAGCATGGCAATACCCAGGCCACCGACAGCGTGGATGGCCTCGCGGTAGCGCCACAGGTACTCACACACACAGTGATGCGCTGCATTGTGCACACCCAGTTTCAAGAGGTCAGTCACACACGACAGATTGCCGTTGGTGGTGAAGAGGAGCTGCCGGTCGAACCAAGGGAAGGCGCGCAAGAGTTGTTGAAGGAGGTACTGACCTGTGAGCAAAGCATCAACAATGAAGACACCAACCAAGGGCCCTAGACGGAAGAGTAACTCTGCAAGAACCAGTACACGTTGGTTGTGCTTGGCCTGCAGGTCGCTGTGATTGGGTGCGTTCTTGGCAATCTGATGCGTACAGGCGCCACAGAAGACACCGCCACTGACACCCGCAGTAGCACAGACAGGTTCATCAACGGGGTCCACATCGTCGTTGTACCGTAACAGCATGTTCACGACGGCAGCTTCGGTATCCTCTGGTTCCTCTGCCAGGGTCTCGTCGTCCGTTTGCGTGCTCATTGTGCGGGTATCAGGAGCGTGTCGGTGCTGCAGTTCCCCAATACGTTGTCGAAGTGCAGTAATTTCATTTTGCTGAAGCCGTATTTTGCGCCGCAGTTGATCGTTTGTATCATTGTTGTTGCTGACGGAAAGGTCGACGGATACTTCGGGTGTTTTTCGTATAACACCCCTTTCACGGTACTTTGGACGACCTGAGAAGCGGATTTGTGGGGCTAGGACATAGAAACCAACGTCCCTTCAGCCCAAACACTTCCCGGTGTGCATCCGTGTTCATCGGTGTACGTCAGCGTGCTTGCGTATGCATCATGGGAGCACAAAATTATCATGCATATTGATCGGTATTTTCAGCATACTCTTCTAATTTAGGTATGGGGACCCGCACCCACCAGCCGCCGCAAACAGATTTTCAAAGTGACACCATCTCCCGGGGCATTTTTATCTATTTCCCGCCTACAATAATTTTGGGGCATTTTCCAAATTTGATGGCCCAGAATTTCTCGCGCGGTATAGGCTTGCCTAAAAACAATAAACGCAAGAGCATGCAGGATATCAGCCCAGAGGGATGTTTTCAAAATGCTCACGTGCGCCACCTTACCCAAACAGCAGGGTCCACACCTCGATCTCCTCCCCATTTAACATTATCTTTTCCGTAAATTTTTCGAATCATGTAATATTTCAGATTCTTGTGATCAACTGGTTCACCGTCCTCCGATGAGAACAAGAGCTCCGCGGCTTTCAACCATCCACAAGCTGGTTCACTAACTCTGCGAATTGTTTCCTTCAGTCCGCATCCGTCTTGACGCAACTTGTTCACATTTATGATAAGAGTGTTCATTTTATCCTGCATAAGAGATTGCACCATATAGTCATGGATACTCTCTAACTACACAAACATACTTCTTATACCGCCGTTTTCCTCTTTCTTTGCCAGGCCCTTCAGCAGTACCCGGGATTCAACAATATCTTGCTTCCAGTTAACCATATCGAACTTTGCCATGTCAAATGTCCTCTTCCATTCCGTTGGTATCATTGACGGTGCCTTTCTTCGCCACTGTAGAACTGTGTTCGGGACAACAGATGGCCGGGACTGTTGTATCTGCGAATCCAATTCACACAACCGCGCTTCCGATGGCACGTCGCAAGTTGGATGAGGGAGAGTCATATTGAGAAAAAAACCTAAAATGTATACCAATCACAGATTTGCACCAAAATCAAATACTACGTAGCAAGTTGAAGCGATATCAGCCCAGAGGGATGTTTTCAAAATGCTCACGTGCGCCAAACGTGATGCTTGAGTCCTGTAGCATCTGCCCGCAAAGCCCCTCTTACCTGCTACCGGCCATTCTCTTGGCGGGGGCCATCGCACTCAAGCAGGGCATCCCCCCCCCCCCCGCCCCCCC
Source organism: Eutreptiella sp. 'Long Island Sound 2002' (assembly GCA_964036045.1). Taxonomy (NCBI): domain Eukaryota; phylum Euglenozoa; class Euglenophyceae; order Eutreptiales; family Eutreptiaceae; genus Eutreptiella; species Eutreptiella sp. 'Long Island Sound 2002'. The sequence continues at coordinate 162,062,635 of OZ038380.1, forward strand.
CCAAAAAAACCGTCACCCAAACCCACCATTTTTTCTAGCCCCAATCCCTGCCCCCCCCCCCCCAAAGAAACCGCCACCCCAACCCACCTGTCCCTCATTTTTCCTACCCCCCAACCCCCACAAAAGAAAAACACCAAAACAGTCACCCGTGTTGTGTTGTTCGTTTATTTTGCTTTCCTAACACAGAACAAAAATTTCTGAAACCACCAGACCTGCTTTGTATCCCACATCATTTATACCCCCCCGCCCCCCCCTGTCTAATCCAAAATGTAGCCCATTCTCTGTTTCCCCATCTGCTTTGTATCCCACATCATTTATACCCCCCCGCCCCCCGCCCTGTCTAATCCAAAATGTAGCTCATTCTCTGTCTCCCCATGAGTGGGACGGGGGGATGGGATAGTGGGATTGGCATGGGAACGGGGAAGTGTAGACCTGCAAACCTACCCTAAAGCCTGAAAATGGAACAACATCGGGTATGGGGATGTCAAAGTTTTTTGCAGTTTAGGACTACCCCCACCGCCACCCCGATGTCCCGTGTATGGCAAAAATGCAATCATACCCCCTCCCCTATTTGCAGACTGCATGTTGGTGACGGGTGTTTGTGCACTGTGCGGGTGTCTGTTGTGTCTAATCACAAAAAACACATACAGCCCAGGCTTACGAGAACCATCGCACTAAAGCCCCCCCCCCCCCGTCCGCCGCGTAAAAAAAACTGAAACCACCAGACCTGCTTCGTTGGGGGTATTCCCAAACCCCCACAAAAAAAAACACGCATTTCTCTTCGATTTTGTAGACCTCGGTCTCGGTACTCCTGTGTACCAGCATGGCAGTCAGTCTCCTACTGCACATGTCATCCAGCCCCTTCCCCCGCCAACAGACCATTTAGGTGTATTTAAGGTACAGGTATGACACACAGACAAAGTGAGCAAGCGGCGTCATACAGAGCCAAAATAAACCAGCAATCACAAATACCATTCGTGAGAGACCGTCTTGAACGCACACACACACAGAGAGCGACTTGCACAAGTATTTATTTGCATGAAGGAAGCTGGTGGTAGACAACCCATGCGGGCTGTGTGAACAGAGAGGAGCTGGGTTGCATGATACCCTCCTCAGGTTTCCAGTCAACTGGGCGGCTCAAAGAACACACCAGGAACCTTCAGGAACAAACCAGCGAAGCAACGAGCTGTTAAGTGCGTTCTACCATGCAGTCTACCAAGCAACGTCATTGTGTGCGGACGTAACACTGCTGATGAGCATTTATGCCTCTGCCAGGTAATCGGATAGGCCTTTGATCACCCCTCTTGCCCTGCCCGTCAGGAAATGTTCATTAAACCCGGGCGGCGTCTGGTTGTGGTCGTACACAAAACATACGTACACAAAACAAAAAAATCATCAAACCCATCAAAAGGCTGCATGCAACCAGCACAAGGTTACAAAGACTGATAGGGCCACACTTATTCACACAATGGAAAGGGCACGGCAAAGAGGACACATTAGGCCCCTCACAAAATAGCAAAGAACAGCAGCAAACACGAGTATTACGCAATGGATCCATCAAATTGGTTGGTTTTCTACCCTCACCAATCGCACGCCATAGAAGTGCATCCTGTGGTACCATGTCACCCCGGGGAAAGCACTTAAGGATGGCACCCAAATGAGGCCTAACATGCCAGACACGCCTAACCCGGTATCAAATCTACATGCCGGTGTCCGTGGGTGGCACGCTTGGCAATATTTTGGACCATTGTGGTATGGCAACTTCCCAGTGCTACGGCGCCATAGCCTTATCAAGGTGAAAATGAGAGTGAAATCCGTGTGAAATTGGTGCACAATTGCTGTAAATTTCGTGTGAAATTGCTGTGAATCAGACATTGTTTTGAAATCGGGAGTGAAATGGGTGTTGAGACGGGGGGGACATTGAGGTGAAATCGGAATGTAACTAACGTCCTGCTGTGTGCACTGCTGCATTGCCATGACATTACATTCATCGGACGGCGAGACGCCAAGGGCGGCAGGGCCATGATATGGCAATGAGATCGTGAGAGGGCCACTACAGATACATCTGTAACGACAAACTCTCCCAAAAATGGCCCTGAACTGAGAGTGAGAGTTAAATGTGGACAAACACTCGAAAGTTCTCTCACCCCGCTTTGGGTTTTTGAATATGTAAGGCGGTGGTCTCGTCGCCAACCACAAAACCTTCGTGGGGGTGGAGGGGGGGGGGCAGAAGGAGCGTTTGCATTTTCAAAACAGACAGAACAGAAATGCATCCCAACAACGGGACCAGATGATCGTCGCAAGGCGGGTGCAACGAGAATGCAACCCGCAAAAGGAAAGGAAAGGGTCGCGAGAGGGTAGGAAACATACACATCTGTCGCGACAAAACTACTGTCGCAAAATTAAGAGATACATGAACTGAAAAGCCAGTTGAAGTAGCCTCCATAAGGAGCAACCAACTTTGGGAATGGAGTGCGCATTTCATCCTCCCTGGTCATGCCCCTCACAAAATAGCAAAGAACAGCAGCGAACAGGAGTATTACGAAGCTGATCCATCACATTGGTCGGTTTTCTACCCTCGCCAGTCGCACGGCATAGAACTGCATCGTGTGGCTGTAGCCCTGTCCGAAGTCCCTTCCCAATGACACCGGCACGCTACACCACCCGTTCTGGGCCGCCAAGCTGCCGATCTCCGCCATGACGTTGTGCGTCACGTGGCTTGCACGGACCCCTTGTCCGACACACTGGTAGAGATGGGAGGCCGCAAAACACCCGAACGCTCCCCGTGGTCGCAGCAACTTCAAGTCGAACAACAAGCGCAGCATCTTTAAGGCATGCGCGAAAGGGTCGCCGTGAACGTCGAGCATGGCAATACCCAGGCCACCGACAGCGTGGATGGCCTCGCGGTAGCGCCACAGGTACTCACACACACAGTGATGCGCTGCATTGTGCACACCCAGTTTCAAGAGGTCAGTCACACACGACAGATTGCCGTTGGTGGTGAAGAGGAGCTGCCGGTCGAACCAAGGGAAGGCGCGCAGGAGTTGTTGAAGGAGGTACTGACCTGTGAGCAAAGCATCAACAACGAAGACACCAACCAAGGGCCCCAGACGGAAGAGTAACTCTGCAAGAACCAGTACACGTTGGTTGCGGTTGGCCTGCAGGTCGCTGTGATTGGGTGCGTTCTTGGCAATCTGATGCGTACAGGCGCCACAGAAGACACCGCCACTGACACCCGCAGTAGCACAGACAGGTTCATCAACGGGGTCCACATCGTCGTTGTACCGTAACAGCATGTTCACGACGGCAGCTTCGGTATCCTCTGGTTCCTCTGCCAGCGTCTCGTCGTCCGTTTGCGTGCTCATTGTGCGGGTATCAGGAGCGTGTCGGTGCTGCAGTTCCCCAATACGTTGTCGAAGTGCAGTAATTTCATTTTGCTGAAGCCGTATCTTGCGCCGCAGTTGATCGTTTGTATCATTGTTGTTGCTGACGGAAAGGTCGACGGATACTTCGGGTGTTTTTCGTATAACACCCCTTTCACGGTACTTTGGACGACCTGAGAAGCGGATTTGTGGGGCTAGGACATAGAAACCAACGTCCCTTCAGCCAAAACACTTCCCGGTGTGCATCCGTGTTCATCGGTGTACGTCAGCGTGCTTGCGTATGCATCATGGGAGCACAAAATTATCATGCACTCTCTTGACCTCCATATTGATCGGTATTTTGAGCATACCTTTCCATTCGCCATTAAAATACTATGGAACCATGGAACCACTAGGGAACTATTAAACAACTCATTCAAGCACCACCTTGATACCACAATGAAATAATAGGAGCACCTATCACGACATCACAACATTTTATACCTGATCTGTACTTATGTTTTTTGACAAGATTCTTCACATCATTAGTCGTCTTACAAAAAATAGATGCCCAAGACTTGTAAAATGTCTCACGTGCAGTTTGATTAGTAGAGAGATGTTCCTCAGCCCTCAGGAACTCTGACAGTCTGGGATGCAGGAATTTTGGCGGCATATTACTCAATAAACCTGAGAGGACAAAGTGGGAAACGTTATGCACGGGAAACGCTGTGGTATCTCCACAGACAGAACTCACGACCCCATGAGCCCATCGTGACAGGAATCAATTGCTATTAGCATGCATGGTTGGTTGTTGGTACCACCACAATCACAAACAAAAACCTGATTTCGGAACGCCATTTTTGAAGAAATCGGGAAAGGCATTTCTGATCGGATTCCGCTTCCATATTTTAATACTTGTGTCACACCCAGACTCGGTTGCAGCCAATTGCCAATCGATTGAGGCATCACCGGTGAGCAAAGATGTGATATCCACCAAGCTGTGGTTATCATACGTATTCAGAAATGCCTTCTTCAATGAGTCCACGAGTAGAAGAAAAACTTGCATGCAAAGACACAAAATACTGGAGAGCTTATCGAGAGATACAAATAGCAGGGCCCCACAACAACCCTATAGACTCCATGCATCATGGGTATGCAACATAGCGGTACCTTTGTGTTGATTCGAACCCGTATATTTTTTTTGTCCAATTCTTTTTAACGAAGCCGAAATTCTTGACAGAAGTTTATCTTTCCCATTGTAGCATTCATCTTCAGGCAGGTCACCACCCGATCCAAATTGAGATCGCAAAATAGCAGCAATTGTATGTTCAGATTTACCTTCGCCGGAGAGTGTCCGTACAAGGGTGTCAAAATTATCAATAGTAGACATTGTGTCTTGCAGTCCTATAGAGAAACGAAGAATCCGAACTGACAGCGTGTCCAGTTTCATACACCCACACCACCGTGAACAATCAGACTCCCGGTGTCACTCGACACACTAGCCTCGTTCGCCCAGCATACTAGGCGCACAAAACAATTGCCTGTGGTGATAGAGGTTTGTTGTACAGGTCTTTCCGCCACGGCCCACAACACCTAACCTGCCCATTTTGACAATCCCAGATACCGCTGCCCCTCTCCCACACCCGTATTTGACACTTCCAGATACTGCTGCTCCTCTCCCACATCCATTTTTGACCGTCCCAGATACTGCTGGCCCTGTCCCACACTCATTTCTGCCAGTCCCAAATAGTGCTGTCCCCATCCTGCACCCCCACAACCATTTCTGACAGTCCCAAATAGTTGTGCCCCCATCCCACACCCCCAGAACCAATTTTTGACAGTCCCAGATGCTGCTGCGCCTGTACTAGACCCTATGCAATCACATCACAGCACCGCATTTTGCCAACGGTTTTTGTTTGACTTGCGTGTCATGAGCGCGATCCATCAAACGCACCATGTCAACCTCTCATCCCTCATCACAACACACATCCTCGCTATGGATTCAGCAAGATCGACCACCGGAGGGATGTGCACGGTGTCTTGAAGTTGAAGCGATATCAGCCCAGAGGGATGCTTTCAAAATGCTCACGTGCGCCAAACGTGATGCTTGAGTCCTGTAGCATCTGCCCGCAAAGCCCTTCTCACCTGCTACCGGCCATTCTCTTGGCGGGGGCCATCGCACTCAAGCAAGGCATCCCCCCCCCCCCCCCCCCGCCCTGTCTAATCCAAAATGTAGCCCATTCTCTGTTTCCCCCTGGGTGGGATGGGGGGATGGGATAGTGGGATTGGCATGGGAACGGGGAAGTGCAGACCTGCAAACCTACCCTACTACCCACCAGCGAAACTGCAGCGACCGTCTTGCTCGTTGTTCGGGTTGTTCGGTGGTCGCAAGACCTTTTCCCTACGCTAAGCATGCCGACCGAGCAGCGCCGTGTTGATCTTGGTTTTTGCACAGAAGTACCAAAAAAATGCACTCGCACAGCCCGCACCAGAACCCATCCTCTGATATGGCTGGTATGTGGTGTATGTGTGTATGTGTGGGGTCGCTTGGTTTTCTGTCGACTGGGCGCGCCAAAGAACACGCCAGGAACCTACAGGAACAAACCAACGGAGATGACGGTAGAAGACTGTAGAAGAAATGGAACGCAATGGGATACTGAGAGTGGCATGGGAACGGGGAAGTGCAGACCTGCAAACCTACCCGGCCTAAAGCCTAAAAATGGAACAACACGGGGTATGGGGATGTTAAATTTTTTTGCAGTTTGGGACTACCCCCACCGCCATTCCGATGCCCGGTGTTTCGCAAAAATTCATTTATACTCTCTCCCCTTTGCAGACTGCCTGTTGGTGACGGGTGTTTGTGCACGGCGCGGGTGTTTGTTGTGTCTAATCACAAACAAAAAATATACAGCCCTGGCTTTCGAAAACCATCGCACTCAACCCCCCCCTCCCCCCCGTCCGCCGCGTAAAAAAAACTGAAACCACCAGACCCAAACCCCCACAAAAAAAAACACCAAAACAGTCACCCGTGTTGTTCGTTGATTTTGTATTGTTGCAGTCCCCCCCAGGAGCCACTCCTATCGTCCCATGTGCTCCAGCCTTCCCCAAGTTTTCTGGTATCCCACATTATTTATAGCCACCCCCCCCCCCCGGTTGAATCCAAAATGTAACCCGTTCTCTGTTTGCCCATGGGCGGGAGGGGTGGCAACCTCATCCCTTATCCCTCATGCCTCCTCCCTCATCCCACTATAGAACAAATGGAACACAATGGGATACCGGGAATGGGGAAGTGCAGGAGACAAGAGAACATCAAATCAATGCACTGTGCGAGATGAGCAACCATCATGCAACGGCATGTTTCTGGGGGGGGGGGGGGTGTCCTGAGTCAGAATTCCGTGACAATGGCTGATGACAGTGACTGACAATAGGTGACAGTGACAGTGACGGAGGTGGGCTGTGGTGATGGAACAGAAGAAGATGGAAGCGCAATAACATAGCCGATGGCGCCGACGTAGCGCTGCCGTAGGCCGTGTCCGTTGAGGACCACGGAGACAGACCCGGGACTCGGCCATCATCTTCGACTTCAAGGTGCTGTAAAGGTGGTTTGCATGTGCCACAGCCTAGGGATGGAACAAAACACTGGGTATGGTGATGTTGATTTTTTTTTTTGCAGCTTGGGACTACCCCCACCGCCAACCCCGATGTCCATTCATTTATTCCCCTCCCTTTTGCAGACTGCCTGTTGGTGACGGGTGTTTGTGCACCGTGCGGGTCTTTGTTGTGTCCAATCAAAAAACAAAAACATACGACCCCGTCTTTTGAGGGCCATCGCACTAAGCCCCCTGTCCAGCATGTAAAAGAACTGAAACGACCAGACCTGCTTTGTCGGGGTATTCCCCAACCCCCACAAAAAAAAAACACCAAAACAGTCACTCGTGTCGTTGTTCGTTTATTTTGTTCGCGCTCGCATTGTATTGTTGCTTGCAGTGCCATGCACTCCTATCATCCCATGTGCTCCCCTAGCCATCCCTAGTAGAGAACAAAATTTTCTGGTATCCCACATCATTCATAGCCCCCATGTGTGACATTCCGTCTGGTTGTTGCTCCTTTACGGGGCCCTGGACGGTCACCTTCGCATGTTGTGTCGGGTCGCTACTTTCTGTTGGCCGCTCTTGCTGGTGTGCTGGGACTGTGCCGAATGTGGTGTCAGCGGCGCCCAATAGTTAGTTGTCCACACACCTCTGTCCACAGGCCGTGCATGGCCTGCCTTGCCGTGTTCCTCCACGAGCCGTCCGGGCCGTCCGCCATATGGATTTTTCCCCCTCACAGTTGGTCTGCCCCTGATGGGCTCCCACTCCTGTTGCGCAAACAGCCCATCTGGGCTGCGGGAAACACCCCCAACAGATGCCGGTTTAAGCAGGGGTTACCCTGGCACCCGGGAGCGACGGGTAGCGACCCCCCCCCCCCTTGTCTAATCCAAAATGTAACCCCTTTCTCTGTTTGCCTATGGGTGGGATGGGGGGGGGGTGGGGGGCTGTCAACCCCATCCCTCATCCTAACAAAGTACCTGTAGAATAAATGGAACGCAATGGGATACTGGGAGTGGCAGGGGAATGGGGAAGTGCAGAACACAAGAGAACATTAAATCAATCCACTATGCGAGGCGAGCAACCGAAATGAATGACAATGACTGACAATGACTGACAGTGACGGGGGTGGGCTGTGGTGACGGAAGAGAAGAAGATGGAAGCGCAATAACATAGCCGATTGTGCTGACGTAGCGCTGGCGTAGTCCCACCCGCTTGATTAACAACCTCCTGTGGGTGGGCCAGGAGGCCGCTAAGTTCTCGAGGTCCTTAGCTGGTGCTGCCCATAAGCCGATAGGACCTCACTCTCGATGACCTTAGCTGGTGCCCAAGGGCGTCGAGGCATTCAGCGCCAAATGGCAAGCCGCGCCAGAGGGTGAAGTGTAGACCAGCTTATGTTGTCGCGCTTCCTGTGTGGCGATGGATGATATGCGCTGCCTGACGGTGTACGCATTTGGCGTCAAATGACCTCCTTTACACAGCGCGTGCGGTTGACCCACAATAATGGATGTGGCATGTGTGTAGTTACAAAATGTGCCCAGAAGTTCGCAGAAGAAGCATGAGGATGTGCTGGCTGTTTGCTGTGAGGATGTGCTGGCCGGGGTCGTTTGACTGTTTTTGCTGTCCACACACCTTTGCTGTCCACAGGCCGTCCATGGCCTGCCTCGCTGTGTTTCTGTGCGGGCGGCCCACGAGCCGTCCGGGCCGTCCACCATATGTCCTTTTCCCCCTCACGGTTGGTCTTCCCCCGATGGGCTCCCACTCTTGTTGAGCAAACAGCCCATCTGGAGACACCCCCACCTAATGCCGGTTGAGCAGGGGTTGCCCTGGCACCCGGTAGCGACTTTACCCCCCTGGTTAGGGTCCAAAATGTAACCCCTTCTCTGTTGGCCCATGGGTGGGATGGGGGGGGGGGATGGTAGAAGAAATAGAACGCAATGGGATACTGGGAGTGGCATGCGAGTGGGGAAGTGCAGAAGACAAGAGAACATTCAATCAATGCACCATGCGAGATGAGCAACCAAAATGAATGACAATGCCTGCCAGTGAATGACAAGGGCCGACGACTGTGAGAGTGACTGACAATGACTGACAAGAGAAGAAGATGGAAGCGCAATAACATAGCCGATTGTGCTGACGTAGCGCCGGCGTAGTCCCACCCGCTTGATTAACAACCTCCTGTGGGTGGGCCAGGAGGCCGCTAAGTTCTCGAGGTCCTTAGCTGGTGCTGCCCATAAGCCGATAGGACCGCACTCTCGATGACCTTAGCTGGTGCCCAAGGGCGTCGAGGCGTTCAGCGCCAAATGGCAAGCCGCGCCAGAGGGTGAAGTGTAGACCAGCTTATGTTGTCGCGCTTCCTGTGTGGCGATGGATGATATGCGCTGCCTGACAGATAATCCTTTGGGTCCCCTCCGTTCTATGCATTTGGCGTCAAATGACCTCCCCTCCCACGTGACACATTCGGTTTTGTATCTGCACGACCGTGCACAACGGCATAAAAATCCAGCGGTTTTGTGGGGGGGATCGCTTTGACCACAACAACGACACACCCGTACACACCGTGCCTACCCCGGGGGTTGGACGGTGGTGGTGGTGGTGGGTGGTGACGGTGGTGACCCGGCATCCTCCAGCTACACACCAAAACGTTGCCGCGCGCCGCACCGCGGTCGTCCAATGAGCCAAGCGTGACAGCAGCCCATAGAGAGTGCACCCTGTGCGCCGCACCACGCACGCGATCAGCAAGAAGCAACGGGTAGATGCAAGCAATAGCATAGCTGAAAGGTGTTGCTGCCGTAGCGCCGCGCCGCGCCGCGTTGCCGATGCGTTGAGGACGACGGAGATCTCTGGCTGCCGTGGCGGCCGCGTCTCGTTGACACCTCTCGGTGTGAGCGGGGGAAACGGTCACTGCGGACGGGGAAACAGGTTGATAGATGGGATACGGAGAAGACGCACACACACATATGCTTCGGAAGGTGCTTGGGGATGCTTGGGGATCACAGGCGGACCGAGGGCTAAACACTGCACTGCCAACAGTAGTAGGCGCCCGACCCCCTTGGATCACTGGCCATATACACCCCCGACAGTGGTGGGTCGCTGCCCGGACACCGAATGGGTGTATGAACACCCTGCGACCCACCACCGTTTCTCCCGGCGGCAACTGTCACCACGGGGGTCGGGTTACACTGTGGCAATTCTCTCGGTTGAGGCACGGTACCTTACCAGTACCATCATCCTCTGTCTTCTCCTCAAACCCTGTAGCGCATACCAGCACGATTCGCACCGTTGCCTGAATGCGAATTGTTCCTGTACAAGTCAAGCCTTTCTTTTCGGCAGACAACAGGTAACTAAAAACTATGGAGGATGATAGGATGTTTCGGTACGAGATCAAGCGATGAAGATGATATTATTGTTGCATTTTTTCCAGAGAGATCGAGAGTGGGTGTTGAAGCAGGTACGAGAGGGAATCGAACCTGCGACCGCTAGCGCTAGAGGCAAGGTGGTTGGCCACTCTACTAGATGAAGGCCATCTAGAAGGCGAGCTACATTCAAATTCAGTATAGCATACCATACCAGCACGATGCCACCATGCCATGGTGCTCCTCAAACCTGCATCCGGGATGCGCTAAGCGGGATCCTTCTCCCTCTCCAGCTCCAGTTCCCGTACTCCGGCTGACACCGCACGGAAAGCCTTTGCGGATACCACCCACCCAAAGCCGGATGCTGGCCCATGCTGCCTCAGCTCCTGCCATCCGCGCTAAAACCTGCTCATGCCCCTGCCATCCTGCCACCGCGCGCCCAGTTCACCACCACCTACGCGGTTTTCTGCAGCAGCGAGCAGGTGGTGACAAAGCGCGGATGGCAGGAGCTGAGACAGGATCATGGCCTCCGTGTCCGTCATGGCACGGTGCCTTCAGGCTTTCGGTGTCAACCGGAGCACGGTACGAACAAAGGTGACAAAGCGCGCGCATCGTAGGAGCTGGGGTAGGATGATGGCCTCGGTGTCCGCAGCCGGGACGAGCCAGCGGGATCCTTCTCCCTCTCCCGCCTCCACCTCCTGCTGCAGAAAGCCGCGTAGCTGGCGGCAGGGTCGGTCAGCTTTTAGCGCGCTGATGCATGGCAGGGCATGGAGCTGAGGTAGGATGATGGCCTCGGTGTCCGCAGCCGGGACGAGCCAGCGGGATCCTTCTCCCTCTCCCGCCTCCACCTCCTGCTGCAGAAAGCCGCGTAGCTGGCGGCAGGGTCGGTCAGCTTTTAGCGCGCTGATGCATGGCAGGGCATGGAGCTGAGCTGAGGAGGCAAGCTTCAGGCTTTTGGGTGGTACTGGCAAAGACCGGTGAATACAAACAAAGCAAAGGAAAGGCAAGGCTTGAGAGTGAGGTGAGTGAGGTGAGGAGGAACATACCACAGCCCAGCGGTATTATTCGTTCCTGGAGGGCAATACCGCAATTTGCCACTCTTTGCACAAAATGCTGCAAAAGGAGGAAGCTGTACTACGCTAACTCGTATGCCGTCCATCTCTGTACAGTATCATGCGAATCGAAATTTGATGAAACTGAAGCCGATGGGCCGGTTCGCTGAACATAACATTTGCATTTGTTTGTTCATACGATAGACATGCAATTTTGAGTAGAAGATAAAGCCTACAGCTTCAAAGTCGTGTTGACAGGTAGTGAAGAGCTGAGCGTTTCATTTTAACAGATTTTGTCGCTTTTTCGCGGTGATCGCGAAACGGTTTGCGAAATGGGCCGCGCTTATTTATTGGTTTTTCCAGATCCACAGAAAAAGGACAAACAAACACCAGCCATGCGTCTACGGAGAGTACTGTATCTGGGGAATCGTAGTTTATTACATGTCCACATAGTTTAGGTTACTTTCTGCGCCCCCCCCCCCCCCATGTTTGATTTTACATTGCATTGTTGTCTTGGTAGTTTTCGGTATTGGTATTCGCCGACCCTCCCGGAACCCCGCCCCCCCGAAAGCCCCATCGAGACCCCCCCCCCCTGCCGCCTTGCCCCTCCCACAACCCCTACTCCAAGCAACCCCCCCCCCCCCCCTCCGGCCCCCCCCGGTCCAGCCCCCCCACGGATAGTGGGGGCGGGGTACTTGGTGTCCAAAACAGAGATGTTCAGCCCCCCCCTGCTTCGTGTGTGGCACGACATTGTACAACATGGTGCAAAGGAGTACAAGGTGCTACCAATTTCCATGACATGGTGCAAGTTGCTACTGTATGTTACATATGCACTTCATTACATGAGATGTTCATTTTCACACGAAGGATTCCTTCACATAACGTAAACATCAGCACGAAGTGTCATTTTCAAAGCGTTGGACACCAAACGACGCTCCTGGTGGCTTGATCTTTGGCAGTAGGAGGTGGACCCCACACTTGTTGTTCTTTTGTACAACATGCAATACGAACATAGATTGCCTTGCCAACGGCAAAATATTACTGAGTGGCTGCGATGAATGTGTGTGGGCGGACGTGATTGAAAATATTGTGAACAAACATGTGCATTGATAATTGGTGGCATTTTGTAGCTGCCACCCATAACCACGGAGGTGAAATTGTAAATCAGTGTGCCCATCAGTCACAGATAAGCTCTACGGCATTATGCAGCCCATCTATATATACCAAGACTCCGGCTCAAGGGATGTAAACAAGCGTGGTCCAAATTACCGAAGACGCTGTCTTGGCACCATTGAAAAGGTGTGCGGGCCGTTGCCATCATGCAGGCCGCCCCCTACAATTAAACCCGTGGATGATGGGCTAACGCTTTGTGCCCTTGGTGCTCCAAGGGCAAATTTGGGCTTTGCTAACACTGCCAGGGTGCAATCCTAGAGCAAGTGGCGCATAGCGGGCAATGCAACTATACACTTGCAAGAATACAAAGATGGAGCATGGGGAGGGATTAATGCCCATTGTGGCTGTGGATTGAGATGCCAGGGATGTTTCAGCGAAGGCAATCGGGATACGTCGTATGGGTATCATTTTCGCCGCAAAGGAAATCTCTGCTCTAACCACTCGCCACACCATTGGGCTGATCCCTTGCTCACCGTGGCTAGTGGGAGTTGAAGTGCTCCACTTGCCCTGTATGTTGTCCAACATTTGCTCTTGCTTGATGTGGTGGACTAAGGGCTTAGTTTTCCATATACGCGATTCATTGGAAGTAGGACACCTAATAATTGCCAATAAAATTGAATTCACCTATTTCATCAACTCAATGCTTGCACCTCGAACCTCCCTAGTTGTTGTGCCTAGATTCATGCCCAAGTTGCTTATCAATGCAACCCCAAGTTTCCCGGCCATCCTCCCTACCTCCCTCCCACGGTGCGCACATTGGGCAATCCACATTTCTTTCGCCTTCCTCTCGTTCCCGCCATCTTTCAAATTGTCCTCCAAACAACAAACAATGTTCGAAAGACATGCGGGAAGGCCTCATTCGGAAACACCACGGCGCCAATGGCACTCACCACACCCTCTAGCCATAGAGGGAAGAGGCACAAGGGCCACACGGAGTACACACGCCAGCACTCTAGGAGTATGCGACCCCCATAAACCCACGCGTAGCATAGGACATCAACAGTACCCTCTCCGTCCAATAGGCCCAAATCCAAAGGCCTCATTGCAACACACACACATGTGGTCACTTTCCACGGCTTGCGTCCGGTTAGGACCACCATGTGTGTTGGTGGTTTGTGGGGAGGCATGTGGATGGCGTGTGTCGGCGTCGCTGGCAAGTGGTCTTTGTCCAAAGGGGTGAGGCTGGCGTCCCCGTGACCTGTGAGGAAGAGGTGGCGGTGGTCCGCGGAAAGCGTCCACACACCGTGGGGCGCTGTTGTTGAGATCCGCTGTGATCTTCTGCCACATTAGGGTACCAATGTTGACCCCCACTCTTTTTGCAGGCACCTGTGTCCGTTCCAGCAGGGGTGATTCGATGTTGCGGAGGGAGGTCCATGTTAGTGATGACGTAGGGGAGTTCCTGCTTGTGTGTGTGTGGTGGGCCGCGCTACGGTGCTGGCCATGATGGCCTTTGAGGTGATGCATTGTCGTGGTGAGCCGGGAAATGTGGCGCGTCAGTGTGCGAAGGGTTCCGTCTTTCTCGTATCATAGAAAAGATTGTCCTCGATCCCGCTAGCTGGGGGGGGCACCAAAACCATCCTATTCTTACGCTAGCCCACATCCCCAACACAACCCCGACCTGCTTGGGGCCTTTGTGTTCCCGTGTGCGGTGTTGGACTCTTCGGCTGCAATGACGATGACGGGGATGATGACGACGGGATGATTCGCTCCTCCATTGGCCTCCATTGGCGCTCCTCCCACTCCTCTTGTGCGTGCCACCCCTCGTCCTCCCACTCCTCCCACTCCCACTGGGAGCCACCAAACCCCTTCCACCTTGAGTACCGACTGCAAGGTTTGTACAGCAAGGTGCAAAGCATGGGGCACTTGTCACAGAAACTGCCAATGTTGTACAAATATATGAAAAGGCTCAGTCTGCCGGAAATTCTTGTGTACCCCTATTTAGGTTCAAGAATGGGTGCACTCTTTGGAGCATTATCTTAAAACTCCGCCCCACTACAAGAGGATTGGTGCACAACCTACTTGTGCATTTTTTCACCCTGGGCAGCTCAAAAACGGAAGTTTCCGAAACGTATTTTTGTGATACCGTGATCACTTGAATTGACCATCCACGCTATGTAAAGCATGTTTTAGGCCATATTTACGTGTTTTTCACCCTATTTGGGAATTGGGGTGCCGGGGGGGGGTGGGGGTCAGAAGGGATTGGCACACAACCTGCTTATGCAGTTTTTCACTTTGGGCAGCTCAAACATCGAAGTTTTCGACACTTATTTTTCTAATGTAGCCATCTCTCAAAATGACCATCCAAGCTATGTAAAGCATATTTTAGGCCATATTTACATGTTTTTAACCCTATTTGGGTATTGGGTGCCGCGGAGGGGGTCAAACGGGATTGGTGCCCAACCTGCTTATGCAGTTTTTCAGCCTATATAGCTCAAAAATCGAAGTTTCTGAAACTTATTTTTTTGATATTGTGATCACCTAAAATTACCATCCAAGATACCTGAAACATGTTTTAGCCCGTATTTATGTAGTTTTTATGCCTTTTCGTGTGTGTGTTGCTTGGGGTAGATTCTCTGCGAGGTGGACTTGCCGAAGGCAATAGAATTTTTTTCTTTGGTGCACACACTCCCCCTGCCCCCACCCCCCCTTGTAATACTTCCCTGGCCCCACCCCACCCTCCACCGCAAGAGGGGCACCCCAACGGAGGGTGCTAGATACACAACCCCATGTGCCACAGTGAAGGTGCTGGACGAGGGGCACATGCCCTTCCCCCCTTGTGCAGCATCCCCCACGGCCCATCTCCAGGGACCTTCTGGCCCAAAGAGCCCTGCCAGACCAGGTGGAGCCCGTTCGCTGTGCACCCCCACAACGCTCGCAGCCAAAACACGCTGAGCCAACCCCCCGCATAGGCATCACAAACGACGCAGTCAGCACGGCAGTGCCCCCCCCGCGCTCTGTGTTTTTGGTTTGAAAGGAAAACCCAAAGGCAGCAATACCCTCCGAACTTTGAATGGAAGCCTCCAGACCTGTGCACTCCAGGATGGGCTGCACGCGGGCAGTCACCAAACCCAGAAGTAGCTGTGTCCCGAATCTGGCCGGGTTTCGGCTTAAAGTAAGCCCTCATCGGCAAAAAAAAAGTAGCCACTCAGAAACTGATTGGCGCTGCGAGAGCGGTAGGGCAAAACACTTTGTGATTGGCGTGCAGGTAGACCCACACATTGCCGCGACTGGGCCATCGGAGCAATGCCCTCGCTATTTTGCCTTTTTGGCTGTCTCCATCTCTTTCTCTCTGCCCTTCTTAAAACTGGGCATAGGTTTGACTTTGAGGAGGGAGGCCTATTGCCGCTTTGGCTCTTCGGTGAGGTTGACGGAACTACCCCTTTCCATTCCTTGTCTAGCACACGAGCCACACTCGGCACCTTGCCCTTGCTCGTGTGACCCTTGGCCTTGACGAAGGATTTCCAGACGTTGCGGGACCGATGGTCGTGAGTCCGCGTTGACAATGGCTGCCCCGTCACATTGCCTCTAGCAGACGTACTTCAAAAGTGTTGAACTAAATGAGTCTGGCATGAGGGTAGGATGGTGCTGGTTATTACACCATGCCCCCCCCCCCCCCTCCGCCACGCCGCCTTTTGAGCACTTCAGGGGTCACGCGGGAGGGCCATCACTGGGCAGCGGGCGTGTGCACACTTGGGCTCACAGATGCGACGGATTGGGGGGACAGCCAAACAGCGGTGACCCCACGTCAATATTCGGCACAGGCCCCGGTTTGTGCTGCAGAGCAGCCAGGCAAAGGACACTGAGATTGTCACCTGGAGCCCAATTGCACTGAGTGAGTGTGGCATGAGACCAGGGTCCTGGTGGTCATTTCAAAGCCCGACATCATGGCCCCCGCCACCACCAAATGTGTAGAGTGGCGGCAAGTGAGATTTGATGAAGGACACAAATTCTTGGGGCCATTTTTTTTGGTATAAATGTTTGGGTCTCAGCCCCCCCCCCCCCCTGCCCCCCCCCCTTCAACGCCCCCCCCCCCTTTCAAGCACAGGGATCGTGCAGGTGATCTCAACACCCGACATCGTTCCCCCCCTCCCCTGTCCCCCGCGGTGTGCGAGACCTCCCATTCCGTCGACCTCGTGCTGCATCAGGTCAACGCCTACCTCGAAGAGCAGAAGGCGGAGGGCACACAGGCCGAGGAGTTTGTGAGGGCCATGGGGGCCATCCCCCGGCTGCAGGATCGGCTTTGGTGTTGGACCTTCACCATCCAGTTCGCCGCCGACATGGACAAGCTGACCTCCAAAGTGTGTCTTCGCGGGGGGAGGGGGGGGGGGCAGGGCCTTGCTTTAAGGGGAGCGGGGGCGATCGGGGCAATTCCAGAGCGGTTGCAGAGCGGTCGCAGGGCATGTGAAAGCGGTCAACGGGGGCGGTTACTGGCGGTTGGAAATGCGGTTCGGGCTGGTGTTGGGGAATGGGAATGCTTTTGGGGTAGAGTCAGGGCCGGAGTGTTGAGGGGGAGCCCCCCCCCCCCCCCCCTCCCCCAAGCGATTCCCTTTGTTCTTCTGCCGCGGGCTGTGGTCGTCGTGTGTGGGGGGGTTGTGTGTGCCCGGTGCCCCAGGAGCGGGGCATGGGTGCCCTACCACAAGGCCGCTGGGGCGGGTCTGTGAGTCAGGTGACCTGTGGCTTCCTCCAGCCCACGACTGAAGCCCCGAGGGGGTGCAGGGGGCGTGTGGGCTGAGGTGCTCCTTGATTGACCCAGAGGGGCACAGGTGGTGCTGCACGGAGTGCCAGACCCGCTGGGGGCGTCCCATTGGATGGAAGGTCCTGGGGCCCGCTGCGCCTTGGTCACCTCAGACACAACGGGATCCCCGAGGGTTACACCGCTTGCCATCCTCTCCTGGGGGCCTGCGGGGGGTGGGGGTGCACCGGTGATGAGGGCGTGTCGGGGGAGGGGGAGGGGCTCATGAAGGTTAGCCAAGGGAAGGTGCCGGGGATGGAGACCCGGATGACAGCGGGGCTGTCCTTGAGAAGCCAGATTTTTTATTTGTGACGGACAGCCCTTGAGGACAGCCCCCATCGGCCATCAACCGCCAACCGCCAACCGCCACCAACCGCCAACCGCCACCAACCGCCAACCGCCACCCATTGTTCAATACTTTTGCTGTCGTCTTGTGCCTTGCCCATGTCTTGACAGTGAAGCGGAGAGCGTCCCCGTGAACATGCGTTTCTGTTGGCGTTGCGACCCCTTTTCCTCTTTTGTTGTTCCTCGAGAGGGGGTTGCGCGCACCGCACAAAGTTTCGATATATGCGTTTTCATGGGCACTGTTGTTTCCCCCGCTTCCAAGTAACTACCAGGAAGTAACAAAAATACCCCTGCAAGGCAGAAGTATACGTCCCCCCACCACGCGTGGTATGCGGCCCAGGTACCGCACGGGACAACATATGTTGTACTTACACTGTCATTACTGATCCGGCCCGTCTGGCCGAGCACTTACGAAGAACTTGTGAGTCTGAGCCAAAAAAAAAAAGAAAAGAAAATTGCATGGGTTGTGAATGGTATGGCAAGGCAGAAAGAAACACCAGGTATCATCCAAAGGCCTCTGGCAACCATCGACAAGCATTGGGGAACACCCGCCAAAGTGGTTTGCAGGGGGCCTCTCCACTGGTCCAGAACAGGTCAAGAAGCATCAGAAATGTGCCGCACCGTGCGCGCACCGTGCGACAACACCCTCTGGGGACGGCCCTGGATGACAGACCCACACAGCGCAGCGCTGCGCGGCTGGATCCCCCCAAAACGGACAGCCCTTGTCCGATGGGAGTCGGAGGCCGTGCCCCAGGCCCTAGAGCCCCGAGCCGTGTCCACAGGGCCATCGCCGTGACATTTCAGAGCGATACCGACCCAGCGACGGCGGTCTGCGCTGTCCACTTTCCGTGTCCGGGTGTGCCACAGGTCCAGCACTTGGACGACGCCATCGCCGCCCTCAAGGCCAACAAAGAGTTCAAGAAGTTGTTGGGGATGATTCTGACGGCGGGCAATCGGCTGAATGCCAACACGAACCGCGTGGCCCTGGGGTTCACCATCGAGGAGCTCCCGAAGGTGGCGGTCATGAAGTCCTCGGACAACAGCTCCACGCTCCTGGAGTTCCTTGTGCAGCAGGTGTCCGCCAGGTTTTGTGTGCAGAGCTGAGGGAAAGTCCGGTTTTCAACTCCGGGGGGGGGGGGGGGCGTTCGATAGAGCCCGCCAAAACTGGGGGATTCGGGAAAAGGGCTGAATTGACAGGACCATGAATCCATTATAATCACACACCAACGATATGGGCAAATGATGAGTTTTAAGGGGCAATGTATCCAATATTCAAGAGTTTCCCCTCAACCCCTTCTTCTCCTATTCCCTCTGCTCATTGAACTAGATTTGCTTTTGCCCTTCCTTCTCTCTTGAACCCTATAGACCCGAACCATTGCCTAGCCCATGCTTCAAGTACCCAAAATGTCTCCGGGAGTGAGTTGCCCTCACTTCACCTCTCCAAGTGACAAAGGTGGTGAGATTGGATTTCCCCCCCTTCAACACTCGCGTTGACACTCAAAAAAAAAAAAGTCTGGGGGTACATTTGCGCCGAGGCTGACATTTCCCCCTGTTACTTCCCGTTGACGTGCGTTGTGAATCACTATGCACTGCAGTACATGGTGGCGCCAACGTGCAATAATTTACCACGTACTGCAACACAATGGTGTGTGGTAGCAGGGACTGAACGAGTCGTGTAGACGCTGTGCACGTAGAGGTTCGCCATGTACAGTGTGTGGACACTGTGCACACATTGCAGACAGATTGTTAGTGCCCCCCCCCCCTGCCTCGCTCCCTCCCCCTCTCCCTCGCTCCCTCCCTCCCCGTAGGTTGGTGGCTTGCGGACCGGCTGACTGCTTGCATTGCCATCGCGTTTGCGCCACGTGGCTTCCAACTCCCTTGTCTCAAAACAGACTCCTAATGCTGGCACACCGTGTGCGCTTGCTGGTGTATCGTGCGGTCCAGGAGCCCGGTGCTCCCGGGTCCGGGGCTCTATTGGTGGCAGCAGGGTCTCACCACCCGCTGGAGACTTGATGTTGGACCTCCATGGTGCGCCATGACTGGTGCACCACGGCACATGACAAAACATGTGTTGATATTGCACTGCATACCTGGCACCACAATGGTGCATGGTGCATGGCTATGAATCTCGCACCACAATGGTGCTAGAGGGGCGCACCTGCATCAAATACCAACGAATCTGTGTGGCATGCAATCCCATACCAAGACGCCCCGAATATGGGCCTAGGGGTGGTCCGGTCGGGGGCAGTACTCAAGGAAGGCTAGGGAGGTCGGGCATCCATTCGCACCCCCTACCACCAGCGTGAGACACGCTAAAACGGGGAGCCGGGTCATCATGTAGTCCTGCTGCCACCCATATTATCGAAGGCCCCCTCCCAGGTCCCGTATCTAGGGGAGCGAGCACCTGACGCGATGTAGGCGCACGGCATGGATATTTCGCTGACTGGGCACAACGAAGCAGTTGTACAGTAATTGGTGGCTCGGCGGAAGAGCTACAATTACCCTCTGCTGTAAATACAAGGGTAGGAAAACCCGACAACTTGCAGGGAGACCTCGAACTAGGGTGGTGGTTGCACCCAAGGGGCCATCTTATGTATTTTCACTCTGGGAGGCGCCTGACAGGGCAAGACGGAGGGATGTTTATGTCTTGTACCCAAGGATTCGCTCTGCTCCTCCTCCTCCTCCTCCTCCTCCTCCTCCTCCTCCTCCTCCTCCTCCTCCTCCTCCTCCTCCTCCTCCTCCTCCTCCTCCTCCTCCTCCTCCTCCTCCTCCTCCTCCTCCTCCTCCTCCTCCTCCTCCTCCTCCTCCTCCTCCTCCTCCTCCTCCTCCTCCTCCTCCTCCTCCTCCTCCTCCTCCTCCTCCTCCTCCTCCTCCTCCTCCTCCTCCTCCTTCCCCTGTGCCCTGCCTCCCATCCCTCAGCGTGTCCAATGACTGCCGTTGCAGATTGCAAAGTCGCATCCCGATTGGATGGGGTTCACAGCAGATCTTCAGATCGTGGGTGTTGCGCGGACCGTCAGTGCCAAGGAGTTGCAGACCGCAGCCACAGAGCTGCGCAAAGGGCTGTCAGACATCGCAGGGCAGGTGGAGGCAGCAGAGACCGGTACAGAGGACCAATTTGTGCCGGTCATGCGGTCCTTCTTGTCGGATGCTGAGAGCAAAGTCGAAGCCTTGTGCCAAGGCGTTCAGGTCCGTGTCTCTTTGGTGGAATGGCCGCAGGCCGATTCGGAGCGTTGGGTGTGCGTATGTTGGGGGAGGGGGGGGGGGGGGGGGCTGTGTGCGGGCCCGTTTCGTTGGCGAACGCACCCGCAGCCCCAAAGCTCGCCCTTCTCCGTCCTTCCTCCGCTTCGGCTGTCTGCCACAGCCCTTTCCCATGCTGGAAGGGGATTGCCATAGCGCCCGCCCCCCGGATGGCTACATCGTAGAGGCACAAGGGGGAGTTCCATGCAGGGAGCGTGGACATCCTGCACCTCCCGGGAGACGAGGTGCACGTGGTCTCATGGGAATGCGCTGCCACATGTGGGCCCTACCGGCGGTGTCTGCACGGCAACAGTTATGTTATGTTATGTTATGTTATGTTATGTTATGTTATGTTATGTTATGTTATGTTATGTTATGTTATGTTATGTTATGTTATGTTATGTTATGTTATGTTATGTCAATGTTATGTTATGTTATGTTATGTTATGTTATGTTATGTTATGTTATGTTATGTTATGTTATGTTATGTTATGTTATGTTATGTTATGTTATGTTATGTCAATGTTATGTTATGTTATGTTATGTTATGTTATGTTATGTTATGTTATGTTATGTTATGTTATGTTATGTTATGTTATGTTATGTTATGTTATGTCAATGTTATGTCATGTTATGTTATGTTATGTTATGTTATGTTATGTTATGTTATGTTATGTTATGTTATGTTATGTTATGTTATGTTATGTTATGTTATGTTATGTTATGTTATGTTATGTTATGTTATGGTATGTTATCTTACGTCATGTGTTGCATGGTAGGGTGGGGAAACCCCCTTCCCTGGTACCAGTGCCTGAAGCATCTTGGGTAATGTTTGACTTTCATCATGGTGGTCTTCATAGTACCCTCTACAACACCCTTGGTGTGATGGCGTCATTGCTTTGCATGTGCGGGAGTATCCAAAATCTTCAGGTCCGAAGTGCTTCCCGTCACCCATCAAAAACCACGCACATGGGAACGCCAATCCTGGGGCGCCGGCGGCACCTGCGGCGCGCCCTGCGGGGCACAAAAATCCGGGTATTTATCATGGAACATGGGAAATTGTTCCTTTTGTTAGCCATTGTTTTGAATGGGGGGTGATGATCGCCACATTTCTGTCTGTCTGGAGTGTGGTGCCCCATCGTTGTGCCCGTTTGACCTACTGCCTTCACCCAAAACCGAGAAAAAATAATGCGGTGCTCATTCCCCCACAGCCAAGCACCGTTACCTTATGGCACCTGCGGTGCGCCTGTGGCGCGGAGGAAGCATTTCCTATTCCTCAATGCGCTTTTGCAAACCGTTCACGGCGCGGGCTCACGTGCAGGACACGCAGACGAGGATTGCGAAGCTTTGTGAGTACTTCGGCTCCGACCGGAACACGTTCGACGAGACCGAGTTCTTCGGGAGCATCCACGAGTTCTGTGGGATGTTCAACGCGACGCATCAGCAGCTCAAGGCCAAGGAGGAGAAGAAGGCCAAGCAGCTCCGCCTGGAGGCCAAGCGGTCGAGGCGGCTGCAGTTCCGGGAGGACGGCCTGCCGGGGCCGGAGGGCGGCACCTCCCCCTTGTCGGCGCGGGAGGGCAGCATGTTCTCGGCGTCGGGCCGCGAGGCCAGTACCCTGTCCGCCTACGACTCGACCATCTTCGACCTCGGCACCCCGCGGACATCGGGACCCCCCATCAGCCCAAGGGACGGCACCCCCACCCCCCAGCGCAGCCCCCGGGGCGGGACACCCCAGCGCAGTCCCCGGGACGGCACCCCCCGCAGCCCCCGGGACGGCAGCCCCCGGGACAGCAGCCCCAAGGCCTCGCCCAGGGCCCCCCACAACGATACAACGGAAGCGGCGGCAGAACCCCCGGAGACGCGGCAGGAACCCTCGCAGTTGCGCAGCCCCATCTCCTTTTGGCGTCGGAGGGCCGGGAACTGACGCGGCGCGGGGGATTTGTGCGGGACCACGGGTGTCGGGGGCGGGGGGTCGTCATGCCACCGTTGTTTGTGTGGTGGCCAGACATCCCTCCCCTGTTCCGAGGTGATGCGTGTGGTTTTCTGCCTCCGTGAGTCCCTGATTGTGTTTGTGTGGGTATTCAATCGAATTGGGTGTTGCAGGAATGGTGAGTCTGACTTGACTGAGAGCTGTATTACTGCTGTCAAGGCATGGCAGCACATGCAACAAGGATGGTCTCCAAAGCACGTGTTGCATGTCAGAACACATCTTTCCAAAGCCTTGTTCTTTGTTCCGGTGGAGACGGTGGCCTATGCAATCAACCCAGCGCTGTGACTCGCAACCCAGGTCAAATTTCGCTGTCATCGGTCAGCTTGTGGTGAGGTGCTGTTGCGCCAGTGTATACCCCTTACAGGACGCCGTCGACCCGACAGCCTGTTGTATCGGTTGCTTCCAAAAACGCTAGACTGTTTTGGTCGACAAGTTCTGACCGCGGTCAGCAAAGGAAATATGCAACGCATAGCACGGATTGTTCAGCGGATTTACGGTTCCTTGGTTAATAATTCGCTGGGTATGGACACATTTGAGCAGCATTGGCGGAGCATTCAGCAAATTTCGGCATATGAGTGGCTCCGATTATATGGCTCAACCACGAAACATGGGAAATCGTTTATAGAGTTCCGAAAGGATGTTGCCCATTTACGCCGAATGCATTCCGTAATATGTTGCGGCGAACCGCCGTACATACCAATCCCGACTCTT
Source organism: Eutreptiella sp. 'Long Island Sound 2002' (assembly GCA_964036045.1). Lineage (NCBI taxonomy): Eukaryota > Euglenozoa > Euglenophyceae > Eutreptiales > Eutreptiaceae > Eutreptiella > Eutreptiella sp. 'Long Island Sound 2002'. Next base: position 162,086,180 of record OZ038380.1, read on the forward strand.
TCCATTGTGGAGATGGATATGGACTCTGACGAGGGGGATACTGGGTATGCCTCAATTGGCGCATCAGGCACAGAGGGTGAGGGTGTGTTACAGATGAAGGAGAAGCTACACAGGGAACTCTCGAGGATACAGATCAAGGTGTGTCAACGGGGAGGCAATGAGACCGATGACATCCAATTTGCTTTTACTCCTGCGCAGGTAGATGAGGTAGTACATGCGGCACAGACTGTCCAGGAGCGCCTCTTCGTGTTGCTACTGCTGTCATTTGGACTCTGGATAGGTGGCCTCAGCCGACTTGCATACAGTGTTGAGGTGACAGACCATTTGCAGGCAGCAGGAAGTGATATGCGATACCCTGCTGTTCCGGATGGCGCAATATCCATTGAAAAGTTTGGCAAGCGACGGTGTATGAGAACGCTTTTCCTGCGGCGCCTGCGGCACCTGCGGCACGCCAAAAGCCAAACCCCGCTAACCTCAAAAATGACTTCTCTCACATCATGCTCCAGATAACATGCCATTAATCAATTCTTTGCCGGCAAACATCATTTTTGATTCATTTGACTTAGTTGTTGTGCAATGGAACCGCGAAACCCAAACCCTGCGGCGCGCCTGCGGCGCGCAAAAAGCGTTCTCTATCTCCCCATTGAGTCCAGCCATACGGGTGCTGATTGCACAGTGGTTTCATTGGCATCGAAGGCCAACCAGACAAAGTGTGTCTATATTTCCAGGATTGAAACTGGTTGCTTGCATGAGCCGCACATCGGTGTGGCAGGTGCTCCATGCTAGGGCTTGGGGGCCGTATCGGGCGGGCACTCCTCCGGTGCGTCCGGGAGGAGCCCCCCCCCCCCCCCCCCAGGGACTTGCTTTAATTTTCATTCCGGCAGGGGGGGGGGACCCCTCCCCCCCCTGACCCCCTCCCCCCCTCCCCCCCCGCTCAAGCAAGTCCCTGCCCCCCCCCCCCCCCCACAGGGGGGGGGGAATTGAGGTCCGCAATTTTCCGCAATTTTCCGCAATTTTCCGCAATTTATCGCAATTTTCCGCAATTTTTCCGCAACTTTTCTGCTTTGCCCTTCTTATGTGCCTGCAGGTGACCCTTGCTATCAATGCTGAACCATACTGGTGTACACAATTTTGTAGAACAATGAGACCCCTTTTTGCCCACGCTTGAAGATGACAACATCCGCTGCCTTCGGTTCATGCTTTAATTCCATGGTGATATTGAGGGGCGCCTCCTGCAATTGTGCTGCCCATGGACCTTTTGTATGACTGAAAAAAATCTGAGCCAGCTGTCTAGAACTGTTGCACATTGAGGGTTACGGAGGGTTGCTTACAATGTCGCAATTTTTCCGCAATTTTCCGCAATTTTCCCGCAAATTTCCGCAATTTTCCCACAATTTTCCCGCAATTTTTCGCAATTGGTTTCGACTCCCCCCCCGACCGCAATCCCCCCCCCCCCTGCCCCCCATTTGCATTTGGCCATTCCTAAAAGAGGACCGGGGTCAGAGGCCAACAAAAAGTTGTGCACCTAAAATCCGCCTCAAATTTCCGGCCCCTTTCATTTTTTTACTGGAGAACTATTTTTCAGGTTAGGGGTGGGGGGGGGGGGGGCGGCTGGGGGCTGGCCAGGGCCCCAAACAACCCTCCGGTCCCTAAGCAATCGCCTGCTTTGCATCCCAAGCGCCCTCTTCCGGCTCCCTCTCTATGCCCCTTTGTCTCCAGCTCCTACTCTGCCTTTTGCTCGCGGCTCTTATCACTGAACCTTCCGCCCATGCGGCTGCGCACACGTGCGCCGGTCTGCCTACATCTGCACTCCCCCGTGTGCCCTCTTGTCGGCATCACTACCTCTTGACTCTCTGCCTTCATCCGCCTCCTCAGTGCACCGCTATTGCGTCTTTTGTCTCTTGGCCCAACTGCCCCCCACCACTGGCCCCAGTAACTGACCGTAACTCTCCTGATCCGTTTGCCAACGCCCTCCACCCGGCCTCCCAACCGCTCCTGCTCTGGCCCCTGCCTCATCCCGCGCCTTCTCGCCGCGCGTCGCCACTTCGGCATGTGGAAGGGCCGTGGGCTCGATCCGCACATCTGACCCATTGCTGCAGTACTGCAGGCCCATCCCCAGGTCATTTGGGCTTACAGACGCGGATTCTTTTTTTTAATTTTCGAATTTTTCGACTTGAACAAGCGTTTTTGGGGTCCGGCATTTAGCGGGTGTCGGAGTGCTCTTGAGGAATCCCATTCTACGCCGATCTACGCCTTCAAGTCATGCCAGTTCCGTTTTGTTTGCCCCTAAAGCCATGGAGTAGTACTCGTAGCGTAGGCCCACCATGTCCGCTTTAGGCATGTAAGGGACCAATCCTCGCCCTCTTTCCATGTACTCTTGGGACTGGAACTCGGATTTGCCCCATGAATTGCGGTATCAAAATGGTTTTGGGGGGGATTTCCGCGAAGAAAGGCGTAATCTGTTTAAAACACGTAAACACAGTGATACTCATAGAGGGGGCCCACTGTGTCTGACTGAGTCGGTTACTCTCCCAGTCCAATCGTCGGCGCCTTGTTTTCGGTGGTAGACAATCCCTTCTTACAGTTTTCCAACCCTGCAAGTCTCATCACACGGCAAGGCCTTTCGTGTTGCGAGGTGGTGAAACCCATCTCTGTTGGATCGTGAATTGTGAGGGAACACAAACCCGTGCTCTAATGTGTGCTGCCTGCTGCTGCTCCTGCTGCTGCTGCTCCTGCTGCTGCTGCTGCCTGCTGCTGCTGCTGCTGCTGCTGCCTGCTGCTGCTGCTGCTGCTGCTGCCTGCTGCTGCTGCCTGCTGCTGCTGCTGCTGCTGCTGCCTGCTGCTGCTGCCGCTGCCGCGGGGTGCCACGGGTGCCGCTGCTGCTGCTGCTGCTGCTGCTGCTGCTACTGTTATTCTTGTTGTCCCTGTTGCTGGTGCTGATGATGATGTTGTTGTTGTTGTTGTTGCCGTTGTCGCTGCTGCTGCTCTTGCTGTTCCTGCTGCTGCTGATGTTGCTGTTGTTGCTTCTTCCGCTGCTGCTGCTGCTGCTGCTGCTGCTGCTGCTGTTGGTATTGTTGCTGGGGTTGGTGTTGGCCTTGATGCTGTTCTTGTTGTTGCAGTTTGCATGGGAGGCGGCCACCACTGACCCTTTTCGTTGTTGACGAACCAACGGCGGTTGTTGCGGCGTTTGATGGCCCATCCGTGGGGTTGGTGCTGGCGTTGCCGCGTGTGTGGTCCATCGGCCGGAGTGGGTGGAGGTGGTCGCCCGCCGACGATCCGGTGTAGGACGTGGTCCCTGGGTTGTCAAAGCAGCACAATGCATAGACGAAGGGCGAGTCGTATGGCGGCTGCGTCACGGAGCTCGATCGCCGGCGGGTCTGTTCGTCGATGTGCCTCACCCGCAGGCAGTGCTGGTCTCTGTCGGGACGGCCCTGGGGTACCATGTGTCCCAATACCAATTTTTTACCCCTTTAATTTTCGTCATCCGAAAAAAAAACTCTTAAATTAAAGCCTCTTTTGGTAGCGGCCTCCTCTAGGGCCATTGGGCCCCCCCTTTCCGCCCCGTCTGAGGCCCAGCAGAGGTTGGAGGCATTGCCTGGCGCCCCCCCCCCCCCCCACTGCTCCCACCCACCCACCCACCCACCCTGTGCTCCCGCCTTGGAATCCGTTCCTCAAGTCGGCCTCCCTGTCAGGGCCTCTTGTGTACAGTTCTGTTTTGTTCGTGTGTGGCCACGCGGGGGTCGTCTCCCCTACGAACTCCCCCCCTCTTTCCCTGAGGGCCTTACCTAACGGTCATGACGCCACGGGCCCCACCAACGGGCCCTTGGGGGACACAACAATGAAGGGGCGTCTCGGTCGTGCCCCGTAACGGAACTCCATGGACCCCGCTTCGGTCGATCCGCTCCGCCCTCGAAGAAGGACACGGGGCTGTGGCCACGTGGGCGGTCCGGCGCCGCTGGCACACCGCAGCACCGCGAATAACGACCACAGTAAAGTGCTCGGCAATGCCGCGCACCGCCGGGTGGGGGATGCTTCGGGATGTGTCACCCCTTGGGGCCCTGTGTGCCCTTCCCCGCATCCAAAGGGGGGCCTGCCCCCGGATTGCATGGTCTTGGGGGCTGACAGAGTGGGTGGGAGGCAGGGTGAGAGGAGTTTTGTGAACAATGTGCTCATTGTTGCACGCACCCAGAGATATGAACCGGCACATTTGCACAACATTTATGCCCCCCCCTCCAACCCCTGAGTGCACCCCCTAAGGGCACGCCCTGAGGGGCACCCCCCCCCCATGAGCCCACCCCCTCCAAAGATTGGATTTGGATTCAGATTTCCGGGCCTATCTCAACGCTCTTAGGATGTTTGGGGTGACGGCGCTCCCGACAACTCGGCATGTAGGCCGACCATGCCCTATGATGCACACCCAGGTCCTCGATCGGCCTATCCCATTGGCCCCGTGTGGCTGTGCCAGCCACCGGCAGCGTTGATCCACCCCCTGCCAGCCGCGCGTGGTGCACTGGGTTGTTGCTGTGGCTGCGCCCTCAGACCTTGACGCAACGGTCTCCCTTGCCTTGACGCAGGCACACGCGGGTCCACGGGCAGGCTGCGCATTGCCTAAACATCCCGTGATCGCCGAAAATTGTTTTGGTAAATTCGTGGCCCCGCCCCCTCTCACCGGTGCTCCGTGCGTTGGTTGTCCCACATCCTCGGTCTTGTGAGCGAGCCTGGTTGTCGCCGCGTGCCGTGGCTTATTGTGCCCATGGGGGCGGGGACATGGCGCATGGGGGTGTGCCGTGCTTTCTTGGTGGTCGGGTGGCATTGGGGCTTCCTGTGGAGGCGCCAGTGATCTCTTCCCGGGGTGGCTTGTAGTGCCAGACCCAGGGTGCTACCGCGGGCCTGGGGTAGGGGAGGCAAGGTTTCATCCAGGGTTAGGGGAGATGGTGGCGTCAGTGTAGGAGGACCTTGTCGTCCTCCACCGCCCCGAACTCCAATTTCAGCTGCATGTCCATGTCATGGTTCGGCATGCTGATGGAAGAGGGCGCCGAGCGCCCAAGGGCATGAGGGTGTGGCCTGAAGCACTGCGCGTGCCGTTTGTCCTCGGAACAAGGAGCCACTTTGTCCCCAGGGCGATTCCTACCGTGGCTTCCAGCCCGTGGGCCCATGAGTGGGCCGGCAAACTGGCCGTGTTGGACCCGGTGGCCTCCTTGATGGTCCCTCCGTGCAAGATACGCCGCCGGCGGCTGCACCAGGAGTTATGCAACTACTGTTGTATCCGCCCCCCCTTGACGAACCCCAAGACAACAAGGGCTATGTCGCCACTTTTGGTTGCCTCTCCACTTTGAGAACACCTGAGATGGCAAAGTTTATGAAGCAAATGTGCCCTAATGTGGGCCCCAGGACGGCAAGTGTTATGCAGCCGCTTTTGGATGCATCTCCATTTCCAGAATACCCAATTGGTACAGGTTCTGTACTTTGTTTCGAGTCTGTCTCCAATTTCGGCATCCCCAAGATTGTAGGGGATAGATCGCCAACCTGCCCACATATGGGCCTCCAAGACGGCGGGACTTATGTGGCCATTTTTGATTCCGTTCCCACTTTGGGGACCCCCAAGACAGCATGAGTTATGTATCCCCCTTTAAGTCTCCACACCCCTCTTCGTATATGACAACCCCAAGAGGGCAGGGGATATGTAGCCATTTTGTCCCCACTTGGCCCCACCAAGACGGTAGGAGTTACGTACGCTTTTTTTTATTGTGTCCCCACTTCGCTGCACCCCGAGACAAAAGGGGTCAAGAGCCAATTTGCCCACATGTGGGCCCCCAAGAAAACAAGGGTCATGCAGCCACTTTTGGTTGCATCTCCACCTCCGGAACACCCAAGATGGCAGGGGTTATGTAGCCAATTTGCGTGCACAGGCGGGTGCCAGAGAAGACAAGGGTTGTGTCGCTATTCTTTGTTCCATCCCCACTTCTGGAACACCTTATGCAACATGTGGGCATTCACGACGGCAACGTCGTGAGCCATTTTTAGTTATGTCCCCATTTTAGGCACCCCCGACAGCAAGTGTTGTGCAGCCAATTTTGTGTCTGTCTCTAGTTCAAGTATCCCCAAGACAGCCGCGTTTGCGTAAGCTAATTTGCCCACAAGTGGACCACAATAGGGTAGCAGCTATGCGGCCACTTATGAATTCGTACCTTCTTCGGTGCACCACAACACGAGAGGGGTCGTCTAGCCAATTTTCGCACATGTCGGCCCTCAAAACGTCAAGCGTTATGTAGCCACCGTTGATTATGTCTCCTCTCCGGAGACCCCCGAGACAGCAGGGGTTATGTAGCCAATTTGCCCACATTTTGGCCTACAAGATGGCAGGGGGTATATAGCCACTTTTGGTTGCGTCCCCACATCGGGGACATCCAAGGCGGCGGGGGTTATTTAGCCATTGTGCCCACGTTGGGGCCCGCAAGACTTCAAGGGTTGTACCCACTTTAATTTCTGTCTCCATTTCGGGGACCCCCAAGACGGCAGGGGTTATGTAGCCAATTTGCCCACATCGGGCCCCCCCAAAATGGATGACTTTATGCAGCCGCTTTTTGTTCCATCTCCACTTTGAGCATCCCCAAGATAGGATCGGGTATGTAGCCAAGTAGCTCACGTGTGGGCCACCAAGTGGGGAGGGGTTGCGTTGCGAATTTGACTTCCGCCCCAATTTCGGCGACCCCCAAGACAGTAGGGGTTGTGCAGCCAATTTTCATTCTATCCTGATTGCGCCGACACCCAAAACGGTAAAGACGACAAGTGCTATCTAGCCGGTAATCATTCTCCGTCCACTTCTGGCTCCACCAAAATGGAAGAGGTTATGTTGCCAACTAAGTGGCTATGTAACCATTCCTTCGGCACTTCGGGTGCCTCCTAGATGGTAGTGGTTATGTATACACCCAAGACGGCAAGCATTATTTCCCGTTTTTTTACTTTTGTCCCCACTCCGGGGTTCTCCAAGACAGGAGGAGTAATGTATTCAATTTGTATATTTGGACCCCCAAGATGACAAGTGTGATGTAGCCAATCTTGCTTCTAGCTGCACTTTGTGCACCCCAAAGACAGTAGGGGTTACGTTGCCATTTTACCCACATGTTGGGCCTTCAAGACGGCAGGGATTATGTAGGTGCCCTTCATTCCCTCTGCATTTTCCGGACCCCCAAGGTGACAGTGGTCATGTAGCCAACTGGCGCACTTTTGAGCCCCCAAGGCAGCGGGGGTGATATGGACATATTTCATTCCATCCTTTGTTTGGGGGACCCCCACAATGGTAGGGGTTAATTAGCCAATTGGCCCACATGTGGGCCTCCAAGACCTCAAGGGTTATGTAGTCTCTTTTTTTTTCTGTCTCCACTCTGGCATACATTGCGTATGTGATTTGCCTATGTGGGTCCCGAAGACGATAAGTGCCATCCAGCCTCTTTTGGTTCCATTCACACTCTTGGGACACCCAAGATGACAAGGGTTATGTAGCAAACTGCCACACATGTGGTTCCGCAAGACTGGAGTGGTGTTGTAGCAGCTTTTGTAGCCATTTTTGATTCTTTTCCCACTTCTGAAATTACCAAGAAGGCCAGGGTTGTGTAGCCATTTTGCGGACCGGACCTCCAAGGCGGCTAGGGTTACATAGGCACTTTTGGGTGTGTCTCCACTTTGGGGAACCCCGAAACGGTGGGGCTTATGTCGCCACTTATGCTTCTATCTGCATCTTTTGAGCCCCAAAGAGGGCAAGGATTATTCCGCCAATCTGCCCACATCTGGCCCCCCAACACGGCAAGCGATGTCTAACCATCTCTCGTTTTTGTCTCCACTTTTGTCATTCCCAAACAACAGGGGTTGTGTAGCGATGTTTGATTACTTCCCCTATGTATTTTCCCGCCTAGACCGTCCCGCGGGTTCCAGAGTGCGAGGGTTATGGCGCCATTTTGCCCACATGTGGGACGCTAGACGGCAAGGATTATGTAGTCTCCACTTCGGGAACTCACAATACGGTAGCTGTTATGAAGCCATTTTGCCCACATGTGGGTCCCTAAGACGGTGGGGGTTATGCAGTCACTCTAGATTCCGCCTCCAAACGGATAACCCACTTATAAGCCCCCAAGGGTGTTGTGCTAATGTTTTAGCCTTTGATTTTTTCTCCACTTTTGGGACCTCCGAGACGGCATGCTCTGCACATCAAGCATCTTCAAGACGGGACGAGTTATGTAGCCACTTAGCCCAAACGGTGGTGTTATGGCGATGGCCTTTGCCTACCGCATCAGAGAGCCCTCTGGTATACGCATGTGAACTCTGGGTCTTTGCCATGTGCCCCGCTTTGCGGGGATCCACCGTATCACATGCTGGAGACAAGCACAATCTTGAGTACTCTTTGAACTTTGGGAGCCAGTAAAAAAAAACGGTGGTGTTCTGGAGATCCTTTTGCAGTGTGCATATTGGGGTACATGGGGGGAAGGGAGTACCAAGTGTATGATGGACAAAGATTCTTGGTAGGCCAAGATCATGTATCTCCTGCTTTATGATCCGTCATCCATCCCAACAAGACAGGGCTCTTTTGCGAGGCGGATTTTTTGGCCATACCCGTTCACCGCCGTGGCACTGAGTGTGTGACCTTTCGCTACGGCGCATGGGCGATGTATTCATGATGCTTTTGAAGCCCCGGGACATTGTTATTTTCAATCCTTTGTGGGACATGTAGATGCCGCTTATATCCTTTGCGGGCTAGGTATGTCGCCTCAGATGCTGTCTGCAGCCCATTGACATTGAGCTGCATCACCAAGAATGGTTGTGTCACGCTCAAACCCCCATCACATCCCAAGATGTCATGGCTTACAGGTGCCCCTCACTCGACCCTCGTCCTTGGACTAGGATGAACATTCAGTGTCATGTGTTGCTATCCAGCAGAAAAATCCCCGCAAGACCAAGGAGCCCCACACCTGGTAGATGCCATGCTCGGGCAGGTATATCTTGTGGTGTCCAGCTGACTCTATGGATTTTTCCAATGGCGACACGCCCCGAGTAATCCGCCATCTCCTGAAGTACTTTTGTTCCCTCCAAGGCCTCATACGATGGTTGGACATTAAGTCCTCTCGCTCACCATTTCTTGTCGCGCACGATCTGTCACAAGTGTACACGCGCAGTCCCGAGTCATCTCCATTTTCCTCATTTGTACGTACTGTCTTGCCCAAAGAACGCAACGTGTTCAACTCAAGGACCGGGCAACCGGCCCTTTTCAGCACACCCTCACGGTTGGGGGTACCCCTTCGCACCATGAATTTCAACTCCACTTGGACTCACAATTTGGTGTCGCCAGATCTAGTGATGCTTCTTGCATACCGAGCACCAAGATGTCCCCCAAGAAGTTTGTACGCGCTAGCTGCTGTGCTGCCGGAGCGGTGTCGTGCATCTCTACGAGTGAGCCCCAAAGGGCATCGAGACTGTACCTCTAGGGCATTTTGAGCAGCTCGTCAATTTATATGGCAACCAACTTGTTGTAACCTCTCCATGGAGTAGCCAAGCACCTCCACAATGCCTCCACATTCACACTGTTGCCATCAACACCCGCCATGTTGGTACCCCCGCCGGACGATGCCCCGTCTTGTGTGTCTTTTGAGATATATCGTGCAGCAAGATCTTTCAACACCGCACATTCCCTGAGGTATGTCCTAGTAGGAAGAGGTGTTGTAGCTACCTTGCAACACTTGGCCGTTGTACTGTGTTAGTCTCGTCCCACCGCGTTGTGCAAGGACATCTCCCAATGCAAGCACTCCATCCCCAGACCCAATAGCGTGGGTATCCGCACACCGTCCTCCGTGATAGTAGGCTCTTCAAAGGCTTGTGCCCACCGTCTGGAGGTATGGAGTTGCCTCCCCTCATTGCCCTACCAGACCTTGAAAGCGAAAAAACCCATGTCCGGTACCGTGGGAGGGGAGGAATGCGAAGAGCTCATTATCCTCTGACTATACGTTGAAGCCACACCATCTTCAATTCTTCACCTTCAGAGATGATTGAGGCAAGACGGCTGAGTGGATACTTGAATAGACATAGGTGAATGATTGACTGACGGAATGGATAACCGAGCGACTGAGTGAAAGGGATGCTTGTGCTATCTTACAATCCAATCGACCAACCATGTTAATCACCAAGCTTTATGCTTGGCAGCCCGGCTTGGGACTTTGCACGCTTCCAGAGTTGTTGTTGCTCTTGCAGCTCATGCTTTAGCTCATGCAGGAATTGGTCAGAGTTGCTGGTCCCAGCTCTCGGCTATCGTTGTGGCTTCTCTTGTTTGTGTTGTGTGTCTTGCGGCACTGCAAACTACCCCTTTACATCTTGGAAGAGGTCCCACAATGACTCATGGTTCTTCAACTTGTCAGTTGCATCCACACAGGGAACAGCAAGGTCACCAAAGCTTCAACAAAAGCGTCACAAAAGGCGTCAATCAAAATGTCAAAGGGGGCACACAGGGTCACAACAAAGCACACCAATACACTAGCTAGCACAAAGTCGGTGTCTCCTTGAGATGAATGCTCCCTTCTTGGGCTTGTTTGGAATTTTTTCATTCGTATCCCGTCCACTTTAGAGGCTAAAAGGGATAGAAAAAAGCATCACAACACCGCGTCAAAAAAAGGGCCACATAAAAGTGCCAGATTGTCGTGCCGGTGAGTGAGGGTGTTTAGGGATGGGCGGGGGGGGGGGGGGGGCTAGTGAGCGGAAGTCCCTGTGTTCCTGTTGCCCAATTAGGGTCGGGTGTCGCTACCACTACTCTCGGTGTCACCCTAGCCATGGTTGACGCAGTTCACTTTATATATGAATGTGCGAAAGCGCAAACACAACAAGCCGTCCAAGCATTCACACCATGTCAACAAAAGCGTTTCGATTGGCACGGTTGCCTTCGCACCCCCCCCCCCCTACCGCCCCCGATCCCTAACTCTAATTTAGCAGACAGCGTCATCGCAGTACATTTTTTTTGTCACCAACATATAGTGAGATAGTGTGGGGGGGGGGGGGGCACACAAGGTACTCGCTCAAAAGGAGCGTGGGTGTGGAGTAAGCGCCAACTCCTGTAGTACATGCAATCGATATACAACGGTGCTTCTTGTTGCGCGATCCCGTTCGCGTGCCGTGGCATCACTCTTACTCTCGATGGTGCTGTGACCGTTGTCGACGTGCTTGGGTTCCGCACCTTCACAATCACTCCTAGCTGTCCCTCTGCTTTCACGAACACCTTATACAAAGAGAACAACAACAAGCAAGCGATAAGCAAATGGGGCGTAAGACATTCAACTCAAGCATCGAAGCCGTGTGTGAGGAAAAGGGCAAACTGAAAAACTGCTATCTTCGCCGCATATTCGGCAACAGACAGCAGCGAGATGCTGCACCGCAATGCATGTGACGAAATAACAATTTCCTCTAAGCTTATCACGGCCAAAGGTGTATTGTTATGTCCTGCTCTAGCTGAGCCACGATGTTGTGCGTGCCCTTCGAATTGATTCCACGCAATATGAACTCCTCTAGGTGCGCGTCAGTTGTCAACATTGTAAGCCGCGGTAGTTGCGGGGAGGTTCACAGGACGCGGCTTCTATTTGGCACTACCGTCACCGTCCGGGTATGGTGTATTGGGACGGGCATGGCATTGCGCTGTAGGTGAGCATGCTGCATCTTCATCTCCCGGCAGCACAACGCCCAATGACATGGTGTCCGCCAACTGTGGCTCGCTGAGGTGCTACCTTATGGGGTTTGAGTTCTCGCTTTGCTGCTGCGGCTTGGGGTTGCCTTGGGATGCCTTTCCTTGTCTCAACCACGGTTGCTGCTCTCCACCAGCAAGCGTCGTCTTCAATTACTACAAAGGGTTCGGAAGGCCCACCACTGGTTACAACGCATCATGTACACGCTCCGTCTCATTGAGGTCCCCCACAAGAGCACCCTATGGTCTGCCTCTTGCAGAGCAGCCAGAACACGACGCCCCTGGAATATCCTCTACAGCACCGGGCCCCCACGGGCACCATCACACAACCCTACATCCCCCACAACCTCAAACGGTTGCACGCCCCGTTCACAAGTAGATGCTTCAATAGAGTCCACCCTCACAGGCTTTCTTGCAGTTTCTCCAAAAATGTTGCCCTGGTTCTCCGACCACAAATTTATTTGGGCTCCTTGTACTCTCGGTGTTCTCTCTTGCTGCCAGTTTTCTCCCACGTGTACCCATTGATAGCTCGCGGCAGGCCGTACCGCTTGATATCCTCTTGGCTATTGGAGGTGTTCTATAGACCATTCCAAACTTGCCGAGGGAGGATCACTGGATTGGGAGATCACACACACTTCGTCACGGTTAGAGGTACAGGACGGATAATTTTATCTCTCCCGTTGACGGCGGCAATGCTCTGCTACCCTGGCATCCTCTTATTCTCTACCCGTGCCTTGGTCAATTCTTCGTGCACCGTCTCAAGTACCTCTGTCTTTTTGTGCACGCGCTCTTGCAGTGCACGATGTTTCTTTGGTGCCTTGTTCTCCCGCCCTTTCTGCGTCTCATTCTCTACCGGCACCTTGGTCAATTCATCTTGCACCCTCTCGAACTCCTCCGTCTCGTTGTGAAGCGCGCTCTTGCAGTGCATCAAGCTTTTGATGTTGCAGCCGCTGTCCGGCAAGTGCCCTCGGCATCTGCAACCACGGCGGCGAGTTGGACCACCTCTCTTTTGGCGATGCTTGCCTCCTTTTGGAGCTGCTTGCTGACTTTCTTCGGCGCCTTTATTTTCCCTTTGGACTTGGCCACCGTGTTCTCTAGCTCGTCCCCTCTTTCCTTTAGCCAATTCATGCCCCACCATGGGTCTAACAAGTCTTGGGATTTCTGATTGTGTAATTGGTCTCGCTCTAGTCTTGCCGCGCGTGGGTTCCCGGGGTGCTCTCGGATAAGCACGTTGTCATGACACCCGTTGGATCCGTTTGAAGATCTTCTTTTAGGCGACCTTCATAATTCCCCACCGTACAGTTGGACGAACTCCCATCCGAGCCTGCGCCACTTGGGGGAGGCCCTCTTGCCGCCAAGGCGCTCGCGCTCTCGTCAGCACAAGCCAAAAAGAAAGAGTCAAAAGGGGACCACAGTACACTATTGCAAGAGACCGCCCCTGGCGACGGCCGGCAAAGTGCTACACCTACGGACCGCACATCCCCTTTGTTCTCCGCCTGCCGCACACCGGACCCCGAATATGTCTGTAAAGTCTACATGACAATGCCCACAACCGAATGAATCGTCCTCCGCACAAGAGGCACTTGTAAGTTGCAGAAAGGCCAAGTTGCAATATTGTATTGAACGACGGTTGCAAAACATAATGTGCCCTCCTCCACTGCCCATGCGTCGATAAAATGAATCTACACTTTCGCATGTCGCCAAGAGCCCTCAAAGCCATGGCAAAGGAAAGGCCAAAGGGTACCCCAGCAATGGAGCAATTGAGGTGCATGGCACCTCCACAGGTGCATCCACAGAGTGCAAGGAACATCTACCGCATGCAACGCTGTTCGCAATGCCTTAGCCCTGCCCGCGTGCACCTGAAAATCCTCCCGAGGTTGCTTGGGCTCGTATGCAACACAAAGCACACAATGAGTGAATATTGCAAGGACGAGCTTTCCAGTTTCAACATATTTGACGTCAACGCAAGTTCGTGCTTTTGAGTATTGAAGCACGTCATGAACAATAGGATAGGGTAGCCCATGGTTATGGACCTTCCAAGCGTTGGTGATTGATCGAGGTGAGCAAAGCCGTCATCGCCAACACTAGTCGATGCAACAAAGTCCACACCAATCCCCGCCATCAAGCACTCAAATGTTACATATGATAGGCCTTCATTGCAAGTTTCTACGCACCTATTGTAGTATGCTCTTTGCAAAGCCCATTCACGATGCATCGTGAGTAGTCGATACCATGTTTGTCAATCTCTATAGTCCAAAACCTTTTTGTCACTGACACAACGGGTTACGGCGTCCCTCTCCCCCTCCCCCCGAAACCCACTCCCCATTTAAGAAATGGACAGGCAAGTGAGCTCCAATTCTTGAACGACTCCACCATGGCTGGCTCTTTGAACATTGGACCTCTTGGCGGACATAAATACCACCACTGCTGCCCCCCCCCCCCCCCTCAATGGAAGTTCCACTTTATTTGCCACCATCTATGACCTTTTTCAAGGCCCCGTCACGGGAGCCAAGGAGGGGGGGGGTCCGGGAAAGGAGCTCCAACGCCCCCCCCCCCCCCCCGCGCAAGCCAACTTTTCCCCACCCTTACGAGCAACCAGTCGCGATGCCACAAAATGGGTCAAAAGAAAGGCGCCGGCGGCGGCACAATCTGAGTTTTGCGTCTTCCGCAATCATCGTCAATCAAGGGTGAGCATCGGGACTTGGGTTCAACGCAGATTAGGGAAGTATTGCAATCTGAAAAGTAAAAAAAAGGTCAAAAACAAGGCAAAAAGCGGGAGCTATGGGTCTCCCACCAAGCGCTCGTGCAGGTGCTATGCGGCACTTTGGTTCCAGTATTTTTGTTTTAGCACAGGGTGATATGTCAAATGTACCGTATGGGGGCGACACTCTAATTCGCTTTAGCTAAGGTACATAAAACCATTGCCCTATGGCATTTTCAGAGAAAGTGCCCTATTAAACCGTAATTTCATGCCATAAATCAGTAAAATTCCTAGTCACTCAACATAGCCAAACTCGTTATCTGCCGTCTGTCTCATGATGAAATACATGTCGCAAAAATTGACGGCCCGACTCGCGTCCGCTGACCCGAGTCCCTTCTAATTACATTGCACTTTCATCGACTTCACTAGAACTATCAAAAATGCTCCAAACCAATAACAAAAGCTAATAGTAAAGCCCTCTGCCACAATTCCCCGCTGATCTGCTGCTACAGACCTGCCGGCGCCTCCAGCGGGGCATTTTCCACCTCTAGGAATTTGAAGGGCTTCTAGAGAGGTACTTTTACCTAGAGGGATTGAGCCTAAGTATGAGGGTAGGACCCCCGTATGCATCACCCCTCTCCTTGAAATGTTTCTATTGCTTTTCAGTAAAGAAACATCCGAGGGGTAAAAGTACACTACGTCCTACCCAAGGATGGGTGATTGTTGCAGTGTTTCAATAAAACACTCTCCCGCGAACATAACTGTCCCTTGGCACAAGACACAAGCAAGGGGAACAAGTACGAAATCCAGCTGGTGCAGGGGATACGTGTATGGTAAAACGTTCCTTAAATAGCTGTATTGCATAGCAAGAAGAAGGCCTCAATCGCCAGGACACATAGTAGGGGGCTTTTTGGTCATTTTCATACATTGAAAATGGTTCCAAGTAAAGTTCTCCTCGTTCATTCTCTTGGAAACCGCCAGGGGGATCACAACCGACCCATGGGACTCTGCGAGTTATCGTCGTCCGGCATTGTTGCGGTCAGAGTCGTTTATGTAGGCAACAACCGTGTCCGGCTTGCTACCAATGAGTCCGGCCCACCATGCCTCTTTATCTTGTTCATGTCCTTCTTGGGGGTCATTCCATCAGCATTTTGATGCCGTTGTGGCGGTGCTCTCGGACTCATGGCGCGACCTGTGAAGGGGATTGAGTTCATTTTGACCTGCATTCCATGGGCTACACGGCCGAGGGCAGAGTTTTTCATTCCCTTCTAAGCTTTTGAAATCACGTTCTTGGGGAGTAGCATCATAAACAAGCAAGTCGTCAATGGAAACCACTGAATTGTTGCTTTCAAGTCATCCCATGATTGGTGTAGAAATCAACTCATGGTACTCCATGGAGATCCATAAAATGAGGTCCTCTGATAATGATACATGCACATTTTAGGGCTGAAAAGTTAGGAGGAGGAGTAAACTTCCAACCCACTCCGTGGTTTACTTTTGATGCAAGGGAATTTGAGTTAAAATGAGGCAAACAAAGGCCCGAACACCCCACAATCTGAGTTGTAGCTCGTCGACAATCGTCCCCAATCATCGGGGCACATTGACACTTGGGTTCGGCAAAGATTAGGGGAGCAATGCGGTCAAAACTAGTCAAAAAGGTCGAAAAGAGGGTAAACTACATGAGTTATGGGTCCCCCCCCAAGGGCCCATGTAGGCTCTACGTGGCGCTTTGGTTCCAATTCAAAATTTGTTGTGAGACCCCACCTTATACTATATTCACCCTTTAGGAGCGACACTCGAGATTGCTTCACGAGCTACACAAAATCATTGACTTATCGCATTTTCAAAGAAATTACCCTCTCCAACCATAAGTTCATGCCGTACATCATTAAAATTTGTAATAAGTCAGAATGTACATAGCCAAATTTGTTATCATCCCTCTTTTTCATGAAGAAATGAATGAATGAATGTAAAACATTACGGCCCGACTGGCGCCAGTTGCCTTGGCGCCGGTTCTTGGTACTTTGATGGTTCAATGAACCTTCGAATTCACTAGAAGTATGAGAAATGTCCCAAAACTAATAATAATGCCTACAAGTGAACTCTTCTGCTGCTATTATGTCCTACTACAGAACTGTTGGCGCCTCTAACGAGGCATTGTCAGCTCTCGGATGCTTGAGGGCTTCGAGGGAGGTACCTTTAGCCCCCGAAATTGAGCCAAAGTATGAGGGACGGGCCCCATCCACATGAATGGAGACAGTTTGGATTCCTTGCCCACTTTAAAGGCCCCCAACAAGGCAACGGTTCTGTTGCTGTTTCGCGCACACGTGAGCACCCAAGACGGCAGTGATTATGCAACTCCTCTTGCTTGTCTCTCCATCTTGCAGGCCCCCCAGACAAGAGGAGCGAAGCTGCCCACGTGTGGGCCGCTAAGACACCACGAGTGAGCCACCATCTTTTGGTTGCCTCTCTCCTTAGGGAGCCGCAAGACACCTCACGTTTCGTAGGCAACGTGCCCCCATGTGCGCCTCCAAAACGGCAATTGTTATATAGCCATCTTTGATTTGCCTCCTTTTTGCAAACCCCCAGATGCTGCAGTTCAGGTTGGGGCTATTGATTTCATCTCCACCCCCGGGCAACCCCAAGACGACAAGGCGTATATAACCATGTTTAATTTCATCTCTACTTGGTGGACCCCGCAGTCATCTTCTGGGCCGCCGAGTGCAAGTGATTTCGGCCACTTTGGCCACATATGGGACACAGCAAGGATTGTGTACCCCCTATTGGCCCCTTAAAGGGACCCCCGCGATGATCGGGGTTATCTAGCCACTTGTCATTATGTCTCTTCTCTCGGAATCCTTAAAATGGCAGGCGCTTTGTTGGCGTTTTGGCTCCTTGTGGCCCCCCCAGATGGCTGCGGTTATATAGCCGTTGTTGGTTCTATCTCCCCCTTGGGACATCTAAGATGCTAGGGGTCTCGTAGCCGGTTAATGCCACCAAGGTTTCTTAGCTCATGTAGCCATTGTTGATTCCGTCTCTACGGTGTCCCCCAAGATGCCATGGGTTATGTAGCTACCTCTGCTTGCATCTTTTTTGGGGGACCCCCAAGACGGCAGTTGTTATGTAGCTGAAGTGCACACAAATGGGCCTCCAAGATGGCAAGCATTGCACGGGCACTTCTGCCTCGGTTTGCACTCCAAGCATCCCCGGTAGGAGCGGCTTTATGCAGCCTCTTTTGATCATCTCCCCGCATTGGGAACCCCAAGGCTCGGAGGGGTTCTGTATCCAAGTACTCCCCACGTGGTCACCCAAAGTGACATTGGTTATGTGGCTACATTGGATGCCGTCTCGTGGGGGAGCCCTGAGTACTCAAAGGATATGTTGCCAATGTGCCCACATGTGCGCCCCAAAGCGGCATGGGGTATGTAGCCAATTTTGCCTCGTCTCCACTCTCGGGAACCCCACGTTGGCACGGTTTATATACCCACCTTTTTTCCCGTCTCCACCTCAAGTACCCCCAAGAGGCCGGGGGTCAATTTTTTGTTTCATTTTTTTTGTGCGGGCTCACGATGCCCATCATTATGAACCAAGTAGCCCACTTGTGGGCCGGCAAACGGCACCGCTTATGTCACCATTTTTCATTCCTATTCCACTTGGAGGACCCCCAGAGAGGAAACCTTATGTACCCATGTTGACAACCCCCCCCCCCTCCTGCATGCTCACACATAGTACATTCACAACAGGGCATTTGCATGGCGAACTATTTCAAGGGGTAGATGACCACACCGCTGCCAATTTGCAGTTCTGGGCCACAACCTCTGGACCTTACAGGAGCACCGCCCACTCCGCTGGCTTTGCAAGGCCCACCGGTTCCACTAGCATCGTCCCGGTTGTTGTCGGGCGGTAGGTTCCACACTCGTGCATGTGCCCGTGAAGTGGGCCGCCCAACCCTCACAGGGAATGCACCTAAATATTGGTGGATCACCACCGCGAGAGACGGGTGAAGGTGGTTGTAGATGATGTGTACGGTGGTGTTGCCCAAGCATCCACACTCACTTGTGAACGATGCCCCAGTCACTGTGTCGCATCATTGTTTGTCCGATATGCCTCATGAGCTAAATACCGCGTAAATATTCCTTTCCATGTGTTCTTCATGTATTGCGTCCGCAATTGAGAATTTATCATTCTACCGCTCATTTCCAAAGGTGAATAACACCATCGCTTTTAACTCCTTGTGCAGTCATGTAGTCTTGCACTAGTTGATTGCACCGTTCCCCAACCTTTAGTGTCCGGTAGTTCTCATCTTCCTGATTAGCCCACATGTGCGCCACCAAAACGGCTAGGGTTACATACCCCCTTTTTAATACGTCTCCACTTCTCGAACCCCCCGACGTGGCAGGGTTTATGAAGCCATGTTTAATTGCATCTCCACCTCGGGACCCCCATGATGCAAAGGGTCGCGTAGGCATTTTGGTTGTCATTTCCACCCACGAGATTTCCAAGACGGTCGGGGTTATTAAGCGAATTTGTCCTCTTTGGGCAGCCAAGTCGGCCAAGGATTATTTAGCCACCTTTGGTTTCTCCTCCACTTTGGGCACCCTTAAAATGGCAAGCGGTTACACAGCGACTTTTGGTTACGTCTTCACCTTCCAGACCCTTGAGGTGGCAGGGGCCGCCTGTTAGCCCACATGTGCGCCGCCAAAAATGGCACCACCGTAGGCAGTTTTCAGTACCTCCCCACTTTAGGTAACCCCAAAACTGCAAGCGTTATTAGCGAATTTGCTCACATGTGGGCCACCAAGACGGTTAGGGTTGGTGTAGCTTTGAACTGCATTCCCACTTAGGGGACCGCCAACAGGGCAGGGGCTACGTAGCCAATCTGTCCACAAGACGGCAAGGGTTCTGCACCCACCTTCTGTCTCTTCTTCCGGGACCCCCAAGCATGGTTGTGTAGCCAGTGGGCCCACATGTGAGCCTCCAAGACTGGAGGTGTTATGTAGCCACCCTTAGTTCGCTCTCCATTTCCGGCATCTTGCAGACCGCCATGCAGCGAATTGGATCATCTCCTCGCTTCACGAATCCCCAAGATGGAACGGGTCACCCACACGTAGGCCCCCAAGACAACACGGCTTAGGCACTTTCGATGCTGTCTCCACTTCCTGAAACCCCGAGGTGCCAAATGTTATGTAGGTAATGTGCCCACATTTGTTCGGAAGACGGCAAGCGGTGTGCACTCACTCTTGGTTCCGTTTGGACTTTTGGGACCCGCACGTGGGTACGGGTTATATACCCTTGATTGAGGCCCTCTCCACTGCGGGAACCTTCAAGCTGGTAGTTGGGACCCATATGAGCCCATTACACCGCACATGGTATATAGGCTTTTTTTTGTTCCATTTTCACTTCGGGGAGCCCCAAGATGATCGGGGGTGAATAACCAAGGAGCTCACACGTGGGCCCGAAGACAATGAGGATTATGTTGCCATTGTTGATTGCTTCCCCACTTACGGGCCGCCCAAGAGGGCAACGGTTTTGTAGCCATTTTCTCCAGACGCGGGCCCCCTGGACGGCACGGGTTATGTGGCCTCTGTTGCCTTTTATCTCCACTTTGTGGACCTCCAAGACGGTAAGAGTTATGTAAACGCTTTTGATGTCGTCTCTACTGTGGTAACCCCCACGATGGCAAGGTCTATCTGGGCAGCTTGCCGCACTGTGCACCCCCAACACAACAACGGGTGTAAATCCATTTTTGGATCTGCGCACTTCGGGGAACCCAATTGTGGTACGGCTTGTGTAGCCGTTGTGCCAAAGGTTGGCCACCCTCGATGCTGCTGGTTTCATCTTCGCCCCGGAGATCCGCAAGATTGCAGGGCTGATGTAGCCAAATAGCCGGCGGGGCGAGCCCCTGGAAGTACACCTCGAATCACCTTTGAGTAATTCAGAGTATGCCTAGGACCATGTTCAACGAACCAATTTTGAAGCTTTTGACAATGCCAACAATCACAAAATGCCATCCAAACATTTAGTGCACGAAGGCAAATTGTGTATGTACATTCCAACACACCAATAGATTGTGGTATGGACATGGATGCCAAGAATCCAACACATAAATGTATGTAAGTGCACCTCGGAGCACTCCGAAGCACTTCAAAGCACCATGAAGCATCTTGACAAGGCAACGATGGCGCACGAATGACAATTTGGTGGAGTAGTTCTGTTGCAGTCATGATGGCTGCCGTAGCGGAAATTGAAGTGCCGAGGATAGAACCATTTTCGGCCAATGTACCACAATACCCGTGATGGACCGAGTAAAGGGCAACGAAGAATAACACCGTCAATGCATGGAGAGTACATTAGACACACCTAGTACCCCGCATAAAACCTACGCATAGATTCTTGTAGCTGCTCCAAATACAATCTCTTTCACTACGGGCTGCCGCACCTGCGCCGCCCTGCTCACCCGTCAGCATGTTCTCCGCACCCGGCCACGCTGGCCTCTATCCCCCTGGCGCCATGCGTAGCGTCGTGACTACCGTTTCCCACGTGTGTGGCCACCAAGGGGAGCGCTCCACCCGGCATCGGCAGGTTCAGGGGTCCACAATGAGCCGCATGTCCGGGGCAAGGAGGTGGTGGGCAGTCCAGTGCCGCACACCCCGTTCCACGGTGTGGTGAAGGAACACAAACTCCGAGACGCCCAGCTCGGCATACTGAGCTACGAGGAGGGCGGCCGGTGTTTTTGTGTGCTGTGGGGTCTCCCACCCCTCTCTCGGGAGGATCATGGTGTGTGGGGCCGTTGAAATTGTTTTGTATACCACTTTGCGAATGTGGGCTGTGGTTTTCCGTGTGGTGGGTCGGGGACCCCTATCCTCCATCGGACCCCAAGCAGGACCATAGCATGATCCGATATGGGCATTTGTATGGTGTCATAGTAGGTCCAGGGTATGTTCGGTATTTGTTGCCGTATCAAGATGGCGTCTAGGCGACGTGGGCGTCCATGCCTAGGGATGCGGGTATAGTATTGCCGGGGGTCCGGGGGTTGGCTGCTAGCGTGCAAGGGGTCCAGGAACACTCCGCTGGCCAAGTCTTCCTGCCACGGGCGTGTCGGGTTGGGTGACCAAATGTCATCGTTGTAGTCCCCCATAATGATGTCGTATGGTCTCAGGGACTGCAGGAATGGGTCTACCTCCTGTTTGTCCTGTTGGCTGAATTTGGAGTACACACACGCAATGGTGCGGCGGGTGCTGTTTGGGAGCTGTCTCCTGATGGCCCCTCCCAATCCGTCGGGGGAGTATAACGTTTCGATTATGTGAGGGACCACAGCGTTGCGGACAATGAAAGCTATCCGCGGTTCGTTCCCAGGCGCAGCGTAGCACTTGTAGTCGTTGTTGAGTGCTGTTGTGGCCGCCTCTGGTTTAGGGAAACCTGGGTGATACTCCTGGATGCCGCATAGGTCGATACGGCACGGGCTGATTAGGTGGAGGGTGTTGGCCCACCGTTGTAGGCTGACGGATCCCTGTGCTCCTTGTATGTTCCAGGAGGCCAGTTTCATGTCGTGGTCCTTCGCGGTGGTTGCGTCTTCTAGACTGTCATACCGTCGATTGGTGTTGACCACCAGGTGTTGTGCATACTCCTCAATGTCCAGCAACGGTATGGGGGGTCCCCGCACATCCCGGCATCCCTGCCGGAGCTGATATATCCTACGGTGCGCGGGGTTGGGGTGCACATCTCCGCATTGGAGGACCCAGTTGGTGTTATACCGCGTGTTATATGGGCTGGTTACCGTGGTGATCGTGACAGGTGCATGGTAGCGGCATGGCGCTGCCGTGATTGGGGCGGTCGGGGTGTGGAAGAAACAGACGATATAGAGGAGGAGTAGGCCTGGCCGCCATATACGGTAACTATGGGGGTTGGGGCCCCGTGCGTAACCGTGCCGGTGCCGTAACGGCGGGGTATATCGTCTGCGGACTCTCCGGTTCACGGGGAGCAGATACAACGGCCCCTCAGTATGGGTGGGGGCCAGGAGTAGGAGGAGGGCCATAATGGCGATGCAGGGCATGAGGAACAGGCAACTCACTTTTTCCCTTTGCCCTGCGGGTTTTTTGGCGGCCCCTTTCCTTTCCCCTTGTGTCTGTTGTCCACAGTGAAGGCAGCCGTACTGTCTGCTTGTTGTGTGGGTTGCGGCGATGCAGGCCATGCCTTCTTCTTTTTTGGTGGTGGCGTTGTTTTTGTGGGCGTAATCTGTGGTGTCTTGTTGTGGGCCTTGGTTTTCTGTGCTGGGTGTGGCTGCCGTGCGTGTGGTGTGGTTAATTTCGCCGGGTTGTCTGGTTGCTGGGCGGGGGTTTCATCCGTGTCCATGGTGGCCATATGTGGGTGGGTGTCTGATGGGGTGTCGTCGTTGGTGGCATGGCCGAGTTCATTCAGGATGGCCTCGTCCCAGTCAGCCACGTTGATGGGTCCTGGTTCTGCGAAAAGCTGCTTTTCCCTCTTGATTTCCTTGATGACGCGTTCAGTCATCATGTCTGAGCCCAGTTGCTTCCCTGCCTTCATTCGTCTCTTGAAGGCCGCGTCGTCGCCCGTTTCCTGCGGCATTTTGTGCGCGAGCATCTGGTCGATGCGCTCTGCCGCTTGTGTGTCCGTGTTGTCATCTCCCAGCGTGATGTGGACGTATTCACCGGGTGCCACTCCGATGTATTGTCCGGCACTGAGGGCCACTGCCGTGGCGTGCTGGTATTGGAGGGACGCGTAGGTGCAGCCCGCGTCGCTCCACATGTTGGGTTCCGGCTTCAAGCTGGTCCAGCATCCAAAGAATGATGCCACGACTTTCGCCGTGTCGTCTCCTGCGCCCTGTGTCCACCCTACGAACACCGTCGTGGTGTCGTGTCTTTGGCATCTTGCCGCGCCTCAAGGCCCCGCGCACGGTTGGTACACTGGGGAGTAGGTGAACAACACCCACAATCCATGCTTCAACCCTGCATCCATCAGAGCTTGCTGCGCCGGCAACACGACATGTCACAGCCGCGATCCTTCTGGCAGGCGTGGCATGTGTCACTGTCCAGACTGGATGGAGTCGTGCTATCCCCTTTCCAGGTGTCTCAACCAACCCGGCACCAGAGTAGAACTTGCCCATAAACCTTGTGCTTTGGGTGCACAGGTCTGTTTCCTCGGACTTTGTCCAGAAACCAGCCTCATTGTCCGCCTTTCTTGTGTATGCCACCAAGTTCTTGAGCAAGCCCTTGTCGTCGGAGGCACCCACCAGCCTAACCCAGTTGTTGTCTCCCATCGCAACGGACTTGACTCTGACTGTGCCCATCCCCAGTTGCTTGGCTAATTTTGCCATGCTGTCAGCAAGTACAAGGTTGGCTGACGTCCAGCTTGGGTTTCTCAGTCCTTGTGGCTGCCTGCCGTCTGGGACGCCATTGACCGTTCTAAGTGTGCCAGAGTTCTTCATCCGTGCGAAGAATCCGGCATCGGACATGTAGTGCTCGACATTGAAAGCAAGCAAACGGCTTAGCAGTGGTGCACTTGTTCCATACAGCTCACTCTCAAAATCACCAACCCAGCACTCGAAGTCCGGCCGTATAGTCTCGCCGTAGTCCACTCTGTCAATTGTGACGTGTATGGCCTCTTTCCAGTCCTCACACATGTCCCTAAGCATGTCGTTAATCTCACTCTCAGACTCAATCACGGCGTTGCCTTTGAACGACTGCCAGGTCGCCTTGTAGTTGCCAGCGCACAAACTATGTAGTTTCTTGGAGGTTAGCTGCTCTGTGG
This sequence comes from Eutreptiella sp. 'Long Island Sound 2002', assembly GCA_964036045.1. Taxonomy (NCBI): domain Eukaryota; phylum Euglenozoa; class Euglenophyceae; order Eutreptiales; family Eutreptiaceae; genus Eutreptiella; species Eutreptiella sp. 'Long Island Sound 2002'. The sequence continues at coordinate 162,110,359 of OZ038380.1, forward strand.
TAAAGATCCGAGCCATCTTGACCTCCGGCTTTATAACTTTGCGTGAAACCCCTGGCTTTTCACCTTGAAGCTGCACGGTGAATTTCTTTGGATCTCTCCAGCCTCCAGTTCTTGCGATTCGCGCAGTCCGTACTCTATTTTCGAGTTTTTCCCTCAAGCTTTCCTCATTGCCAAGTAGAACCTCTCTAGCATTCATGCCGGCCATGGATTCTGCCTCCCTCGCTGTATGTGGCACCTTATCGCAATCTGAAAGTGCGCTCTTGTCGAGAAATTCAAACGCTGTCCAGTCCCAAGGTAGGATCCCAGCGTACGAGTAATCTCGAAATTTTTCTGCTGTTAAGTGGGTTAAATGGCCGGCGCGGATGAAGGGGAGCCGGTCGTCATCGCGTCCATCCCTCCTTGCAATTTTCTCGAACCTAGGCCTTGCTAAGGAAGCGGACAAAGCCCTGAGATGAGTGAGGGCGTAGCTGTTGAAATGTTCAATGCTTTTGTCTAGATTTCCCGGCAGTTGCCTTTGGGACTTCGCCGCGGCCAGCACTGCTACCTGGTGAAAATCGAAGCTGTCTGTGCCAAGCGCCTGTATGGATCTTGACAGTCCATACGCTGCAACTAGGCTCTCATCCGCAACATCCTGGTAGGCCTTCACAAGCTGTTTTGGAAGCTGTTTTCCGAAGTCGGGAGAGCTGCCAGTCTTTAGTGAATGCTCCAACGCTGATGTGGCCGTTTTTAGCGCCAGGGCTGTTTCTGTGGCACCGCTCAGTTTGAAATCGCCCACCCTATGCATCAGCCTGTACGTGACTAGGGGGCTCGCCGAGGACGGCGACAAATGACTAAACAGAAGTATGTTTAGTGCAGCTGAGGCTGTCTTCATTGCATCCAGGAGCTCAGGCCTCGTGTAGGCGTACGCCACTCCCTGTCTGGCAAAGCTAACCATTTCTCGGTCAACTACAAACTTGCCCAGCCCCGCCACAGTGCCTTGGTAATCAACAAACCTGGCCGAGGCAGCAAGTGCCTTCACAAGCAGCTTTACTCTCATAGCACGTGAAATTGACTGGAGCCTATTCGCTTCCACGGGCCAACTAGTGTCAACGTCCTCCACAAGCTCCGCCCATGTGTCCGTGAATGTAGTCTGTGCTTCAGGCTTAGTTGCAGCATTGGCGCAATCATCTGGTTTTATCCCGCGCACCATGCTCAAGCAGTCCTTCACCAGCGCCGCTATCTCGGGCTCGAGAAACACTGGTCCCGTTGGAACTCGCGCAGTGATTTTTGCTGGCAGTTCCTCCATCATTTTCTCTAGCGAATCGAAGTCAAACCCTGTATCGTGAATGGCCTGCATATTGGCAAGCGCCCTCCTTTCAGCAGTTCCTGCCGAGCAACGCCTCATCTGGTCCATCAAGCGCATGCATGCCACAACGCGTGCTGCCTTCTGGCCAAGTACTGCCATGTCCTCTAGCGCAAGCGTGTCCACGCGCTCAAGTATTGCACCGAGAGCTCTTTCGCTTAGATTGTGCTCATGCGGAATTGCAGCGAGACTGCTTCTGACCAGGTCGAGTGCCTCACGGAGTATCGCTCTTGGCTGGGAGAACTCCGTCCCGCACAAAGAGCCCATAGCCAGCTCATCCCTTGCAAAGTCGGGGTGCGCCACCTCTCGGGCACTCTCGCGCCTCCACTGAGCTAGGTGCACTAGCATTGACAGCCATCCAAGCCCTTGGGGGCGCCCCGCAAAGGCCTTTAAAAAGCCAATGTCGTCACCAGTTGCCAGCTTCTCAGCACAGCTGACGTCATCGGCACCAAAGTCGACTTGCGGCATCCATTCTGACTCGCACGCAATTGTCTGAAAATCCTTCATTCCGCTCTCTACCCATTGCTTTCTCGAACACGAGGCACTGATAGCAGAGTAAAGATGCTGCTTTCGAGCGCTCTTCGCCACTAGCGCAGCAACGTAAGCAATCGTTGACTTGGTGGCAGGGACGCCGCATGCCCTTGCAGCAACTGTATTCTTGAGCGTGTCGCCAAGAACACGAAGCCGCTTTTCGACATACGCCATATTGACAGGTCTCCTGCAATAAGACCGAGTGTCCAACAAAAATAGACACTCAGAAAGTGACTAACACCATATCCACGCTCCCCATAACAAACAACGACCCACCACTACACACGGCACGACGGATACTGTCTGCTATAGCGCACGCGGCGCGACCACCACGACCCACGCGCGCAAAGACAGCGACCACCGCAGGCTGGTCGGAAACCACGGACCCAAAAACACGGTTACGGGAGTACGGGGAAATACAAGAGCAACACATACGGAGACAAATCGGCAAACTGCGCCGGGCGGCAGTGCACAAATCGGGCTATTTTTATAAAATGGTCAAGAGATGGCGCACTGGACTCATAGCCCAGGACACACCGCAGCCCCCAATAGGAGGAACACAGTACGTACTCAACCACTTTGCGGGCGACCCAACATACGACGAAGACGCGTGCCGGCAACTCATACGGAAACATGTACGGCGCCGCACGTGGAACACAACGACCCCCACATACGAGCAATACATGCAGTGCCTACGGGCACCAAAGAACAAATCTGCCGGACCTGACGGTGTCCCCCCACACCTGCTCCGGCACCTACCGGACCACGTGCAGCGGCAACTATACGAGGCAATCGTTGCGGTCTGGAACGGACAGCACATCCCAGTGGCTTGGCCGCGGTCCAGGGTAGTGCTCATCTATAAAAAGAAGGATCCCCAGGACCCACGAAACTACCGGCCAATCTACGTATCCACGGCCATATATAGTATACTCACACGCCTCCTCCTGACGCGTATATCGGGAGCCATGACCCCGGGACTATTGGACATACAACACGGCGCCACACAGGGCCGAAACACCACAACGTTGGCCACAAAACTATTAAACGACCTGCACGTTGAGGACGGGTACGTGGCCCTACTTGATGTGGCCAAAGCTTTTCCATCAGTCCCCCGACCCATGCTGACTGGGATCGTCAAGGAGGCAGGGGCACCAGAGAACATCATACGGATGTTGGGGGAAATATACCAGCATACACCAGCCGTGCTAACCCTACACGGAAAAGACCTACCCATACGGCCCACCAGGGGTATGAAGGAGGGGTTCCCCCTCTCCCCAATGCTATTCCTCCTATACTACGACATACTATTACGTGAAACCATGGAACGATGCCCGGGAGCCCGACTGTACGTGTTCGTTGACGACATAGCTGTGCGTGCGCCCACGAGGGAAGCATTGCTGCACACCCTCGATACCCTCCACGACGTGGCCCACACAATGGGATTACGCTTCAACAAGGACAAAACTGAAGTGTGCCACTGGGCCAAGGACTACGACCTAACGCCCATCACGTGGCGGCATCAGCTCATCCCCGTGCGGCCACCTATAATGACATACCTGGGGCATATGCTAGCCCACCCCACACAAGAAGACACAACATGGGACATGGTCACAACACAACTACACCACGACGTAGCGGCGTACAGGACCCTGCCGCTCAACGCCTACGAAAAGCTGGCCATCATCAACGCCGTCCTTATCCCCCGATGGACGTACAGGGGACTGTTCCTCGGAAATAGGACGCGAATGGCGTACTGGGACGACATACTGCTGCAGTTCATCAAGGATACACCCGGGGTAGAACAACAAATGAACAAACACCGGCTGACTACCAACCTCAGTCACGGGGGACTTGGCCTACGCCAGCTGTGGTGGTCCTACATCACCCGGTGGGTCACAATTGGCCAACAAGAACTGCAGCGCACCGGCCCTACACAACAACTCACCGCAACCCAATATAAATACATAGACGCCATTCGAGCCCTAGGGGGCACGGTGGGACAGCGTATATCCCAACCCCGACAACACCGACCCTTGTCCGAGGGACTCTACGACTCGGAGAGCTCAAAAGAGGACCAGGAGACGCATGCAGGGAAGACACGGCCAGCTACCAACCGCATAGACTACAGCTGGATGAACCCCCCAGAGGAGCCAACCCCTGAGGAAACCCATGAGGTTTGCCAGGCACTCCCCCACCAGCAAAAACTACACGGAATCACCATACACTACACAGGAGAACCCACCACCACCCGGTGGTACACAGACGGGTCGAAACGACACGGACGAGCGGGAGGGGGCATCTACAACGGAACATACCGTGCGGCCTTCCGGGTGCACGGGCCACAACAGGTTTATCGGGCCGAAACGATCGCTTGCGCCTTAGCCTCAGAACTGGCCAAGCCGGGAGACGACATTATACTAGACAACCAGAGTGTGGTGAAGGCCACACCTATAAAACGCAAAGGAGTGGTCAAGGACCAGGACTACCGCGACATAGGGTACCTCAACTCCACCACGAAACGACTGACGATCCGATGGACACCAGGGCACCGCAAACTAGAACAAGCCACCACGTATAAAGACTACCAGGACATACAGGGGAACAACCACTTAGACGTCCTCGCCAATATGGGCGACAACCTGCCCATGGATTCCCAACAACCACAACCCCATGATATTGTCATCACAGGACAGATCATGCCCACGCCTGCCAAGGCATGGATCATGCAAGTGCGTAGACAAAAACAAACACCAGACGTACACTGGGTGAGCTGGCTCCCCATGAAGCATTACAGACGAAACGCGTGGACACCCTGGCTGTGGGGGCAAGTGCGATGGTGGGGAATGGGCGCCCCCTGGGAACGGACACCCCGCCTCTGCTCCCAATGTGGCCACCAACACGGAGCATCGGTACAGTCAAAACTGGCTTACTGTCCTGCCTGGAGCGACTTCTGGGACCTATGGCGCAAGAGCTGGACTGATTGGACCCCATACACGCACCAATGGCTGCAAGCGGCCGACAACCAAGAACCGTGGCTTTGTGTCAGGCTGCTCATACCACTGTCCCTCGTAGACGCCATACCCACTGCGGAACGAGACAAACTGCGAACGGAGGTGGGCCTGTTCCAGTTTCGCATGATACAGTCCGTCCAAACACTAAGACGAAAGTACGCCGACCCAACACCACAACAACCACCGTCGCCCCTGTGGCTCACCAAATTCATGGCACAGGCACTTCCGCCACGAGAAACGCCCCAAAACCTACGGAACCAAGTCGGGGCGCCCACGTGGTGCGGCGCGAAACGCAAACGTAAGGCCGAGGACGCAACGGCTGACCCAATCGACCCCGGCCAATGGTTACAAGATGCACGCAACGCGGGCGATAGTGAAGCAGTGGCATGGTTCGTCGCGCGAGCCACTAACACAGGGGCAGACGACCACATAAAGAAACGTCAGCGCCTCAACGTTGACACACAGCGGTGGGAACAGTACAAGACAACCACAGACAGGCTGGCAAACGAACACGCACAGCAAGCACGGGACATATACCACAAAGCACACATGGAGGCGATGGCACGACAACACCTGCGCACGCTACACATGGGCTACACCAACGCACTGACGTCAAAAACCTACTACCACAGGCTTGTCGTAAAACTAGTCGACCAACAGAGACAAACACAACGACTGCACGACACACATGCACACCTGTACCAAATACGTAGGCAATGGTACGAACAAGCGAAGGAAGACACAAGGTTGTGGTACACTGACGCAAAACTGCTACTGATGGTCAATGACCGCTACTGGAGGCTGAGTGCAGGCACTGCCAAGCTACTTGACCTGCACCATCAACAAGCGACCTACATGTGGCAGCAGCAGACACACCTGACTGCCATGGCACAGTACTACCAAGACGCCTGCAAACACAAGACATCACAATACTGGCAAACAACCCGACCAGCCCGACAGACGATATACCTGATACGGAAGCGGCCGCGGGAGTACTGGGACCCCACCTTGTGGGAAGTCCCGTTACAACCACTACCGAAACGCCACAAAACGCACTGGGACCCGAATGAGTGGGAAATACCACTGACATGACTACACCAACCTCAATGGGAAACCATGGGGGCACAGTCACGAGCTGCAGCCCGTATGCATACCCTGGCTTCGCCGAAATCTGTATCTTACTTCGAACTTGGTCCACCGTGACCCCTGGCACTTGTGAACTGGCCTTTTTGATCAAAAAAAAAAAGATCATGGTGTGTGGGGCCATGCACTGCGCCGCATCTGCCACGAGCGCCACCGTCTGATCTCACAGCTCGGCTTCGTGGTGGGTGGCCACGAGGAAGTGTTGTTATGGCCCGTGCTCACTAGTGGCCACCAGTCGCCCGATACAGCTTCTCCAAGGCACTGCCCATCTTTGCCGGCGGTGGGCAGGCGTCCGTGCAATCCCGCACCCATGCAAGCGCCCGCGGGAGTTGCCTTCCTACCGCCCCCTGCTAGACAATGGCCCGCACAGCCGGCAATTCCCTCCGGAGGACCTAGGCAATAGGGTCCTACCAGGGTGGCGGCCTTTCGCGCACCCGACTGAAGGGAAACCACGACGACGTGGGTGGTGAGGGTCTCCGCATCGAGCGCAAGCACCACCCGCCCATCCTAATACACGGCCGTGCCACGCGGGGCGGTGAAGGCGTGTCCTCAAACACCACCGACCATCACCCAACCCCCCAGGACCAAAATGGTCACCAGGCAAGGGCCGGGGCCTGACCGCCGCGGCTGCATCTCCACGGCCACCAGCTGGTCATAGCCCGGGGTTAGCACTTCGAAGTACACCTCGAATCACCTTGGAGTAATTCAGAGTATGCCTAGGACCATGTCCAACGAACCAATTTTGAAGCTTTTGACAATGCCAACAATCACAACATTCCTGCCAAACATTCGGTGCACGAAGGCAAATTGTGTATGTACATTCCAACACACCAATAGATTGTGGTATGGGCATGGATGCCAAGAATCCAACACATAAATGTATGCAAGTGCACCTCGGAGCACTTCGAAGCACTTCAAAGCACCATGAAGCATCTTGATAAGGCAACGATGGCGCACAAATGAGAATTTAGTGGAGTAGTTCTGTTTGAGTCATGATGGCTGCCGTAGCGGAAATTGAAGTGCCCAGGATAGAACCATTTGTCGGCCAATGTACCACAATACCCGTGATGGACCGAGTAAAGGCCACCGAAGAATAACACTGTTAACAGATGGAGAGTACATTAGACACACCTAGTACCCCGTATAAAATCTACGCATAGATTCTTGTAGCTGCTCCAAATACAATCTCTTTCACTACCGGCCGCCACACCTGCACCGCCCTGCTCACCCGTCAGCATGTCCTCCGCGCCCGGCCACGCTGGCCTTTATCCCCCCGGCGCCATGCGCAGCGTACTAACCACCGTTTCCCACGTGTGTGGCCACCAAGGGGAGCGGCCACCCGGCATCGGCAGGTTCAGGGGGTGCACAATCAGCCGCATTTCCAGGGCAAGGATGAGTCTTGTGCCGCACACCCCATTCCAGTGTGTGGTGCAGGAACACAAACTCTGAGACGCCTAGCTCAGCATACTGAGCTACGAGGAGGGCGGCCGGTTTTTTTGTGTGCTGTGGGCCCTCCCACCCCTCCACTGCGCCGCATCCGCCACCAGCGCCACCGTCTGCTCTCACCGCTCGGCCTCGTGGTCGGTGGCCACGAGGAAGTGTCGTTGTGGCCCGTGCTCACTAGTGGCCACCGGTGGACCGATACAGCTTCTCCAAGGCACTGCCCATCTTTGCCGGCGGCGGCGGAGGCGTGCGTGCAATCCCGGACCCATGGAAGCGCCCCCGGGAGCTGCCTTCCTACCGCCCCATACCAAACAGTGGCCCGCAGATCCGGCAAGTCTCTCCAGAGGACCCAGGCAATAGGGTCCTACCAGGGTGGCGGCCTTTCGGCGCCCCATTGAAGGGAAACCATGACGACGTGCGTGGTCAGGGGCTCCGCAGTCAGCGCAAGCACCACCCGCCCATCCTAATACACGGCCGTGCCACGCGGGGCGGTGAAGGCGTGTCCTCAAACACCACCGATCATCACCCAGCCCCCCAGGACCAAAATGGTCACCAGGCAAGGGCCGGGGCCTGACCGCCGCGGCTGCATCTCCACGGCCGCCAGCTGGTCATAGCCCAGGGTTAGCACCTCGAAGTACACCTCGAATGACCTTGGAGTAATTCAGAGTATTCCTAGGACCATGTTCAACGAACCAATTTTGAAGCTTTTGACAATGCCAACAATCACAAAATTCCTGCCAAACATTCGATGCACGAAGGCAAATTGTGTATGTACATTCCAACACACCAATAGATTGTGGTATGGGCATGGATGCCAAGAATCCAACACATAAATGTATGTAAGTGCACCTCGGAGCACTTCGAAGCACTTCAAAGCACCATGAAGCATCTTGACAAGGCAACGATGGCGCACAAATGAGAATTTAGTGGAGTAGTTCTGTTTGAGTCATGATGGCTGCCGTAGCGGAAATTGAAGTGCCGAGGATAGAACCATTTGTCGGCCAATGTACCACAATACCCGTGATGGACCGAGTAAAGGCCACCGAAGAATAACACCGTCAATGGATGGAGAGTACATTAGACACACCTAGTACCCCGTATAAAATCTACGCATAGATTCTTGTAGCTGCTCCAAATACAATCTCTTTCACTACGGGCTGCCGCACCTGCGCCGCCCTGCTCACCCGTCAGCATGTTCTCCACATTTTGTTCCGTCCCCACGTCGGGTACCCTCAAGGTAACAGGGGTTGTGTGGCCGATTTGCCGCCATTCGGGCCCTCAAAATGGCAAGGCCTTTGTCACCCTTTTTGATTGCGTCCCCTTTGTGGGGAACCCCAAGATAATAGCGTTTGTTTACCCAATTGGTCGACACCTAGGTGCGTAAGATAGCAAGCGTGATGTAGCCAGTTTTTGATTTTGTACCATTTAGGGGACCCCCAAGACGGTTTGGCCAGCCGGGTTAGTATAGCTTTTTTTCATTTCTTTGGGGATCACCAAGGCAGCAAGCTTTCTTACACGGCTGAGCATTACCAGGTCCTATTTGGTGTCCGTGCCCAATAATATGGACATCATGGGGTCTATGTACAATATTTATGTGGCACGTCCGTGGACTCCAAGAAGGGATTGGCAAGCACATCCGGCTGTGGAGTGGCCAAGGTTCAACGCCCTTTATAGGGCCTCACGGAACCACATGCGGTCAGAACAATGCCCAGCGTAGCAGAGTATGTTTTGCCTTGGTTACCAAGAAGGAGAGAGAGAGAGAGAGAGAGATAGAGAGAGAGAGAGAGAGAGAGAGAGAGAGAGAGAGAGAGAGAGCCAAACACACACACAGAGAGAGAGAGACAGAGGGGGAGGGAGGGAGGCACGGAGGGAGGGAGGGAGAGCGTCCTAAATATGCACAGCTTATCTCTCCCAGGGCGACATGCTGTGATTGCTCTCTACACTACGGTGTGTACAGCCGACGGCTCGCTAAAGGAGCGTTGAATTTCGTGGACACCAAGAAAGCGGGAACCAAGGAGAGAAATTTCAAAACCCGCGCCCGCGCCCGCGCCCGGGAGTTGCTACTATCAGGTGCTTGTACCAATGGCCTTCTTGCCGTTAGTGGTGGTGGGAAGAGTGACGAGGTTGGCGGATTGTTGGCCTGCGGGGGGGGGGGGGGCTCAAGAAAAGCAAGGCACGCAATACATAATGGGAACTAATGTAGGGTTCCAGTCCATGAGTACGAGCGTGTCTGGTGATGTTCACAAGCCTGATGGCGCAGCGGATTTAGTTTGAGGACCTACCTTGTGTGATGGGGCCCTTGTTGCCGTGGGAGCATGTGGAGACCATGACGGAGGTGCATGACCTAGACGTAGATCATGGGCGTTGTAGAAACGAGGTAATGGGTTTTTAAGCTGGAGTGTTGTTGATGGTTCCTGGGGCGGAACGTGGCTCCTCGGGCCTGTTTGCCTAGGAATTCCAAGGGGGGCGGGGGGGGGGGGGGGCATTTGCCGCCATGAGTCTCTGAATTTGGACGTAGGGAGACGCGTAGCGGTAGGGGCAGCGTGCAGGTGGGGGACTAAATGTGTACACTATGACAGGGGATGCTCCGTCTGAGGTGATGTAAGGGCCCTTGGTGTAGAAAAAAACTTTCTCCATGGCTGGGCTAGCGATGGTGGTTCGGGACGTGGGGACGGGGGGGTGATTGTTTTGAATATGCGTGCGAGGGCCTCTTTTCCGCCTTCGAGGCCGTCATGAGTTGCCCCCCCCCCCAAAAAAAAAAAGGCTAGGTCAGGGGCCATGGCCTAATAAAGCTGCAGGGGTACTGGAGGGTAGGTGAATTTGCGTAACTCACCTTTGGTACGCGGGCTCATAAGCCATGTGTGCATCGGAGGTGCAAGCATAGCACTCCAGCCAACCATGTGTGAAAATAGGGTCCTAAAGGCTAGACACATTGCCACCGACGATCCATGGGATGTGTGGAATCACATTGTGGGCATCGCCTCTCCGAACGGGCCCGATAAGGCGACAAGACATGGAGGCTTTTGGCTCCTACAACCCACTTGACCGCGGAAGAGCTAAACTAGGAGAACGAACTGATCTAATGAAATCTCAGCTGCACCTGTATCTCTTTCTGGTCATATTCTGTGTACAGCCCCCTCCGTTGGGCTCCACTAAATTTTCAAATGCATTGCACATCATCGACCGTGACCGTGTGGCGCTTTGGGTACTTGAGGGGGTGGCTCGTGTGACAAAGGCATTTAGCGATCTAGTGTGCACTTTTGTTACCATGAATGCTCACGTGGCATTTGACCTAGCCCGCACCTACGGTGAAGGCACAGTCCTCTAGAAAGTCTAGAACCACCCTCTTCCATGTTCATTGTGAGGACATTGACGACGGGGGAAAGGGGGTAGGCAGCAGATGCCAGCGTACAAATCCAACCACCTAGCTGTTACCCACACAATACAACACGTCCCGTGAAGTCCATGCTTAGAAGATAGCTGCTAGCACGGACAAAAGCCCAAAACTCTGCGTCAACGCTGCTATAATGGGGACAGGGAATGGCAAGGACCCAAGCTGTCCCATCAGGCCACATAGAGACTTCCGCCGAACCTATCATTGGGTCATGCCAGTACCCGTCTTAGTAAATCTACAACGCGTCATAACACTCTCCATGTTCGAATGCCGAAATCACATTCACACAACACTAGGATTGAAACCCGAGGTGGCTTCGGTTCCCCTTTGCAATGGAAAACAAAGACTTGTGCTCTCGCTTCGGCGTACTATGACCCGCAGGGAGCGGTAGAGGGGAATAGGGGGGGGGGGGGGCAGGACACGGAGTGGCGGAGCCAACTGGGAAGGGGGGGTGCGGCGGCTTCAATGCATGCGGGAGGCGGCGGGAGGGGGGGTACAGAAGAAAAGTGCGATGGCCGTCAATGATACAAAACGTCGTATTGTGCACGGAAAAGCAAAGAAGTGCAGATTTGTTGCCCGGATGACTAATGCCTCGTCCACTGAGTCAACCGTGGTTGAACCGAACAAAAACTTCCTAGGCGATTCTGAGAGCGCACCCCACTCGAAGCCTTTGCGGCCCAAAGGAATGGCATCTTCCAGCCAGTACTTGGGGTGATTCTACAAATGCATTCTAAAGCCACTGTCCCTGTCAGAGGTCACGGCTCTGTTGATCTAGCAGTTGCTTTGTTGCGTGCCCTCACCGTTGAGGTAGTGCAGAGAACAATGAAAAGTTTTATACCCTCATGAAGGTGGAAAAGCTATCAAGTTGAGGAATCCATCTCAGCATCCGCGGTCTTTGTCCATGGTTGACATGCCGTGCGGGAGTCTTGCGTAGACTAACATGTTTCTCCGTACGGCCTTGTGTATGCACTCCGGTTGGTCGTTTGCAATGGGGCTGGCCTATAAGCGAGCGTGCGTATTTGTTCTTTTTTCGTTAGTTCCGAGGCGGTCATTCCAAGCTTGGCTAAATGTGCGTTAAAGCTGTCAATTTGAGACTTCATTAATAGCAAAACGTCGGGTGGCGTGAGATGATGTGTAGAAGTAAACAGCCTGATACTTGTAGACCTCATGTGGGATACCATGCCAGTCAACGGTGGGTATTTGTCCGCTTTAACGCAAGGAAACACCCAAGTGGGCCAACCCACCATACGGTGTCGTTATGTTTTTCCTACATTCATGTCCCAATCAAGGCACCGGGCGAGACAATCGAATAATTCAAAGACGACGCATATGTACTCTTGCTAACGACTCCGGGAGGTGATATCTTCCGTGATCGCGTGGATGCTTTTGTCTAGCCCCTCGTTCGGTTTTGTATCTAGGAATTAGAACACGACATTGAAGTAAAGAATATACAAAAGGGGGACGAGAGGTCACCCTTGTCGTGCCCCTTGCCGTTGATTGTGACATGGCGACTGGGTCCGTGCAACACAGCACAGAATCATGTAGCCCTTTTGCGGGTGCTAGAACTTTCTAGGCATGAGGGGGGGGGGCAGCGGATGTTGGAACTTTGCGGTATTGAAGACGGGTTGTACCGCATCTTTGGGGTAATTTGGTGGGCGGACATCTCGAAACTTTGGATTGAACACAGGTGGCTTGCTGGGCACCTCTCTCAAGTGTGGCTAGTCGTGGCATGGTCTTCTGCCAATTGCTAATCGTAAGCATCGGCATATAGCCCGCCGATGGGACACAACAATTGCTTCGGCGGACGGTCTTCACACAGAAGTATCCACAAGGCCTTCAGCGGCAACAAGTCGAAGGCCTTATTGAAGTCTATGTACAAATGGTACAAGCGCGCTATGCTCTGCAGAGTTCTTGTGATCACATCATAGACGGGACTGCCCGTCTCTTGTCCTACCCGAGGCCCGTACGTTGGCACCAATGGAGTAGACTATGTGCTTTGGTCTTGCGTGTTAGAAGCCGGCACCGCCAAACCGCAGCCGGCTTGACCAAGGTTTGGGTTACGCATCCAGGTCTATAGTTGGAGTCCTCTTAGCAATCACCTTTTTTGTACAACAGGCAAAGCGTTGTACTAGACCAAGTTTGAGGAGCTCCACTGATGAAAATGAAGCGAACAAACCATTGCAGCACCTAGTGCAATGCTTTCTATGCCCCCCCCCCCCCCCATAGTTGACCCCACACACGCCAAACGGGTGGACTGTGCCGCCCCACTGGTATCGGCATTTCGGATTGCAAACGGGTTTAGGAAATATGTGTACGTCTTCAAAATCAGTCTTGGAGAGCTACAACCCTGGACTTAGGGAGGGGGTCCGCAACCAGCAAGTCTTTTTCTGATTGACCAACGAAGATCGGTGGCCATTGTTCTTTGCACTAGCTCGACGTTGTAACCCATATTCGTCAGCAGCTTGCCGGTGTTCTCATAATAGCGAATATATTACTCTCGATTTGCGCGGCTCTCGGCAATCGACATTGTCCACCAGGATATCCAACTTGACTAAGAAGAGTAGGACGGATGACCAACTCAGTATGGACAATACTTTGTTGTGCAGGTAGCATCGAAATAAACGACGTGAGCTCTTGAGGAAGTGGCAGGTTGCCTCCTAGTGTCCAGGTTTTTGGAAGGAGCCCAACAGGCCCCGAACCGAGGCGACACTGCCAGTCATGCTCAACTCTGACTGTGACTTACCCTTGGGGGACACACATAGCTTTGCGGCACGGCTTGCGACGGACTCTGGAAAACTGCTTGCCGTGACTCCAGGAATGTGCATGGTTGGAAGCTCTGGACTTCTTCGTGTAACCCTTGCCTACTTGGTGCTCCAATGGTGGACCCGTTTACAAAGCCACTTGTTTTCGCGTTTGCTCAACTTGTGGGAAGAGCTTGGGTTTTGTTGCCATGAAAATGTCGGCGGATACTTTGCGTAGAAGGGGGGCTCCAGCAAGGGGAAACGGCGGGCTGGGTGTCCCATGTGTGGCATGTGCGACTCATTCACAGAGGGACTGTCGGGGAGCGTCCACGGCGGCTGCTCGGAACAGTGCAAGCGCTACTTGTGGGGCAGAGGAGAATCATCATCCGACGTGTGAGGGACAAAACCCCGGGATGGGCAATTGGTGCCGGACATGACACGGGTCCGACAAGGATAGAAAACAGCAGCCGAGTACAACTTGTCTGCTTGTAGCGATTTTTCAGGGCTGGGGGTCGGGTTGCGGGGACGGTGGGCAATTGTGTGAGGCTTAGGAGATAGAATCCTAGAGGAAGATAGCATAGGCCCTTGGGCTACCGGGGTCGCAACCCCGTACATGTGGGGGATGTTGTGGTGGGCTATGCCGGGTGTGTTTATGGGTTTGGCCGGGATGAGGGACATTGCTTAGGATCTTGGTTGTTAGCCTCTTTATGCCGGGTCTGAGGAATTATTTGGGTTTAGATTTTGCTTTCTGCAGTCAGTAGGGGCTCGCAGGCACGATACACAAAAGCTAAGGGGGGGGGGGGGGCACCGCTTTGCAACTTCGCCCCTTTGCTCCCGGTGCCCTCCTCCATCAAGTCTGGTTTCGGCATTAGAATGTGTCTGGGCTTGTTGGTTGCCATTGGGATGGTATTGCGAGAAGGGTCACAGACACCATGGTTGGTTGAGTTAGATGTCTTTTACTAGGTGTATTCGGGCCATGCGCGCGACGGCGTGTACATTTGGATTAACTATTCGGGCCGTGCGCGTCGGACTTTGGATGCGCGCAGAGCCCCGCATACCGGATCCGCCGGCAAAACAACTACCATCCCAGCAAGCATCACCACAAGCCTCTACGCCGGGCATCGGCAGCAACCCTTGATCTGCAACGCCACTTGCGTCCGCCCTCTATGCGTGGTGCGGTGTATAGCTGCCTACAAATTTATGATGCCGCGTTTCATCCCGCCTTGGAGCCACCCCTGCACCTCTCCGCAACGCCGCACCGCCTTGGTAATGGAATGTTCCGTTGCTAGCGTGGCACTGAAATCTGCGGTGGCCCCGAGGCCCGGAGGATCTCGTGAGCTTGGCATGTGACGCAACAAGCCACCCAACGAGTGTTCCACGGGGAGGGGGGGGGTGTACTTCTAGATGGTGTGGAGCTGTGCCGCCGGAGCCTGGGTAACCAGCTTGGAGCAGAATACCTCCGTCCACTGCTTCCCGGCTGCACGCGCAGACGTGGCACATAGCTCGTAGTCACCGGGAGGGAGATTCAGGGTGACATTCAGGACCGCGTGGCGGAAATCGTTCCTCAACTATCTATTACCTCTACGTACTCTTTGCCCCCAAGGCAAGCACGGACCCAAAGTGCCACGTGTGTACTCCCCCCACGGCGCTCTCGTCAAAACTCGGCGGGTAGAGTATTTTCGGCTCCTTGCCAGACCTATAGTTGCACATCTCCCCGGCTCTCTGATACACACGGTTTCGGACGAAAATTCTGCGTGTGCTTCAGCACCCCTCGATGTCATCGTCCGAGAATACCAAGCTGTCAAGAGGAGTTCCTCCAGGGGGAGAGCGAGGGGGCCATGGAGAGGAGGGATTACCCACTCCTCGGGCACAGGAGCACTGGGGCCCGGAGGCTCCCAAGTCCAGACCCAGCGGACCCCGGCACGGGTGAGCCGGGGGGCGCGCCGCATGGAGCGGTGAGGGGCGCCCAGGAGCGTACCGCCTCCTGTCCCAAACCACACGGCGGGCGATGCAGCCGGAGTCTGCAAGATCCAGGTCCCATGGAATGGGACCCACGTCGGCGTTGTCAACCCAGATGGCCGTCCGCGCTCATAAGCCGTGCGGATGTACGATGGCTGCGACGGAGGCGAGTTGGGCGGCAGACGTGGAGCTGGTGCGAGTGGATGGAGCGGTGGGAGTGGAAGAACTGGCACAGGCACTGCAAAGGCTGCAGCTGGCGCAGTCGCTGGAGGAGAAGCCCAACGGCGAGGCACACTCTTCTTCTTAACCATATTGCTGACAAGAAAAAGAAAAAAAAAGGGTGAAAAGAACAGGTTCTGCAAGCCAGAGTGAGTGGTTTGACAAGTTTGAAACAAGTCCTGTCCAATATCTGAAGCGCGCACCTGCGCGTTGTCTGGAACCAGGGGGGAAAGAAAGAAGTACAAAAAAAGGGACTGACTTGATAACTCTGCTTTTTGTTGACACACATTTGGTACATTTGGTACAGGTACACATTGGGGCTAGTCACCGTTGTCATGTCCACAACAAAGCAAAACCAAGTGATTACCAGCCTTGTTCCACGGAATCAATAAAAAAACCAAAAATGTGAAATGTTTCTCACGCTTCAAGACATGGTTAACCAAGCAGATGAGGGTCTTGCCTGCAGTGGCGTAGCATATGAGGATGGTGGGGGAATTATGCAAGGCCGGGGGATGTTCGGCAGTGTGGGTGTCAACTCGTGCACCACATCTTTGGCCTCCCATGGGCACACTCAGCGAGTGTGCACAACTGTGAGGGCGCACTGGAGAGGTGCGTCAAATTGTACGACTAAAACGGCACCTTTTCCATCAGATCATGTAACACAACGTGCCTACTTTTCAAATGGATGCCGCAGTCCCTTTTTCATCATCGTGTGCACTTGGCATTGATAGCTTGCCTAGTGAATGTTTAGAAACATTTGCTAGTCAACTCATTGGCTCTGCACACCTTTTTGCGGGCCCATCATCTATATTGACCGCGAATGTGATTTGCATAGCTATCGGGTGCGGGGCCTAGTGGTGGGTCACGGGGTGCAGTCGTGGTGCGCGGTGGCCGGGCTCGCAAACCAACACCGAGCCGAGTTAGAGGGCTTGGTGTGGGCAGCGCGATGTCACAGCATCATATGATTTCGATAGTAAAAGAATTCTTTACGCGTGTGATTTTGTTTGCGCGTATGGGAGTACATGCTTACACCACCTCCTGGGAAAGGAAGTTGCGCGATCTGACGATTGTTTTGTCAGGGGGATATACGGAAAAAACAAATTCTGGACGTACAAGAAACGTGGTTCCAAAGTGCAACAAACGGGTGTCGTGGGCGGGGCCCACTCCTCTAGCAGAAGCGCCGAGGCCTTGGACAATGTAGGCAAAACATTGCACCCACGTTAGCCAGCAATATGCCCCCTCAAAGAACGGCTCTTTACCCACCCCCGGTCGTGCATGCCACTGCAAGAAACCCACTAGTTTTCCATTTCAATGACTTTGCTTCACCGGCGTCACAACTATCCTCATCCAAGTTACCAACATTTGGACGCAAGCGTAAGGATGCGAAGTAATCCCTTGTTTGTGCTCAAACAATTGTTTGCCTTTCACTTTCAGGCGGTTTTCTGTCCGTATGAGTTACATGAATTGTCCAGATTTGGTGCAGTGTGTTCCTTCCCCCTTGGCAAACCTATGTGCACCCCACCGTAACCATTCTCCCCAAAGGAAAATGCGTGCCACCCGGTCGAGAGTAGAGTTGCGGCTAAGCATTCCAGCACACCAGCTCTGCAGGGTGACACGATGGGTCACTCTTGACTGGGGTAGTGTCGACATCACGCTCCGGCGCGCACGTCAGCAGGGGGTGGACCAACGGTCCTCGCAGATGTGTGGTGCGCTGTGCAACCAAGTGAGGATGAGATCCGGCGATGCGCAACACAACCGGGTATGTTTGGCAGAGTGCAGCCGACGCAATGGCAACTCTGACCAGCAACACTCTATGTGTGGTGCATGCCCAATGCCCTGGTGGGTTGGTGTGAGGCTGGAGACACCCCGCGATAGCTGCCGCATAACAGCTACTACATTGGGGAGACGTGACAGCTTCTTGGAGGGAACGGACGTGACCTGGATAGTCTATGCACGCTCGCCGCACTGGGAAGCATTCAACCAGCCATGGTCTTCTTGATTATGCCTCCTGTGGGTAAACCCCCTCCGACACGCCAAGACACGCCCGGTGAACTACCGAATGCCCGGCAGCCAACGCCCCGGTATGGTAAGGGTAGATGGGACAACATGCTGCTAGAAACCCCTTGCGCACGTAGTCGCCCATAGCGAGGAGTATTTTGGCCCTCAACATGATAGAGGGGGTGACAGTGGCTCCCACCCCGTAACCGCCACCATGTAAGATACAACAAAGTAGTCCATACTTGTCACCCAATGGCGATATAGAAAACCGCGGACACGAAAGACAAGCTGACAAGCGGCCTCACTCCCTTACCCATACGCTCAAAACCTCCGAACCACTCCACACAGGCATTCTCAACTTACCACAAAGCATTGCACTTGGCTAATACCACCTCCTTAGCAATTAAAGGATTCCCAGAACATGCGCCCTTCAGGAGCTCACAACTCGCGGAAAGGTATATACAATGTAGTACTCGTGAGGGCTTGACTCCATTATTGTGGGGATACGTTAGCAATTGCCACAGCCGCTGCAACAAACTGTCCACATCATCCTCACTAACAACGGCCTGCTTGGCTGGCATATTGTCTTGGATGCGCCCAAAACATGGGATGCGCCAAACATGACCCAACCCTGCACTCAGCACTTTGCAAACCACCAATCTTGCGTCGAGACTAGCCTCGTAAACAAGCGGAGGGGTTTCTCAAACGTCCCCATGGCGGTACCGCCAAGTTGGCCGCAAGCCCGACGAGGCTCTATCCATCTTAACCCAAATACTTATGGCGTGTAGATGGAAAATCTGTGGGGCGCTGAACCAGAGCACAAAGTGTTTCTGGTTGCGGGTGACACTATCTCGGCACACGCCCCAAAGTCCCCCCCTTCACAACCAAATGCGGTGTCCCAATATCAGTGGGTGCCAGAATCATCCGAACCCTTGAGTCCTCCAAAGCAAACCCTGGCACTGCCATATGGCCCAGGGTGTCCCGTCCTCGTGGCAGCACATCTTGCATATGGATTGCATATGCTGATCGGGGTACATCTTGCAAGCCGCCGCCCACCAGTGTTTCATCAACCTAGTAGGTAAACCTAGTAGTAAACGTAGGAGGAACGGTGTGAGGTGCCATGTTTTGGCCTCAGAGAAGAAAGCGGATTTTCCCTTGACGGCTGCCTGACGAACTTTGCGTAGGTTGCGTTGTGCCTTTTTCAATGTGCTTTTGGCCTTGTGTTCGGTCCACAATACGATGAAAGAGTCATCCACTCGTGCCACCCTTGCCCCCGAGCAAAGCCGGAACTACATTTAGATTGCAACCGGCTATTTGCTCGTTGCCCCATTTGGTAGAGTCATTTCTGGAAATCTTCATGGGATGGCCTACTGCTTTTAGTGCACCTGGTGTCCATGCCATCCTAGTGGGCAACATTTCTCACATGTAACAACACAAAGCAATTGATGTGGTGTCTTTTTGCTATTAGCCCTTTCTCATTCCATTCGTGCGGCTGGATCTCTTGCACCCGCTGGCACTGTGTTTGCACCGATTTTCACCGTACCCCTATAATGGGTCACATACATTATTGGCATGATGCGAGGTATCGGGGGTGGCAACATTCGATTATTTCTCCGGGGGGTAGGTGTTTCTCAACCGCTATGTATTCACGTCCATGAGAGGTTTTTTCGACAACGTGGGCTATTCATGGCCATGATGTAGTATGGGGCCGTCCTCACCATCATGCTGGAGCTTGATGGCTCTCCACCTCTGAGCTGCGACCTGCAGGACGTTCACCCGCTCTTGCTCGTTGAGCCACCTCTTGGTGTCCTTAAGGGTCGTGATCTTCCCCTCCTTGGCTACTGTGAAGTCCAGCTCTTGGAGCACTTCCGGTCGTTGGAAGCGGAACCGCTTGACGACGTACTTCTCCGCTTGGGCGGGGTCCCTATCTTCAGTGATGGTCAGTCCTGGTCGTCCAGCTTCTCCCGGTAGCGGTCGAGGTTGAGGGGATTACTGTTGTGCGTGGGGGGCCGGATGTCCTTCAAGACCTCCTAGATGGCGGCGTCAGTGGCTCTGCAAACCATGAAGGCAGGCCGGGGGGACGGCCTTGTTTCCCATCGGCGTCCTTCGCCTGTTCCCACGGCTGCCACGTGCATCTTCTCGGCGTCCGTGACTCTTCGACTCTTCTTCGGCTCTTCTACGTAAGCCTCCCCAAGGAACACTCCTCCGCTTCTTGGTCGTGACGGCTCCTGTTGGCCCCGTCTCATGGCTCTCCCCGAGGTGGTGTGATCCCGAAGCCCTTCAAGGGTTCTCCATCATTTCCTTCGAGGTCTGATTTCATTTCCACCTCGGGCACTTCGTCCCTCAACAGATTGATGTTCTGGTTGCCGAATGCTTTTTTTGATTTTCTGAGTAGCAGAAAACCACAATGCTTTTCCCAGAACAAACGATGAGTTTCCAAGTAGTAGAGCAATGATGGGCACCAAAACACCAGATCGAAACAAGTCAAAAATGTCTCCTTTCGAATCACAGCATAAGTAGCAAACAGGGGCTGCAAAGGATAGTGCAAGCTTATATGCAAAGCATGAATGGTTTACAAACAAAGCAAATGCTTTTTATGTGAAAACTGACAACAATCTGGCCCATTAGATAATGATAAGCACTTTGTGTGGACATTTTTGGTTGCAATGGAGTTGGTTAGGAATATAGGGCAAGTAGGATGGGCCAAACACAGGACATCGCTTGGCCAGCTTGGCCACACGTCTCATGTGTGCGGTTGGGGGTCATCTTCAATTAGCGGCAGACATTTTGGGGCAAAAAGGTAGGGCCAATCACAAAGAGGCCCTCAAGCCTAGGCAAGGATTGGAGAGGCCCTCTTTGCCGTGTGGTGAACTGCACCAGGGCGGGGAGCCAGGTCCTTCGCTCTATGCCAATATGCACAAGAGCAGGCACTCCGGGTTTTGAGGTTTTTTGTGCTAGAGGGTGTCTAGGTTCTTTTTTTCTTTGTCGCTGTAGTTTGCCAAAGACATTGCACATCCCCACCGCAGTGTGTGCGCTAGGCAGTCTGTTTTGTCTCGCGCGATGGACATTTGTGTTGATGAAGTGCCTCCATTAGGGTAGCCGTCTCCATGTAGTACAAGGGCACGTTCATGGCTTCGGCTTAGGCGGCACAAAAGTCATGGGAGGATGTTCCACAGACGGATCCGCAAGTTCATAGCCGGCGGATGCTGGTGGCCCGCTTGACCGCATGGCACGCAACGAGGTCTAGTTCCGGGGACGCGGCCAATCCCTTGAAGACTTAAATAAGCAGTGCTTGACTACAACACCATTCATCTCGTAATCATTCTTGTGAAGGGATTAGAAAGGCGACATGTATAGCTCACACTTGCCCCTCTTGCCCTCCACTAACTTGGACCTGAGTGGCATGCAACCGGCAACTACATACTTCTTAACTTCGCAATCATCGGGTATGCACCAACAGACCAGCAATCTTCCAAACGGCGACGAATGATAGACCAAATCATGTTGGAAAAAGTGGCATCTCCTGCAGTTGCATACCCTCTAGGAGGTGCTAATGTGCACGTAAGCCCTGTGAGGGACCCGGACCTCCAATTCCCAAATTTTGTCAAGGAAAAAGTGCCAATGGGAATCCTGCAAAAAAGTGGCTAATCTTTGGTACTTTCCACAAAAAAGGCAAAAGCTGGAGGACAAGAAAACGTGCTGGAAATTTTTTTTCGGGGGGTTGAGCGGTACGAAGCTAATGCAGAATCTGATTGTTTTTATGAACCCGTAATGTACCGTTCTTGATGAATTTCGAACAAAGTTTTGATCGAAATCCGTCAAAACTTACCTCTCAGGAGCTTGACTTTACGAGGTACCTCGGCTAGCTAGAAGGAAAGGTAGGTGTGTAATCACAATTGAACTTTTGTTTTTGTTCTTGTATAGAATAATTCAGAGCGCCCTAATGCTCAATCTAAAATTACCATTGCAAACAAGACCACAACCTTAATACACTTTTCTCTTGCCTGCAAGGTGCCACTAAAAAGGTTTTGCGTCACTATATTTCAAAAACAACGAACTGCACCGTCAAAGCACTGTGAAAAAAGATCTGCATCGACGTCGATCAACTTCTTTATCGACGTCGATCGAACGCTTTTTTTCAAAAATCCTCATGCCAAACCTCTTGCAATTAGGAAGGACACTTCTCACAAGGCTGCAGAGCAAGAAGAAACATGGACATACGGACAATGGTGCGACCGGAACAGCAATGTTGGTTGGTGCCCAACCAGCGCTCGACGTTGCATGCACAAGAAGAATCAAGAGAACCAAGTACTGCAATGATGACGAAGTCCACACTGGTATTCCTCCCCGTATCGGAAAGACATACAGCAGGTGAGGAGGAAGCAAGTTGCCGGGCTGTGTGACCAGTTTTACGGTGCTATACAGCCTTTCCCCTTACCCCTTACCAAGTACGTAGACCACACACCAAAAATTGGACGCTTTGCCGCTTCAAAAAAGGTCTTTCCTTCTAAAGCAAACAGAGCAGTCTAGGGTGCAGGAAGAAGACAATATGAAAGCAGGTACTATCGAAGACAGCTTGGAAACCTACAAGGTAACCTGGCGAGTTATCACCTGGGAACAACACTGGACACAATGTCGCTACAACACGCCCAATCCGAATTGGTTTCACACCTTGCAAACCATCAATTTCAGTTGACACGGGAACTTCTTCACTCTGAATGTTGCTTAGGGTGGTGGCAGCGGGCGAAATCGTCTTTTCTCTACAACAAGCTTACATCTAGCAATCATATCAATTTTTTGCTGGGCATTGTGGAGGACACATTTAAATGAAAATTGCTTTGCCAACGGTTTTCGGTCATAAAGGAGTCCCCGCCTCTTTTGCCGAATTTCTTGAAGTTTGAGACACAATTCTCAGCGATGAGACATTTCGACAAAAGCAAGTGAACATCCAACACAAGATGATTGCAAGCCTGGTGAGGCAGTTGGTAATATGACGAACGTAATGGACACCGGAGAACGAGTTCTATCACGGAACCGACCGTAGGCATTCATTGCAACTTGTTGTCAGCCGGCTACACAACCTTACAGCCCTTCCCGCCCCCCGCAACAGCGGCAGGTGCACCACTGCTAAGGCCGCGTTTTCCTTCGTGAGGATCACCAGCAACCTTGTGTGGCCTTTTCGCGCAAGTGGCGCTAGTCTCGTTATGATGTTTACACAAGTACAATCATGCGAACCGGCACGCCACATATCTGGCCTTCCTGTGTTTCATACCCATGGCAATGTACCGTCCATGTCTCGTGTCATGCCAGTGTCAAAAGCTTTTGGAGGATACCACAAGGAACAAGCAATACCCGCAGAATATAAATACATTAAAACCAGTAGCATGCCCTTTCTTATCGCCCTTTTGAAACCACAGCACTAGGCGAAGACCCCAATCTCTAGGGTTCGCAATCTTTACATTGGGAGAATCCGTGATCGCGAAGAAGGTATCCCATAATTGGATGCTCAAAATGCACATAACCCCAACGCCCTGCGAAGGGCACCGCGAAGGTGTTCCACCCCATATTTTTTTTGTAGCCTAATACCAACGCTTGACAGACCGCTTCAGATGTGACGATCAATTTTGGCGATACCCCGAAAGGCACCGGAAACCAAAATAGATGACAGCCGTTTTCTTTTTCGAGACAAGTACAAACCAGATTTGTTGTTGAAATGCCAGCCCTCATTCCTTGTGCTCGTCCCTCACCCAAAATAGTAATATCAATAACGAACTCATCCAACGTAAAGGGCATTGATTCCACAAGAGAAAGCAAAACATGGACAGTACCCAATTATGGCCAAGCATGCTCGTAGGCAAATTAACAACAGCTCAAGAATCGACAGTTCCCTCAAAATAGTAACACACGGCGATGCTGCAATTTCAACCCAAGTGGATGGTATTAGCTTCGGACCGATGTGAGAAAAAAGCCATCAAGCGTCGCTATTCCATGCAGAGCTACAAAGCACGTATATGTTGGAAGAGCATGAGGGTCATCATCGCCGGTTGCACAAATAACCGAACATATGCAATCGCAAAGCGCAATTAGTGGGCACCATAGTACACTTTGACCGAACTTCACCTGTACGTTCAGCTATCTAAGAATTAAACAAACCATCCGCTTGCTTCCTCGTTCGAACTCGCAACCAACCATCCATCTGTGGTTTTGCAATGCCAAATCATTCTATCATCCAAAAGATTCAAAAGGTGATGACCCATGTGGTTGTGAAGAGCTGCAGTAGTGTTAATCTTTCAAATCAGCTCTGTTGTGCTTGACGCCATACACACAACGAGACAGCTATGCAGACATGCAGAGAACAGTACACCTTGGGTTGCTGAGGCCATAGAGATCATCAATCGTCCAGGACTTCTCTGTTTCACGGGCTTTCAATCTTATTGAGGATAAATGCCGTGTGCACACACATGCATGACTGTGGCTCGTTGGTTAATGTATAATGGAGTCTCGGTGAAGGGGTGTGAGAGCAAGAGGGAGGGGTCTAGGCGGTTTGTTAACTTATAGGGTCCCCCTCGGTGGGGGACCCGTATCAAAAAGTGTACCCCCCCCCCCTTGTGGTACTTGCACAATACCCACATAACCATGTATGCATCATTGTCCTTACAGGAAGCATGCGGCAGAATGGGGCGACAAGAGAGGTGCAAGATACGGGACATGGGCTCCCTCCCACCCTAGTTCCTGCAGTCTAGGGATTGACATTTTACCCGAAATCCACCGAAAACCCGTAGACATCTTGCACGAGCCCCCACCAGAGTCCACATCATGTGCCACCAGTGTGCAGGAAATTGGCGGAGGCCCCTGTTGGAGAAAACTAGGCTAGCTTAGAAAAACAGACACACAAATGAGATAATACAAAGATCCTGAACACATGTCCCAAGGGGTCTGCATGCGCTGGCACGCAATGGCATATAACCTGGGTGGGTCGGTGGGGCTGCGGTCCCCCCCAACAAACGAAAAGACACTAATAAACAAGACGGAAATTTGCAAAAGCACACACCTCGCCCACGCCTCGAACTCCATTTCTTGGCGAAAACTACAAATTGAGAAAACCAGGCTAGCTGAAAAAATCAGACACAAAACAAGAAAACACCAGCACCATCATTTACACCCACAGGCCCTTCCTCTTCCAAGGGCTACAGCCCTTAGTGAGTGACACGGAACAGCCGAGGGCTACGTGTCGAATCCAACCGCTTTTTGGATAGCATTATGTTGATCTGCTGCCTGTAGTAGTGTCGATGCGCTGCAAGACATTGAACATGGCACGCCCCCGTTTGACCAAGAAATCCGGTATACCGGGGTAGCTTGCCTTCAGGCGGTTTAGAGTAGTGTGCCGAGTCTTGTTTTCCAGGTCTACAAAAGATGCACGCGGCTGGGGCACGCATGAGCCCATGGGAGCTCACAACTCACTTGGGCATTCGTGGATTCGCGAGAGCACACAAGACCATAGAGGAATGTATATGATCACATGGATACAGAGGGGCGGCGCAGGGTGGGTAAGAGGGTGGCATATAGGGCCGCACAGGCATGACAGAGACACACGCGCGAGCAGGTGCACAGAGATGCAAACCGGGCCGCTCTAGAACACATTGGAGTACACGTGGGCTCAATGGGTCGCCACCAGTTTGCGCTTACACGGGGGCCTCAGATACCATGGCATGCCCACTAGGTAAAACGTTCCAGGAATTTTACTACCAAATGATTTCACACCGTCCAGATGGAAATCATGTGAATGAGGGATGGATATTACAGAGGGCCAGCACATGACAACTAGTAGCCACCGACAAAAAAGGCAAGCCCGCAGCACAAGCCATGCAAAACCACCCACCGAAGGCCATGTTTCGGGTGGCCGGTTGGTACATTACAAAGTACCATTTTTGTGGTGTTTTTTGGTGTTTTTTGCAATGCATTTCACCCAAAATGGGGCTTATTGCATGTTTCGTGGGTAATGTGTGTTTTTTTTGGGGGGGGGTCGGCAGAGTCTAATTAAAGATTGGCCCCAAACATTTTGCCCCCCGGCCACGGAATTGCTCATTTAAGTGAAAAATTTTGTTTTGTCCTCACTTGCTTTGGAAAGATTTCTTCATTTGACTTGCACCTTAATGTTCATTTCGGATGAATTTTGTTTATTCGTGGTTGTGATTTGGATACTATTATTTTATTTTCACCTTTGCATGGATGTTACACAACATGGACCTAAGGGAGCCAGCAAGTGTGTGCACAACATGGAGCCCACATAAATCATTTACGACAAATTGTTTCATTGTGCGAAGGCGCATCTGCCCTGTTGCCATTGAAATAGGACAATACAGTTGAACTGCATCATGTGATAGGTTAGGGCAGCATATGAACATTAAAAGTCCGGGCGCCACTCGCTACTTTGTGCCCGCGGCCGATCTGGCTGTTGTCTCCAGCAGTACCACTGCCCCCCCCCCCCCCAACCCTCGCCCCCCTCTTCATCCTCCGCCCCTCTCTCTTCTCGTTCCTCCTCCTCCTCTTCTCTCCTTCTCTTTGTTGACTTGGTTGTTCCGTCGGGGTTCGAAACTTTGAGCGCAGCAAAGCCACACTTGCAGCAGTGGTGGCATGTGCCACATGCCGTGGAGGTCCCTTTGGAACAATGCTTTTCAACGTTGAAACCCCCTTACTAGGGCTAACCCATGAAGAGCCACAAGTTGAAATTTGGTTGGCCTTCGGTGTTGTATGCCGTAGTTCCTTGCTCTTCACTCGTGCAGTGGCGCACTGGTGGACTTGCATTTCTGCATGCAGCCACTTTTCATTGAGGGAGTGCCTTGTCTTGTTTGTATTGTGTTGCTGCTGTGCCCCGGCACCTATGCACATGCCGCTCTGTGTGCATGA
The DNA here is from genome assembly GCA_964036045.1 of Eutreptiella sp. 'Long Island Sound 2002'. Lineage (NCBI taxonomy): Eukaryota > Euglenozoa > Euglenophyceae > Eutreptiales > Eutreptiaceae > Eutreptiella > Eutreptiella sp. 'Long Island Sound 2002'. Next base: position 162,137,047 of record OZ038380.1, read on the forward strand.
TTCACTATCCCTACAAATGCACCAGGCCAGTCACTTCGGTGTGTTTTGGTCGATGAAGTCCGTGGAAACCAAACCGGACAGTTCGGGGTCTTTTGTGACAACCACACACCTATCCACAGGCCACAAGACCGTTGGTGCCGACCCTTTCGAACTGTGGGCTCATCACCTCAACTGTTCAAGGACATACCCACAACGTGCAAACACACTAACTCGGCTCCAGCATGAACGTAGTCGGCCTTCCAGCTTGCAGTGGGCCAAAGAATTGTTTATTTCAGTCAAAATTTTTGTTTTTTCCCCACGTGCTTTGGAAAGATTCCTTCATTTGACTTTCACCGTAGTGGTCATTTTGGATGAATTTTCTTTATTTGTACTTGTGATTTGGATACTATTATTTTATTTTCACTTTTGCATGGATGTTACACAACATGGACATAAGGGAACCAACAAGTGTGTGCACAACATGGAGCCCACATAAATCATTGACGACAAATTGTTTCATTGTGCGCAGGCGCATCTGCCCCGTTGCCGGTGAAACAGGACAATACAGTTGAACTGCATAATGTGATAGGTTAGGGCAGCATATGAACATTAAAAGTCCGGAGGCCACTCGCTACTTTGTGCCCCGCGGACGTGCGGCCGATCATGCTCTTGTCCCCGGCAGTACCACTTCCCCCCCCCCCCCCAACCCTCGCCCCCCCTCTTCATCCTCTGCCCCTCTCTCTTCTCGTTCCTCCTCCTCCTCTTCTCTCCTCCTCTTTGTTGACTTGGTTGTTCCTTCGGGGTTCGAATCTTGAGCGCCGCAAACCCACACTTGAAGCAGTGATGGCATGTGCCACATGCCGCGGAGGTCCCTTTGGAACGATGCTTTTCGACGTTGAACCCCCCTAACCAGGGCGGATCCATGACGAACCACAAGTTGAGGTTTGGTTGGCCTTCGGTGTTGTATGCCGTAGTTCCTTGCTCTTCAATCGTGCAGTGGCGCACTGGTGAACTTGCATTTGTGCATGCAGCCACTTTTCATCGAGGGAGTTCCTTGTCTTGTTTGTATTGTCTTGCTGCTGTGCCCCGGCACCTATGCACATGCCGCTCTGTGTGCATGATTCGCTATCCCTACAAATGCACCAAGCCAGTCACTTCGGTGTATTTTGGTCGATGTAGTCCGTGGAAACCAAACCGGACAATTCGGGGTCTTTTGTGGCAACCACACACCTATCCACAGGCCACAAGACCGTTGGTGGCGACCCTTTCGAACTGTGTGCTCATCACCTCAACCATTCAAGGACATACCCACGACGTGGAAACACACCAAGTCGGCTCGAGCATGAACGCAGTCGCCCTTCCGGTTTGCAGTGGGCCTCACCGGGGTCCGCCACTTCACGGGTGCCCTCAAAAGCTTAGGAGCCTTTCGTCGGAGCTTGCAAAGCAGAGCTATAAGGTTGCCGAGGAGCCAGCTCTCGAGGCCGTCACCGAGCAAGGCGAGCGCCTGTGGCTGTTGATCCGGCTCCGGCATCAGCCCTGGGTCCACCGCTCCCGGCAGCCAACGAGGCTCACTCAGCTAGGCGCTGTCCAACTGAGCATCTGCCCAGTACAGCCGAAGCCCACCAGAGTTGGGCATGACTGCCCAACGGCCGACGGGCTCCAGCTGGCGCCCGGGCCCGAAGAGGGCATGGACGGGCAGGTGGGAGCGGAGGAAGGGGATGCGGGTGTTGGTGAGGGGAGGAGGGATGCGGGGAGGCGGAGTGCCCGAGAAGGAGAGCGGAGAATTGTAGACGGACTCAAGAGTAGATGCAGGAGGTGGGGATGCAAGAGATGCACCGGAAGTAGAAGAAGAAGAAGAAGTAGGAGGTGGCATCGGCGGCGGCGCCAGAGCCGCGGGGAGCGGCACGTTTGCCAACTGAGGCGGCGGTGGCATGTCCTTGTTACCTACAGAATGTGGTGTCAGTGGAGAATCACACGGCACCAGAACATGCTGCTTGTGCGGTATGAACCCTCGTTCACCATGTACCTTTGTACTTTTATGATCGATTTTCATGCATACATAGATGCTAACCTGAATCGCTCCTTTCCCGCCTTTGTCTGTCTCTCCACATACAAATTGTAAGTGCACACACGGAGCTTACCAATAAAACGATAATTTGTGCCCCATTTATAGTGAACCTTGCGATCTAGCGCACTTGTTTTGCAAACGGAGCGACACCGTTTGTGAGATTTTTCTCGTTTAACCCGTAGATTCTTCTTGCGAGCCCTCCCATATACAGTGATGATATGAATTATCCCGTCCCTCCATGGGGATGGTCTAACTTGACTCGGAAATCTGAACATTCTCTCTTGAGAATTTCTCGCAATCCATCTCTCGGTCAATAGCGAACTTCGGGGAATTGCGTCCAAATCCACATGCTCGGACATTCATAGGAGGTGAAAGGGTTATTTGTGCCGTCAAAAGCACCCCGGCTGATTCTCCAAGCAGTTTCTATCTGGAAAGCCGGAGGTGGGAAGATAGCATCAAATTCGGCTTCGGAGATGTTCCTATCAAGTCCCATCTGCAGAACTTAACCATCGAAAAAGGGTTCAATTTTCTTTGCGCCTTTCCCAGTCTCCACCCGCACCATGAGGTCATTGATGAAGGCCCGTGCCGTAAATGCTGGGGATAATCAAGTACGCATCATTCTCCTTGCACGAAGCATGCACCAGAATGGGGCGGCAAGAGAAGTGCAAGATACGGGACATGGGCTCCCACCCACCCTAGTTCCTACAATCTAGGGATTGACATTTTACCCGAAATCCACCGAAAACCCGTAGACATCTTGCACGAGCCCCCACCAGAGTCCACATTATCTGCCACCAGTGTGCAAGAAATTGGCGGAGGCCCCTGTTTGGGAAAACTAGGCTAGCTTAGAAAAAACAGACACACAAAGCAGATAAATGCAAAGATCCTAAACATGTGTCCCGATGGGTCTTGCATGCGCTGGCACGCAATGGCATACAACCTTGGTTGGTCGGTGGGGCTGCGGTCCCCCCCAGCAAACGAAAAAACACTAATAAATAGGACGGAAATCTGCAGAAGCATACACCTCGTCCATGCCTCAAACTTCATTGCTTGGTGAAAACTACAAATTGAGAAGACCAGGCTAGCTGAAAAAACCAGACACAAAACAAGAAAACATCAGCACCATCATTTACACCCACAGGCCCTTCCTCCCTTGAGGGCTACCACCCTTAGTGAGTGCCACGGAACAGCAGGGGGCTACGTGTCGAATCCAACCGCTGTTGGACAGCATTATGTTGATCTGATGCCTCTAGTAGCGTCGTTGCGCTGCAAGACATTGAACATGTCACACTCCCGTTTGACCAGGAAATCGGCAATACTCGGGTACCTTGCTTTCAGCCGGTTCAGAGTAGTGTGCCGAGTCTTGTTTTCCTGGTCTACAAAAGATGCACGCGGTTGGGGCACGCATGAGCCCATGGGAGCTCACAACTCACATGGGCATTCGTGGATTCACGACAGCATACTAGAGCATAGAGTAATGTATATGATCACATGGATACAGACGGGCGGCACATGACGTGTAAGAGGGTGGCATATAGGGTTGCACAAGGTTTGCAGAGACACACGCACGAGCAGGTGCACACAGATGCAAACTGGGCCGCTCTAGAGTATATTGGAGCACACGTGGGCTCAGTGGGCCGGCACCAGTTTGCGCTTACACGGGGGCCTCAAATACCATGGCATGCCCACTACGTAAAACGTCCCAAGAATATTACTACCAAATGATGTCACACCGTCCAGATGGGAATTATGTGAATGAGGGATGGATATTACGGAGGGCCAGCACATGAGAACTACCAACCACCGACAAAAATGGCAGTCCCGTAGCACAAGCCATGCAAAACCAGCCACCAAAGGCCATTTTTCGGGTGGCCGGTTGGTACTTTAAAAGGTACCATTTTTGTGGTGTTTTTTGGTGTTTTTTGGTGTTATTAGGTTTTTTGATTTTTTTTGCTGTTTTTTGCAATGCATTTCACCGAAAATGTGGTTTATTGCATGTTTGGTGGGTAATATGTGTTGTGGGGGGGGGGGGGGGGGTCGGCAGAGTCTAGTTAATGATTGGCCCCAACCATTTTGCCCCCCGGCCACAGAATTGTTTATTTAAGTGAAAATTTTTGTTTTTTCCCCACTTGCTTTGGAAAGGTTCCTTCATTTGACTTGCACCTTAGTGGTCATTTTGGATGACTTTTGTTTATTCGTGGTTTTGATTTCGATACTATTATTTTATTTTCACCTTTGCATGGATGTTACACAACATGGACATAAGGGAGCCAGCAAGTGTGTACACAACATGGAGCCCGCAGAAATCATTTACGACCAATCGTTTCATTGTGCGCAGGCACATGTGCCTTGTTGCCGTTGAAACAGGACCATACAGTTGAACTGCATCATGTGATAGGTTAGGGTAACATATGAACATTCAATAGTCTGGAGGCCACTCGCAACTTTGTGCCTCCCGGACGTGCGACCGATCGTGCTCTTGTCCCTAGCAGTACCACTGTTCCCCCTCCCCCCAACCCTCGCCCCCCTCTTCATCCTCTGCCCCTCTCTCTTCTCGTTCCTCGTCCTCCTCTTCTCTCCTTCTCTTTGTTTACTTGGTTCTTCCTTCTGGTTTCGAATCTTGAGCGCAGCAAACCCACACTTGCTGCAGTGGTGGCATGTGCTACATGCCGTGGAGCTCTCTTTGGAACGATGTTTCTGGACGTTGAAACGCCCTTACTAGGGCTAACCAATGAAGAACCACAAGTTGAGATTTGGTTCGCCTTCGGTCTCGTATGCCGTAGTTCTTTGATCTTCAATCGTGCACTGGCGCACTGGTCGACTGGCGCCCTTGGCTGACCCGTCGCGCTCTGGCACAAAGAACACATGTTCCATCGCGTGTGCTGCGCCCTCATCCTTGGTTTGCACCTGTCGTCTAGCGTGGCGCTGGCCTGCGTCCGTCAACTCCTGGACAAGCTACGAGACCGTCGCAAATCGCTTCGACTCCGGGATCGCAGGCGTGACCGTGCATGTTCGGTAGCTGTCCTGGCGCATCTCCTGCACCTCAGCAAACGTGAACCGCTGCAGCTGTCTTGGCTCTCGCCTGCGGCGCTTCTCCCGGCGCTCCTCCGTGCCCGCGGGAGGGCCTCGGGAGCGCTTACGCATTGTCCCGGGCCACCCACAAAACCGCAGGAAGAAACAAGCTGCACAGCAGACATCCTTAGTCATACCCAAACTCAAAGTTCAGGGATTGACTTGCCAAACGTGGCAGGGACGTGGCGCCAGAGGACACCGACACCTTGGACCAAAAATCGCGAAGGTACAACGGGGGGGGGGGGGTGCAGGGCCTTTCCCCCGTTCCCCCCTCCCCGTCATGGGGCTCACCATCCGAATGTGAATCGAAATTCAGACAACCTTCCACCGACTCAAGGCACGAAACTTGCTCCAGAAAAGAAAAAGCTTCCATCATATTCTCGACCCGGACTGACCTATCGTCATCGTCTGGGCACAGAAACCCCCCCCTCGTTGCCGCCGGCAGCAGGTACAAGGGGCTGTCCAGCCGACCCTCGTTAGCGAGGGTGTGGGCCTCTTAATTTCCCGGATCCCCACAGTGTGACGGTACCTTCACCCAGCTCACCTCACCCACAAACTGCACACACAGAACCAAAATCTGCTCCTAGATGTCCACATGAGAACCTAGGCCTGACGCATTGCAACACCCGTGACGCCTCCACCGCGCAGCGCCCCCCGTGACGCCCAAATACGCCATGTTGAAGTCTGTGCAAAACACCTCTTGGACCCCAGGCTGATGGCGTTGAAGCGCCCACACTGCAGCCTATAGATCCGCCCTGATGTTAGTCTGTGGGTCGTGCACCGGCAAAAGGGAATGAAAAACTAAGACCCTTATCAGAGCAGACACCAAAACCTCCAATCCGTACACCGTGAACTAGCTCCTTGGAGCCATCGAGGTAGACAGCCACCCAACCCGCCAGCAAGAATGGCTCAATGGCCAGGACAAAGCGGGCTCGCAGAGTAGAAGTATTCGGCTTCAACCGCGGGTGACCCGGGGCGAACGCCGGTACTACAGGCAGGGCACCTTGTATAGGCGGACCCGGGTCCAGTAACCGAGGGTGTACCAACCGGGAACCCTCAACGCGTGCACGCCGGGCTTTCTCAACCAGGACCAGCTCCGACTCAGGCAAATACCGCTGAGACGCACCCGACCAGGCACGTAGGGCCTGCAGCCGTTTGCGTAGGAAGACCGTATCAGGAACCCGCGAAGGTCCGCTCATGGAAACGGCATAGCCAATGGACCAATTCACAGACACTGCAGACCAAAACAACACGCCAGCCGCTGAACTCAGCGACGCAGGAACATGATTTAGTTCCAAATCAGTCGCAGACCACCGGATCCCACCGAGCTCAGGCCAGGGAAGCAGCTGTGAAATAAGGGCGGACGCCAGCCCCAAGTTGGGACAAATCGAAACAGCATGGTCATGTTCCTCCATACTCCCACAAAGGGGGCAGTATCTGGCATGGGGCACCCATACCGCAATCCGATCACCCACCGGGAGCTTCTTCCACAGCGCCGAAGGCAAAAAATCCCGGACAGGACCCTCCAAGCGTAAGGAGTTGAAGTAGCCCCACGTCTCCTCTGGCACACGCACCTGGACTAAGGACGCAGTCATCAAAACCCGCAGTGTGGACGTCGTGCCCCAACTCGAGACCAACTCTTGTGTAAACTCCCCCGCAGAGGAGGCTGGAGCCAACTCCGTCGAATAACGCGGGTCCCACGTAGGCGGCAGACATCCGGTGAAATTATCTAGCGACCTCAAATGTGTCAGCGCCAGACCCCCCCGGCGCACGAGGGAGGGAGAGAAATACACATGCCCGTGTTGATCCCGGCAGGCCACCATGTGTCACGCCGGCCATGTGTGAGAGCAGCAGGCGGCAGGGAGAGCCGCAAGAAACGCCCGTCGAAGCAAGGAAAACGTCCTCGCGGAGGAGGCCACAAACCGGATGTTGGCCAGCGGGACCACAGCCAGTTGAAACCACGGCAGGTTGCCCGGGGTGACAGACACCCCATGATCTGATGCCCATCTCCGGAAATGATCCCCGACCGCCCCCCGGAAACGATCAAGGGAATGCACGTAAGAAACAAACGCTGACGCATGTTGCCACAAAAGGTACGTACGGGGTTGGGGTAACTAAATAACCCCCTCTTGCTTTGTGCGCTCCAAATGTGGCGATGTGAGCGACCAGCTATTGAGTCTGACCGCAGCCAGGTACACAGACCGTAGGGACGAACACACGGACGGAGAAGGGAAATATGCCTTTGCAGGAAAAGCAAAGATGTGGAGGATGCATGTCTGGAGCAGTTCAGAGCGCTCAGACAAGTCCAGGCTGAAGTGGACCAGTGAACGTGCACGAGCCATAGCCTTCGTCAAGCGCTTCCTCAGGAGAGACATCACCCAGCTAGATACCCAAATACCGAGTCGAGGGGTCTGCCATACAGCCCAATTCTGCCAATTGCTTACGATCCGGGTTGGGCCAGAACCCCCGCAGGAGAGCCCTAGTCTTTTCAAAGTTCAGTCGCAAGCCAGAAACATCACCAAACCGTTCAAGGGCCGCAACGACTCCTTTCATGACACGCACAGCCGGCCGCGGCATGGCCTCAAGATGCACAAGCAGGTCGTCCGCATACAGACGAACCACCAGCAAAGGGGAGACCACCTGTAGTTGGTTGATCAGTGGGGAACCGAAAAGTACGAACAACGCCGGCGACAGCGGATCACCCTGTCGTACACCGGAGCAAGGGTAAACCTTCTCCTCCAGAACTACCCCACGTGTCACCGCGAAGACAAAAGGCGCCTCAAAAAGATGGATAAGGCGAGTAACCAACGCCTGATCGACCCCCAGGTACTCCTAAGACAGCGCGCATATAGGCAAGTTGAACGCTATCATATGCCTTGGCGAAGTCCACCATAAGAAAGGCCCCTACTGTGTAATGCTCCCAAGCCCCACGGGAACCCCAAATGTGGTCGAAAATAGACCTTCCCCTCAAAAACGCCTTTTGCTCCTTCGGGGTGACAAAAGCGATCAAGTCCTCGAGTGACAGCAAGAGCGTGCCACTGAACCATTTAAAACCGGAATTGTGCAGGCAGAAGGGGCGGAGGGCTGATTTTTCAGGTACCCCCGGTCGCTTCGGGATGCAATTCATGATAGCCAGTGACCAACATTCCGGAACCACCCCTGAGGACCACATTGTCTGTAACATATGCAGTATTTGTGGGACAAATACCGACGACATCCGTTGGTACACCGCGGCTGACATGCCATCCAACCCCGGGGAGGAAGTCGCATGCATGCGCTGCAATGCCGTTAGCGCAACGTCCTTTGTCAATGTCCGCAATAGTTTTGGGGCTAACCCCCGCGCTTTGCCGCGGCGGGTCCCAGTCCTGGAGGAAGCCCCTACAGTCACAGGCGGTAGAGCCGTTACCGGTCATAACGCCGCCCCAATACCCGGACAGGGCCTTGGCCATTTTCAAAGTATCTGTAAGGAATGGCCCCCCGTGCTTTCTTATGACACAAAGCCGGCAACGGTTTTGGAGCTCCCGGACGAAGCTAGCGATCTCCGCCTTCCGGCGCGCCCTTGGGGGCACCTCCGACGCGAGCACCTCCCTCAGGGGCTGCAACACCAGCATGCCCGTCCTATCTTGGTGTTCGCGCTCCGACAGCGCAACCAGCTGTGAGTAAGCCACCTCGTCAGTTGTCAGATAGAACCCCTTGTGCCCCAAAAACTCAACAGAGACCCTGTGTCGGGTGCACAACCTTAAGTAGGCTGCCGCTTCCAGAAAACCACATGGACGATGTGTCCTCTCGTACCGCCAAGAAACCTCCCGTATCTTCGTGTGTGCCTCCTCCCACCAAGCCAAAACAGTCGACAACTGTGCCCGTAACCTGGTCAGTAGGTTGGGGACCGTCGCTTCGTCCGAGAGAAAGGACGTGGGTATTCCTTCGCGGGTAGCCACAGTCGGATGCACGCGCGGAGCCATGCTAACTACAACACACTTGTGGTCAGACTTGGACAAAAAGGTCGGGTAGGCCCCTGCCAATTCGGAAGCCAGCTCCGGACACACACACACCCTATCTATCCGACGAAGCAAGGGCGCCACACTCCCCGTGCCCTCAACACTAATAAACACCAGGGGACGGGTAACGGGCTCGTGCACCGGACCGGCGGAAGTGTCTTCAGTAGAGGGAAATCCCCAGGTCCAGCCATCGGGGACTTGAACCTTAGGGGATAGGGGATGAACCACAGGCCACACATCACTAAAGTTCCAATTAGCCAAAGTTGCCACCTCCACGTGGCGTGCAAGTAGAGGTATCAGCCGACTTCCCAAACCTGGGCACTGTAAACGAGGGTCTGCTGCAAGGGGCTATATGCTGTTCGTCCGTTGCGGAATGGTTTTTTCTCTGTCCGTAGGCCGAGACATCCATTGTTCGGCTTGGATCCTCATGTGCCGCCGTATGTACGACGCGAAGTCGCCCGCTAATGAAAACCATTATTGGGGCACCGTGCTATCGGTGGTAGGGGCCTGCCTTGCCCGGTGCATGGCCGTTTTGCGGTCCAGCCAGAGTACCACGGGGTGTTTCATGTGATGGATGGACCTTTGGAACCAATTTCCCAAACCCGGGGGGTTGTTGTCTTTGGTTCCGTGTGAACACCTGTACGTGCTCGGCAGTGGCTGCATTGTTCCATTTCGGGACCCACCATGTTTTTTGCAACCTTGTCATGGTCACCGTCAAGGTGCTCATGGGGTTGTCGAGGATCGTCTAGTCTGTGAGATGGAGTATTGCCTAACGGTGGTGTTGTTGTTGGTGGCTCATCGGCTGCATCAGCGGATCTAACAGTTCCGTTATCAACTTGTCTTTCCGCTCTCGTGCCATGGTGGTACACTCGCTTGGCTGTGTTGGCTACCAGGGTGATGATGCCATCGCGGGGGCCTCCACGATGAAGTCCTTTTCCCCCGCCAAAGTCCTGGGAAGCGTTGCCATCAGTTGCATGGTAAGGTGGAGGAGAGCTGTGCGAGTCCTTGTGCTTTTGGGTCATGCGGGATATGGGTTTTCGGCACCCCGGCTCCCGAGGAGGCCCATGGTTTGTCGGTGTCCGCCAAGTCCCATGGGCACATGGTGGACGTGCCGTAAGGGGAGAGCCTGCCCCAAACTGTCTCCGTTTGTGAGGTCAACGCCCTTGCTGCCCCGTACGGTGTTCAAGAATATGCCGTGTCCGGATGCCGGCTGCGGGGGCCATGGGGTACAGAGTATAGGGTCGGGCCATCCGGCCTAGTTTTTCCGGGTGTCGAGTATCGAGCCATCCACTCACCCTGAATGGAATGGAACCGTAGTCCAGCCACGCCACCTGGTCTCCGTCGATATTGTGGTGCAAGGCTCTTCGTATAGTATTCCAAGTGCGCCAGTGTGTAGCGTCTTCCATGGCTCGGTGCCCAGTGTCGATGAGGGGCATCCGTGTCTTGGCCAATGGCAAGTTGCTGATGCAAGTGAGATTAGTCTTGCCTTCGTTGTCGGGCCTCAGTGGTCTCGTGACGGGCTATTTGGGGGCGTTTTCCCGATGCAAAGGCACTTTCCATTTCTGTGTTTGCGTCCCTTCCGTACCCGCTATGGTGCCATGTTGGACGCCCGTGGATATGGTCCTCGCCCTGTTCTCCATTGCGTCGTGTAGGCGGTACATGGTTGTTGATTGAGCTGTTGGAAAGGTGACCACAGCGTTGGACGGCATTGCCGTTTAGCCTGCTGAGTTGTGGTTTTCCACGTGGCACTTGGAGTTCTGCCGGTTCCATGCCGTGTTCCGGTTTGGGCTCCACCGTCGTCGGCCGTGAGCATCCCATAAGTGTGTCCTCCGTCGTCACCATGTGTCTCGTCTCGTTACTCTTACGGTTGTTGGTCATGTTGTGGTTCCGCGGTGTCGTGGTTGTTGTTGCTGTGGTTGTTATGGTCCTTGTTGCGGTGTTGCAGTGTTGTGGTGGCCTGCTTGTTTTTTCCGCGCGGCAGCGTGTCCTCTCCTAAGAACGTACAACATGGCATGATCGCGACTGGCTTACAATTAATTGTTTCCTTTACTTGTAGGGTCACTGTTGGTGGTGGGCGAGAGCCGTTGCAACACCATGTCGCCGCCACTGAAGGCTAGCATTGCATTTTTCCTTTCGTGTAACACGGGCACGGTGCACCCGGGCGGCGGAAATGTTGGGACATTGATCACCATTCGGCTGCACAATTGTTGTGTTAGGCGTCCCGGTTGGCAGTAGCAGTGAATGCCTCTGGGGCATTGAAAGAATCCGGGGCAGCGGAAGCAACGACGTGCGGGGTGCTAGTTGAAGCGGTCAGTTGGGTACATCCGAGACCAGTACCCCGGACCTGTACCACTCATGGTGTAGGGCTGCCCGTTTGAATCCTTACAACGTCCCCTCGGGTACAGACATCTTGATGGCTCGGATCCATCGTGTCATGCTCCTAAAAGTGTGCCTCCGCCATCGCACGTTGAAGACGAGACATTGCAAAATCCTTTGGCTCTCGGAGTTTCATTGAGCGGTCGCCGGCACCTCATCCATAAAGGCTTGACTCATCACATAGACATGCTAGTCGACCGTGTGTTGCCGCCTCATGCCGCAGAGCCGAACCACCATGTGTGTCCGACGCATCTCCACATCGTCAGAGGCAAGACAATTCTTGGTAAGCAGACCGGAGCTTGTCGCCGGTTGGGCGGCGGGAATGACCGGCGGCGCAGCCGCTGTCGCCACGGCACTGCTTGCGGCTGTGTCAGTACGGGTGGCGATGTGGATGTCCGCGCGTGTGCCATAGCTTGTGGTGCGGGTGCCGGTGCAAGCACATTGGGTGCTCTCTTAAGTGGGGAGTTGAACAACGAGCCAAAGCCCGGTTGCATGTGCAGGGGCTTCGTTTTGATTGGCCGGCACACACACGGCTGGGCGGATCAAATGGAGGATACTGTGGGGGCGGAGCCGAGAAATTCAGTCGTGTGCCAGATGTAATAGCGTTGTTCCAGGTTTGCTTTTGATTTCACGCCTAGAAGTGTTTTCGAAATTATATCATTGGTAAAGGGAAGTTCGTAGAGTAGCCTGAAGGACAGAGCAAACCAATCAACGGTGTCACGGGTAGTGGATAACAATTCCTTATAGTTGGGAAGGAACACAAGGCAGTCTTGTGATGAATTGTGCTGGCGCAGCCCACTAATATGCCTTCACCCATTGCTTCAGGGATGCCATGAGTGCTACCTTTGATGTGTCGGTCGTCTTGCCCGGGCGGTGCTTGAGGGCGTTGCGCAATCATGTTAGCAAATGGAGTGACTTGATGTTCTTGGTGATGTGTGACTCCACGCAATCCTCTTCAAGGAGAACTTGCAAGGACCAGACCGACTGGGGTCTACCTCAGATTCTAGGTAAAGGATTTCATCAAGCATCTTAGTGGGATGCATGTCGACGGCGGGGGGGTGATGCACCCAGAGCATCGTCGGCAATGCGGACTTGTTTCCATCATGGCTGTGTTGGCAGCGCATGCGCAGGCACGTCATCCACATCATCCTGCGGCAAGTTGAGGGTCAAGTCTTTCGCTAGGCCTTGGGATATGTTTCCCCGCTTCCCAGGTTTCATCATGTGGTGTGCAACGTTGTTCATCTCCGGCGTCACCACCATGCAGCAGAGCGGCGTATATTCACATGGTGAGACTAGTGGATATACAGAGCATTCGCCAGAAAGGCCACTCGGGATCTTTACTTCAAAGGCAATGTTCGAACCAACACCTTGCGAAAGTTTGTCGACGGCAGTGAGTTCCGCCACCGCCGAAGGTCGGGCACCGTGACCAGATCTTACACCTCTGCTTGATACGGCAAACTTTTGTATGGCACCCACGGTGACAATTCGCGCTTCAGCCATGGGCACCGACAGAGGCATGGATGCAAGCAGCTGGCCATTGTGGCACCGCAAAGGGCACACATCGTGATTCGGGGACACAACACAACACGGCATTATAAGGCGGCCTTTGCCCGAGGCCGTGCTTCCACTACCCACGGGGGCACTTTTGATGCCACGGCCTTTTCAAGGTGAGATAGCGAGGCCTAAACCCGTGGAGATTGTCATGGCCCCTGACAAATCTCAAGATAAGACACTGCGAAACTGCGGCAACGGCCCAGGCAAGGAACCCTAAAGGACATGCTGGCCCACCACACCTACGGATACGCAATGGGATGCAAACACTGCTCTCGGCAGCAAGGACTTGTGCACGGACTTGAGATGCGCGTAGACCCAAGAACGATCTGACTATTTTTGGGCAACAACCCGTGCAAGGAGTCCGCATGCCAGCAGGTGAGGAGTAGAGCGCAACCACAGGATGCCATGACGGCCAGTGCAGGGAGCTCGGATGCCGATGAGGGAGAAGCAGGGAGGCATCCCTCCTAAACCAATGGCAATGCGGCAAAATGCCAGCGCACCTCACACGGTGGTGTCCAAGTGCCACACATTGCAACGACGGAGTCGTTCCCATTGGCTTGGATGTTAATCCTGCATCCCATACGGATGCACATTGCGGAACGAAAAACCATGGTGAAGAACCCTACCATCAACATCAGTCGTACTAATGACCTAGCAGTAGTACGTGTTGCCTCGTTGAGCACGGGGCACAAATTCCAGGGCCATCGGTGGGGCATAAGTAGTCTCTAGCCGCACCGCGGCACACCGTAGACCGAAGAAACCCGTACATGGGAAAAAGGCGTGCAACAATGAGCATGGGGTACGTCAATGTGCACACCACAGCCTCATGAGAAATTGAAGACATGTAAGTAAGTGTGCGATAGCTCTATGACCGGTCTGCAAGTAGTCTCATTCCCCTCAAGGTGGTTCAACTACATTGTATCCACCATGAGTCTATACTACACTTACGAAAAATGGCACATGAGTCACTTACTTCAACGCATGAAAATGACACGGCTATAGGGCATAGCTTCGGCTCCGCGTGCAAAGGGCCGCGAGGGGGCACTGCATATGATGAGCTCCAAAGTAACCAACTATCGCTGTCAACCGGGGGCGGGCACAATCACCCCCCGCGTTGGAACGCGAGCGAACCCACTGCAGACTCTCATCCACGTGCAATACCGGCTAGGCACCCACTAGTCATGTGGCACGTCAAGAGGAGGAGCAACACGGTCAACCACATGAACCAAGGCGCAATGGGAAAACGTGGCTGTTGTAGATCATGAGACAACACACCCGGGCCGTACGCATGAAACCACAAAGCTCAGGAGTATATTGTCCAAAAACGGTCAACAGGGAACCATCCAACGCATTGTGAGGATTCACACCACCATCCACTCATTACCACGCCGCACGCTAACCGCGTTGTTGGAATGTAATTGAGGCACGCGCCCATGGACAAGCACGGTTGTTGAAGTACCATTTCGACATACTCCGGGCAAGGAGCAACGACATGATGCCACACCAAGCACCTTACAAGTAGAATTAGCAAATTGTAGACATGGCTCGCGCTAATTAAGCGACCTTGACCACGTGAATGATTGCCGTTTATCTCAATACTCATGCCGTACACTGTTGCATGCTCCATGGTCTCTTTTCGTGTATCCTTTTCATAGGAAGCGTTCAACGTGAAGGGAATGGTTCTTTGCCGTCCTCTTACCAGTGTGCTGGCACTTCCGTGGCATATTATTTCGATCCTTTTTGTCTTATTATTGTTTTATTATCTCGATCCTTTTGTTCACGTTCTATGCTATGACTGGCAGGACTGTTGCAATGTTTCGCCGATTTCGGTGAAAGTATCCCTACTTTAGAGTGCAGTCACACTGCATCCCGTTTTTCATGCGGCTGCCGGAACACCTACCTTTGGTTTCGTGCGGTGGGTGGTTTTTCTGTCTCATACAGAACTTTGCATTTGTATCTTACGTTCAATGAGTCATCTCCGCGAATGCCTACTGTTACATTACACCTTTTATTGATGGTTGCAACGCGGCCGGGGGTATTCTGCAAGATCACAAAGCGACATAGACAAGCAATACCTGTTTGTATCGTCAGTCCGCTTCACCGCGTCTCATCTTTGCTTCAACTTGAAACGTACCGGCGCGGGTATGTTTCGGGGCCTTTGGTGGTCTGCAGGTTTGCGAACGTGCCCCATTTACACGCCCTGCGATGCAATATCAACAATGACGGAGGTTGATGTTTTTTCTGATGTGCGGGATTTTTTGCATTTTTGCTGTTGCACTGGTTTGCAGTGTTTCTAGGCAGTGTTACAGTCACGGCATTAACTGAATCGTGCTACATCTCGCTGAACACATAACAAAGTGTGGAATTCTTCGATAATTTGCAGCAATGCACAATTTCTTGCCTACTGAAACATTTGTCATCAACAAGAAGTGAAAACAGCGACATTTCAAGTAGGCAAAAGTAAAATCAAGAATTTGAACGGGCGAAATGATTGCGGGAGCGGTCATTTGCGGCGCCCAGATCGCCGGATGCAGATTCTGCGGCGGAATTCAAATTTGGACAATGTAACATTTGTAGTTTGCAATTCAAATTTCGATTTTCCATTTTGAAATCGTAAATCGCAGTTGGTATACGTGGTCGCAGCCCGCAACACCAGGGAAACCGCACTCACACAGTCACGCACGGCTCACCCAGCACATTTCACCGAATTCGGCAAAACCCTGTAAATTACTTTTTCAGCAAGAGGACCTGGAAAATTCAGAAAATAGTGCTCTTCTGTTTTGTTGATAAAGTTGTACTTCAAATTCAACTACTATTACAAATGAAGTAGAAGATTCAAAATTTTACATTTCGTTTTCACCCTCATCGCTCAAAAGGCATGAAATATTACTGCTGGTAACAAATCGGTTCGGGTGGCACAAAAATACTTTGGCCGAAGTTTTTTCGACCGTTTTTCAAAGTTTCCTTAGTGTTGGGGTGGCCTGTCGCGGTACACTTAGACCCCCCAAGTATGGATTCACAAACGCAACCAGCGCCGAGCGGGTAGGGGTAGAGGTGCAATGCGCAAATTGTAGAGGTGGCGCATGCTAATCAAGCGACCGTGCACACGTGAATGGGACCACGTCATTTCAATACTCATGCCCGGGTTAGTCGGCTTTTCTCCACTAAAGTTCAAGACACATAGACGCGACAAGGCACAATAACACCCTTCTCAATGTGATCTTCTTGGCACTGTTTGGTCCGTCATGGGGTTCGGATATAGACCTAAATATCGCGGAGGTAATGGGCTCAATAAACATTTATAATACCACTTGGGTCCCGCTTTCCCGTTCAGATGACGGGTGTTGTAAAAGGCAGCCAAAATCTAATTGCTAAGGCGGTCCTTGATTAGAGCTACTCCGTCCAATCTTTCACCCGTATGCCAGTAGGGTTCCGCTTCCATCTGACCCAAGTAGAATAGGCCAATGGTGACATCATCGCAGAGTTTTCCGCAGACTGGATGAGGGTGTGTTTTGTTCTTTTTACGACTTCCGGTTGGTACTGCGGGTTGACATAGAGGATGTTGTTCGGCAATTTCGATACATTTCCTCCGGATGCTTGAGATCTTGCCGGAGGATCTGTCCCTGACCGTGAGGTATCTCCCATTTGTGCCCCCATTTGACGACCTATCAAGGAGGTTCTTCGGCACACCCAATTTGCGGTTGTATAATAGCTTTTTGCCGTTGATTGTGTAGGGATTCCACTTTGGTATGATGTTCCCACGCGCTTTTTGTTTGTGTGATCTGCGCACACTTTTGCTGGGGCATGAACTGCACCAATCACTTTGCTCTTATCCCACCTGTGCACTAAGAGGAACGTGCATCATACCCCGGATGAGCTCCTTCACTGGACCATCTGAAACTTGGAGTCTGCATCCAAGGCAAGACACCCCCTGCGCACAGCCGCGCACAGCGTCGCACCCCCTCCACACAGCGCCGCACACCGCCGGACCCCCTCCGCACAGCGCCGCACAGTGCCGGACCCCCTACACACAGCGCCGCAGAGGACCGCACGCCCTCCGCACAGGGCCGCAAAGCGCCGGACTCCCTTCACACAGCGCCGGACCCCCTCCGCACATTGCCGCACAGCGCCCGACTCCCTCCACACAGCGCCGTACAGCACCGGACCCCCTCGGCACAGCGCCACACAGGGCCGGACCCCCTCCGCACAGCGCCGCATAGCGTCGGACCCCCTCCGCACAGCACCCGACCCCCTCCACACAGCGCCGCACAGCGTCGGACGCCCTCCGCACAGCCCCGCACAGCGCCGGACCCCCTCCGCACAGCGCCGCACAATGCCGGACCCCCTCCGCATAGCGCAGAACAGCGGCGGACCCCCTCCGCACAGCGACTGTACAGCGCCAAACCCCCTCCGCACAGCGCCAGACCCCCTCCGCACACCGCCGCACAGCGCCGGAGCCCCTCCGCACAGCGACTGTACAGCGCCGGACCCCCTCCACACAGCACCAGACCCCCTCCGCACAACGCCACACAGCACTGCACCCCCTCCGCACAGCACCGCACAGCCCCAAACCCCCTCAGCACAGTGCAGCACAGCCGCAAACCCCCTCCGCACAGCGCCGCACAGCGCCGAACCCCTTCCGCACAGCGCCAGACCCACTCCGCACAACGTCGCACAGCACTGCACCCCCTCCGCACAGCGCCGCACAGCACCAGACCCCCTCCGCACAACGCCACACAGCACTGCACCCCCTCCGCACAGCGCCGCACAGCGCCGGACCCCCTCCGCATAGCCCTGCACATCGCCGGACGCCCTCCGCACAGCGCGGTACCCCCTCCGCACAGCACCAGACCCACTCCGCACAACGCCACACAACACTGCACCCCCTCCGCACAGCGCCGTCTAGCGCCGGACCCCCTCCGCACAGCACCAGACCCCCTCCGCACAACGCCACACAGCACTGCACCCCCTCCGCACAACGCTGCACATCGCCGGACGCCCTCCGCACAGCGCGGTACCCCCTCCGCACAGCACCAGACCCACTCCGCACAACGCCACACAACACTGCACCCCCTCCGCACAGCGCCGTCTAGCGCCAGACCCCCTCCGCACAGCACCAGACCCCCTCCGCACAACGCCACACAGCACTGCACCCCCTCCGCACAACGCTGCACAGCGCCGGAGCCCCTCCGCACAGCGCTGCACAATGCCGGACCCCATCCGCACAGCGCCGGACCCCCGGCACACAGCGCCGGACGCCCTCCGCACAATGACGCACAGCACCGGACCCCCTCCGCATAGCCCTGCACAACGCCGGACCCCCTCCGCACAGCGCGGGACCCCCTCCGCGCAGTGCCGCACAGCGCCAGACCCCATCCGCACAGCGCCAGACCCCCTCCACACAGCGCCGCACAGCGCCAGACACCCTCCGCACAGCGCCGGACGCCCTCCGCACAGCCCCGCACAACGCCGGACCCCCTCCGCATAGCGTAGCACAGGGGCGGACCCCCTCCGCACAGCCCCTGTACAGCGCCGGACCCCCTCCGCACAGCGCCGGACCCACTCCGCACAACGCCGCACAGCGCCGGTCCCCCTCCACAAAGCGCCGCACAGCGCCGGACCCCCTCCGCACAACGCCGCACAGCACTGGACGCCCTCCGCACAGCGCCGCAGAGCACCGGACCCCCTCCGCACATCGCTGCACAGCGCCGGACCCCCTCCGCACAACGCCGCACAGCGCCGCATAGCGCCGGACCCCCTCCGCACAACGCCGCACAGCGCTGGACCCCCTCCGCACAGCATCGCACAGCGCCGGACCCCCTCCACATAACGCAGCACAGTAGTGGACCCCCTCCGCACGGTGCCGCACGGCGCCAGACCCTCTGCGCACAGCGCTCGATTCCCTCCTCACCGCGCCGCACAGCGGTCGACCCCCTCCGCACAGCGCCGCACGGCGCCAGACCCCTTGCGCACAGCGCTCGATTCCCTCCTCACCGCGCCGCACAGCGCCGGACCCCCTCCGCACACTGCCGCACAGCGCCGGCCCCCTCTGCACACCGCCGCACAGCGCCGGACTCCGTCCGCACGTCGCCGGACCCAGACTCTAATTAACTGCTATTATAGTCGCTAGTCAAATTCAAAATAAACGCGTTTATGCGTTTTTTTTCTTTCAAAAAACGCCCGTTTTGGGGCGAGAATCGCTGCTTATCGATGTTTATTGATGTTTATTGGTGTTTTCACATATTGTTGCATGCATTGGGGAGGGTTTTGGGTTGCCCTTGTTGTGCCATTCGCTTGCAAGTTGTCATTTCCGGTAGGTGTCATTTAAATTTAAATAATCATAAACGCCATCTCGTTCGCTTACAACAAAGAGGTTAGGGAAATGTGCCTCTTGACACTTTGTGACGGATTGCATTTGTACATCCACATTAGAACAACAAGCTTCAACGCAAAATAAACAAAGTTCTCGCTTCTAATTCACCGCATGTCCGTGCGCATTACCATAAATAGATAGACAAAGCCTGAACTTTGGTGTTTCTTATGTTTGTCCATTGTGCCAGAAGAATTATCATCTCTCGTCTTCTTGTTTGTTCACCCTTCAGACCCTCTTTTCCTATCTCGCATCTCGGGATGGGAGGTGATGTATGGATGCGCCGCCTCGGTCCGGTCGCTCCTGAGGGTGCCGATTGGATGCATTTCAGCAATGCCGCGGCTGCCCTCCGGTACATGCACTCCCCCGACAGTGGGTCATTGACGAAGTTGGCCCAAACCCAAGTCATGCGCGCCGCCAAGTCGGATGGCACGCGTGATGGCTGGGCCTTCACCCTCAAGAAGCCGGCGTCTAGTTCAGGCGCATCAGCCCGGACCCCCTCCACACAGTGCCGCACAGCGCCGGACGTACTCCGCACGGCACCGCACAGCGCTGGACTCCCTCCGCACAGCGCCGCACAGCGCCCGACTCCCTCCGCACAGCGCCGCCCAGCGCCGGACCCCGTCCGCACGGCGCCGAACCCCCTCCACACGGCGCCGCACAGCGCCGGACGCCCTCCGCACAGTGACGCACAGCACCGGACCCCCTCCGCATAGCGCCGCACAGCGCCGGATCCCCTCCGCACAGGGCGGGACCCCCTCAGCACAGCGCCGCACAGCGCCAGACCCCCTCCGCACAACGCCGCACAGCGCTGGACCCCCTCCGCACAGCGCCGCACAGCGCCGGACCCCCTCCGCATAACGCCGCACACCGCTCGACCCCCTCCGTACGGTGCCAGACCCGCTCCGCACAGCGCCGCCCAGCGCCGGACCCCGTCCGCACGGCGCCGAACCCCCACCACACGGCGCCGCAGAGCGCCGGACGCCCTCCGCACAGTGACGCACAGCACCGGACCCCTCCGCATAGCCCCGCATGGCGCCGGACCCCCTCCGCACAGCGCGGGACCCCCTCCGCACAGCACCGCAAAGCGCCAGACCCCCTCCGCACAACGTAGCACAGCGCTGGACCCCCTCTGCACAGCGCCGCACAGCGCCGGACCCCCTCCACATAACGCCGCACACCGCTCGACAACCCTCCGTACGGCGCCAGACCCCCTGCACACAGCGCTCAATTCCCTCCACATGGCGCCGCATAGCGCCGGACGCCCTCCGCACAGTGACGCACAACACCGGAACCCCTCCGCATAGCCCCGCACATCGCCGGACCCCCTCCGCACAGCGCCCCACAGCGCCGGACCCCCTCCGCACAGTGACGCACAGCACCCGACGCCCTCCGCACAGTGACGCACAGCACCGGACCCCCTGCACATAGCCCTGCACAGCGCTGGACCCCCTCCGCACAGCGCGGGACCCCCTCCGCATAACGCCGCACACCGCTCGACCCCCTCCGCACAGTGCCATACGGCGCCAGACCCCTTGCGCACAGCGCTCGATTCCCTCAACACCGCGCCGCACAGCGCCGCACCCCCTCCGCACACCGCCGCACAGCGCCGGACCCCCTGTGCACAGGGCCGTACAGCGCCGAACCCCCTCCGCACAGTGACGCATAGCACCGGACGCCCTCCGCACAGTGACGCACAGCACCGGACCCCTGCGCATAGCCCCGCACAGCGCCGGACCCCCTCCGCACAGCGCGGGACCCCCTCCGCACAGCGCCGCACAGCGCCGCACAGCGCCGGACCCCATTAGCACGGCGCCGAACCCCCCCACACAGCGCCGCACAGCGCCGGACGCCCTCCGCACAGTGACACATAGCACCGGGCCCCCTGGGCATAGCCCCGAATAGCGCCGGACCCCCTCCGCACAGCGCGGGACCCCCTCCGCATAGCGCCGCACAGCGCCGGACCCCGTTAGCATGGCGCCGAACCCCCTCCACACAGCGCCGCACAGTGCCGGACGCCCTCCGCGCAGTGACGCACAGCACCGGACCCCCTGCGCATAGCCCCGCATGGCGCCGGACCCCCTCCGCACAGCGCGGGACCCCCTCCGCACAGCGCCCCACAGCGCCAGACCCCCTCCGCACAACGCCGCACAGCCCTGGACCCCCTCCGCACAGCGCCGCACGGCGCCGGACCCCCTCCGCATAACGCCGCACAGCGCTCGACCCCCTCCGCACAGCGCCGCATGGCGCGAGACCCCCTGCGCACAGCGCTCGATTCCCTCCGCACCGCGTGTGCGGGGGGGGTCCGGCGCTGTGCGGCGCTGTGTTGAGGCGGTCCCCCGCTGTGCTAAGGCGTAGGGGGTCCGGCGCAGCGCTGAGGGGGTCCGGCGCTGTGCAGCGCTGCGGACCCCCTGCGCACAACGCCGCACAGTGCCGCACCCCTTCCGCACAGCGTCGCACAGCGGCGGACCCCCTCCGCACAGCGCCGCATAGCGCCGGACCCCCTCCATACATTGCCGCAGAGAGCTAGACTCCCTCCACACAACGCCGCACAGCGCCGGACCCCCTCCGCAGAGCCCCGCACAGCACCTGACCCCCTTCGCACAGCCCCGCACAGCGCCAGACCCCCCGCACAGCGCCGGAGCCGCTCCGCATAGCACCTGTACAGCGCCGGACTCCCTCCGCACAGCGCGGGACCCCCTCAGCATAGCGGCGCACAGCGCCAGGACCCCTCCGCACAGCGCCGCACAGCACCGGACCCCCTCCGCACAGCGCCGGACCCCCTCCGCATAGCGCCACACAGCGTCGGTCCCCCCCCCCGCACAACGCCTCACAGAGCCGGACCCTCTCCGCACGGCGCCGCATAGCGGCGGACCCTCTCTGCACAGCGCCACACAGCGCCGGACCCCCTCCACACAGCGCCGCACCCCCTCCGCATAGCGCCACACAGCGTCAGACCCCCTTAGCACAGCAGCGCCGACCCCCCTGCGCATAGCACCGTAAAGCGCCGGACCCCCTCCGCACAGCGCCGCACAGCGCCAGACCCCTTGCGCACAGCATCGGACCCCCTCAGCACCGCGCGGGACCCCCTACGCACAGCGCCGTACAGCGTCAGACCCCCTTAGCACAGCGGCGGACCCCCGCCGCACAGCACCGCACAGCACCGGACCCCCTCCGCACAGCGCCGCACAGCGCCGGACCCCCTCCGCACAGCGCCGCATAGCGCTGGGACCCCTCCGCACAACGCCGCACAGCGGCGGACCCGGCCGCATAGCACCTGTACAGCGCCGGACTCCCTCCGCACAGGGCCGCACAGCACTGGACCCTCTCCGCACAGCGCTGGACCCCCTCCGCACAACGCCGCACAGCGCCTGACCCCCTACGCACAGCGCCGCACAGCGGCGGACCCCCTCCGCACAGCGCCGCATAGCGCTGGACCCCCTCCGCACAGCCCCGCAAAGCGGCGGACCCGCTTCGCACAGCACCTGTATAGCGCCGGACTCCCTCCGCACAGGGCCGCACAGCGCCGGACCCCCTCCGCAGAGCCCCGCACAGCACCTGACCCCCTTCGCACAGCCCCGCACAGCGCCAGACCCCCCGCACAGCGCCGGAGCCGCTCCGCACAGCACCTGTACAGCGCCGGACTCCCTCCGCACAGCGCGGGACCCCCTCAGCATAGCGGCGCACAGCGTCAAACCCCCTCCGCACAGCGCCGCACAGCACCGGACCCCCTCCGCACAGCGCCAGACCCCCTCCGCATAGCGCCACACAGCGTCGGTCCCCCCCCCGCACAACGCCTCACAGAGCCGGACTCTCTCCGCACAGCGCCGCATAGCGGCGGACCCTCTCTGCACAGCGCCACACAGCGCCGGACCCCCTCCACACAGCGCCGCACCCCCTCCGCATAGCGCCACACAGCGTCGGACCCCCTCAGCACAGCAGCGCCGACCCCCCTCCGCACAGCGCCGCACAGCGCCAAACCTCCTGCGCACAGCGTCGGACCCCCTCAGCACCGCGCGGGACCCCCTACGCACAGCGTCGTACAGCGTCGGACCCCCTTAGCACAGCGGCGGACCCCCGCCGCACAGCACCGCACAGCACCGGACCCCCTCCGCACAGCGCCGGACCCCCTCCGCACAGCGCCGCACAGCGCTGGACCCCCTCCGCACAACGCCGCACAGCGGCGGACCCGCTCCGCACAGCACCTGTACAGCGCCGGACTCCCTCCGCACAGGGCCGCACAGCACTGGACCCTCTCCGCACAGCGCTGGACCCCCTCCGCACAGCGCCGCACAGCGCCTGACCCCCTCCGCACAGCGCCGCACAGCGGCGGACCCCCTCCGCACAGCGCCGCATAGCGCTGGACCCCCTCCGCACAACGCCGCACAGCGGCGAACCCGCTCCGCACAACACCTGTACAGCGCCGGACTCCCTCCGCACAGGGCCGCACAGCACTGGACCCTCTCCACACAGCGCCTGACCCCCTACGCACAGCGCCGCACAGCGCCGGACCCCCTCCGCATAGCGCTGCACAGCACCGGACCCCCTCCGCACAGCGCCGGACCCCCTCCGCACAGCACCGGACCCCCTCCGCACAGCGCCACACAGCGCCGGACCCCCTCCGCACAGCACCGCATAGCGCCGCACCCCCTCCGCACAGCACCGCACAACGCCGAACCCCCCCCCCCCCCCCCCGCACAGCGCCCGACCCCATCCGCACAGCGCCGCACAGCGCCGGACCCCCTGCGCACAGCGTCGGACCCCCTCAGCACCGCGTTGGACCCCCTCCGCACAGCGCCGCACAGCGTCAGACCCCCTTACCACAGCGGCGGACCCCCGCCGCACAGCACCGCACAGCACCGGACCCCCTCCGCACAGCGCCGGACCCCCTCCGCACAGCGCCGCATAGCGCTGGACCCCCTCCGCACAACGCCGCACAGCGGCGGACCCGCTCCGCACAGCACCTGTACAGCGCCGGACTCCCTCCGCACAGGGCCGCACAGCACTGGACTCTCTCCACACAGCGCCTGACCCCCTACGCACAGCGCCGCACAGCGCCGGACCCCCTCCGCATAGCGCCGGACCCCCTACGCACAGCGCCGGACCCCCTCCGCACAGCGCCACACAGCGCCGGACCCCCTCCGCACAGCACCGCATAGCGCCGCACCCCCTCCGCACAGCACCGCACAGCGCCGGACCCCCCCCCCCCCACCGCACAGCGCCCGACCCCATCCGCACAGGGCCGCACAGCGCCGGACTGCCTCCGCAGAGCCCCGCACAGTGCCGGACCCCCTCCGCACAGCCCCGCACAGCGTTGGACCCCCTCCGCACAGCGCCGCACAGCGTCAGACCCCCTTACCACAGCGGCGGACCCCCGCCGCACAGCACCGCACAGCACCGGACCCCCTCCGCACAGCGCCGGACCCCCTCCGCACAGCGCCGCATAGCGCTGGACCCCCTCCGCACAACGCCACACAGCGGCGGACCCGCTCCGCACAGCACCTGTACAGCGCCGGACTCCCTCCGCACAGGGCCGCACAGCACTGGACTCTCTCCACACAGCACCTGACCCCCTACGCACAGCGCCGCACAGCGCCGGACCCCCTCCGCATAGCGCCGGACCCCCTACGCACAGCGCCGGACCCCCTCCGCACAGCGCCACACAGCGCCGGACCCCCTCCGCACAGCACCGCATAGCGCCGCACCCCCTCCGCACAGCACCGCACAGCGCCGGACCCCCCCCCCCCACCGCACAGCGCCCGACCCCATCCGCACAGGGCCGCACAGCGCCGGACTGCCTCCGCAGAGCCCCGCACAGTGCTGGACCCCCTCCGCACAGCCCCGCACAGCGTTGGACCCCCTCCGCACAGCCCCGCACAGCGCCAGACCACCTCCGCACAGCACCGCACAGCGCCGGACCCCCTCCGCACAGCGCCGCATAGCGCCGGACCCCCTCCGCACAGCGCCGCACATCGCCGGACCCCCTCCACACAGCGCCAGAGCCGCTCCGCACAGCGCCGCACAGCGCCGGGACCCCCAGCTCGCAACCCAGCATAATCGCCGTCCACAATGCGGGGGGGGGATGAGGGGCGGGGAGAGGAATGGGGGGAGGTTGAGCAGAATTTCTGCTTGGGCCAGGAGCACGATAGTGCTGAGGTTAGAGAGAGGGAGGGATCGGAGTGGCCACCTGATGTCTGACGCATATGGTATTGGAACTGTGAAGCAGTAATGCGAATGTGCACATCTTCGACTTTCAGCTTCTTTTTTTTGTTTTGCATTGTGCCATGTGCAGGGCTGCAGGGAGGGATGTAACCCATGGGAAACATCAGACTAAAAATTCAAAATTCCTGGTACACCAGCAGAGGCCATCAACGGCAAGAATTGGGACACTGGGACCCATGGCAAACATCAGACTAAGAATTTAAAATTCATCAAGGGCAAAAATGGGGACACTGGGACCCATGGGAAATATCAGACTAAAAATTTAAAATCCCTGGTACACCAGCAGAGGCCGGCAAGGTCAAAAATTGGGACACTGGGACCCATGGCAAACATCACAGTATGTCCTTGGTATCAACCCTGCGCGCGCGCCCCGCGCACTATGTCCTTGGTGTCAACCCTGCGCGCGCGCGCCGCGCACTATGTCCTTGGTATCTGCACCCACTGTCACACAGATCTTAACTGGGATGTCGTCCCTCCGTTGCCTGGACCCTCTCGACCTGTCCACCACCGACCGCACCCCGATCCTCCCCCCCACGGCCTCACACCCATGGCCCCAGATCGCCTTCACGGCCCTCGCCGCGGGCGCCGTCCTCGCCGGCGTCTACGGGCTACTGCAGACCCCCCGCCCGCCCGCCGCCGTCCTGCACGCCGCCGGCGCGGCCCCCGCGCTCATCGACTGCGCCGCGGCCGCCGGCAACTTCTTCAACCAGATCCGCGTCAACGCGTCGCTGCTGGCGGGCGCGGCGCTCGGGGCGCTGTGGGTGGACGTCGGGCAGCACGCCGGCTGCAAGAAGTCGCAGCTGTGCCAGCGCTTCTACTCGCTCCTGTGCGTCCTCACCGTCTGCTCCGAGCTCATCTGCATCTTCGTGGCCACGTCCAGCGCCGTCCGGATCCTGCACGGCCGCATGGACCCGCTGGCCCCGGACACGGTGACGTGGCTGGTGCGGGAGATGGAGCTGCCCTACGTGACCGCCCGCGTGTGCTTCTTCCAGGGCCTCCTGACCCTCATCGGCGCCCTGTGCCTGCACGCGTGGGCGAAGTTCTCCAAGTACTCCGCGCGGCTGGCGCACGCCTGCATGCTGCTGTGGGCGGCGCTGGCCGCCACCCTCGTCGGCTACATGAACCTCACCACGGCCCCCTACGCCAACATCGCGGCCATGTTCGGCCGCTTCGTCTACCTCTTCGTCGTGAGCCTCGGCCAGACGGTCTCTGGGGTCGTGGCCATCGTCTCGATCCTCGGGGCCGTGGTGCTGTACGTGCAGTCGGTGCTGGAGCCGCCGGTGTGCGCGCTGCCGGCCAAGGAGGCCGCCCAGGGCTGAGAGGCCCCGGGGGGGGCACGCCGGGGGCCGGCGCGGCGCGGGGGGGGGGGCACTGAGGGGGACTGCGATGGGGGGGGGGGCCTGACGGGGATTGGCACGGAGGGTCTGCTGGTGCACGGCAACTGACAGTAACGGCCACGGGTGACGGTGGCAGCCAGTGCCCAGGCCCACGCCTGAGTTGGTTTGTCCGTTCGTCGCCGGCGGGTCCGGCCCGGCGACGCTCCGGCGTGACCCCGGGGCAGTGCGCACCCCATCCCCCGCGCAGTCGATGTGGCCCTCTTCCTCCCGCGACCCGGTCACCGCCCAGGGCTCAGAAGTACCCAGTTTGGGTACGTTTAGCGGAACACTATCCGGGAAATGGGCCAAAGTAGGAAAAATGGGGGAAAATGGGGGTAAATGAGGGAAATTCAGATTGCTTGGTGGAAAAATGGGAAATTTAGGGGCTGAAAAGGCCAAAAATCAAGGTTTAGGTTGGCAACAAGGCTGTGGGGGGGGCGCATTGGTGAAAACCCCCGAGGAAAAATGGGGGAAAATGGGGAAAGCTCCCGAGGAAAAATGGGGGAAAATGGGGGAAAATGGGGGAAAATGGGGGAAAATGGGGAGGAAATGGGGAGGAAATGGGGGGAAAGGGGACCAGTTGCACCACCCAAGTTTCCTTATTTTCCCCCATTTTTCCCCATGTCCCCCCCATTTTTCCCCATTTTCCCCCATTTTCCCCCATTTCCCCCCATTTTCCCCCATTTTTCCTTGCCATGGGTACATTGTGGGTACGTTTGTGGGTACAGTACCCGCCACCGGAGCCGGGTACTTCTGAGCCCTGACCGCCCACACGCCGTCCACACAGGCCCGCCTGCGAAAGGCGCCGAGGGTGGGGTCTTCGGCCCTCGACAAGCGTTGTCTCTCCTTCGCGGGGCCCTGCCAGGGCCGCTGGTTGTGCGGAGGGTGTCCCCACCACCGCCATCGCACGTCACAGTCCACACACCGCCACCCGGTTTTGGGGGGCGGGGGAGAGCAATGGTCAATTCTGATTGACTGAATGCCCCCGCCACAGGCACTTCCAGCCCTTCGCCCAAGGATGTGATGATGTCCTTCACCGTGGAACTGCAGTCCACTGTGTACAGTGCGCCGTGCCAGGGCGACCTGAAAATTCCTCTGCGGAGGGGGGGGGGGGTGACATGGACGCCCGCCGAAGGAGGGGGGGGGGGGTTGGAGAAATGGGGTTCCGTGTCGGGCCCTTTGTTTTGTGTAAGAACGGATGTTGCCACCAAAGGCGCAGGAACACAAATTTTGGCCCGAAAATTTTTTTCCACCAATAATGCCCCCCCCCCCCCCCCCCACATTTGAGTAGTCAAAATGATCAGCGCAACGTGGGTATCATTTTGAGCCATAGATGTTGGGTTGACTCCCCCCCCCCCGGCACGGCAGGTCGGGCACCCCTGCCCTGAACCCCCCCCCTCCCGTCACGGCGGCCAAGGAGGGGGGGGGGGGTTGGGAAAATGGGCTTCCGTGTCACCCCCCCCCCCCGCAGAGCAATTTTCTTCCCGCCCTGGTCTGGGGGGGGTCTTGTAGGCTGCATGTATTCCGCCGGATGGAATGTCACTAGACCTCACGAACACCGTCCTCTCTTCCGTCATAAACGTGTACAAAACCGTGCGAGGCCGCACACACAAACCCGAACAAGACTCCACACACCCCTCCTTCCAAAACCCCTTCCTCCAGCCCCCTAGACGCCCGGCAAGCCAATGCCCTCCTGCCATCCTTGGCCAAAGACACAACACCGCAAGAAGCTCAAAAGCCTGCACTACTCCCTCCTCAAAGGACACCCCAAAAGCTGTAGCAAAGAAGAGTCGGTACCACCCAAACACCGAGGGGCTCTCGCCACATCCCGTCCCGTCCTGCAGCCCTGGCAAGGGGGAGGGGGGTCGCCACCACTGCCCCGCATGCCCCCCCCCCCCCCTTGTCGCACGGAGGTCCGCCTTTCGGTCGGCCGGCCTGCCTGTGTCCCTGTGCCGCCCTGTCAGTCTGCGGCATGTGCCTGTCCTGAGGCCTGGTGCATAGACCTGTGTCGCCCCGGGCGACTGCCGCACGCGCGGATACGACGCTGACCCTCACACACACATATATGAGGCCGAGTGAGGCCCGCGACAGCAGGCACCCCCCAGACAGGGCAAGCCAACATGGACCGCAACCAACAGCCACGACCCAACTCAGGACGGTGCCCAGGGGGAGGATGCAGGGAGGAGCCCTATGCCATCGGACATTACATGGCCCACCGAACAAGCAACGCACCGAGAGGGCGATGGTGTGGCCACACGTACATGAGGCCGGCGGGGGGCATGCGCACCCGGACGGGGGGGCCTCCCTGCACGAAAATGGAGGCCGCTGTCCGGATGTGGGAAGGTAGCGGCCCGCATGTACCCGTTGGCCGATGCAAAGTCGTGCAGCCCTCGCCACAGCGGGGACCAGCGTGGGGCCATTGCAGGACGTGCTGCACACATACAAGACTTTGTTGTTGTGCTGCTACTTTGTAGGGAGGTGGCGTCAATAATGTGTTGCACTTGGCAATGAGTTGGGCCAATAACTTGGCATTGTTCGAGGGCAGCGCGTTTTGGGTATGTCGGTTGTCTTTCTCAAAAAAGGGTTCCACAGTGCACGCGCAGCCCCACTACGCACTCCCAACACATGGGAGTTGCTACACGAGAGCGTTACTGCGCACTTCAGTGCGTAGTAGACCAGTACGTTACTACGTTGCCATGCAACTCCGGTGCGTAGTGATGTACCACACCGTAATGTGGTGATGTAGTAATTCACTGCGCCCTTTCTGTGCACGTACCCCCCCCCCCCGTTGTATAAGCTACGCCCTTGTCCAAGCTACAGCGGGGGTAGGGACCGTATTAATTTGGTACCTAATTTGATTCGGTACAAATGTAGTGCGGCCACGTAAGACATGGGTTTGGTGACAAATTTGCCAGTCACCTGGGGTCATGGACACATCTGTTGTGAGTGTTTGCCCACTTGAACCCACATAGCCCTGATTTTGGGGATATTTGTGCATTACATTCCCCTTTCTTGCACCAGCTCACCGTGCAATCTTCTCTTTTTGAACCTGGGCATCTACAGCCTTGTCCAAGCTACGGTAGGCGTAGGGACGGTATTAATTTGGGACTTTTGCGTAGCTTATACAAGGGGGGGGGAGGGTACTACACACAGCGTCCACAGTCTGTGCACAGCATCTACAAACCGTGCACAGTGTCTACGCCCGGCTCCCGGATCGCCCCGCCTTTGTTCTGTGGTGCATGCCACATGCCTCCCGCCGTGCGTGGGGCTGCACAACCCCCAGGGCCGCCCCTGCGCGTCTGTCCTCACCGAAGCCGTCGGGTCGTTGTTGTGCTGACCGCCACTTTGGCGGTCAAGACTGAACATGACCGGAGCACACTGCAGTGGCACGGAGGGGCTGTGCCACGCATGTCATGCGTCGCTTCGGCTCATGGCAGCGCTTTCCCTCGCCGGGCACCCCCATTCAAAGGCAGAGTAGAGGGGTCACGGACCCCTGTCCCCCGAACGTGGGCCTCGCAGGCCTGCCCCCGATAACTGACTTCGATTCGCCTCCGCGGACACGTGGTTGTCTCAATGCCGCCGGCCTTTGCCCACTTGCTTGTGTCTTCTCAGGGGTGTGCCCCAAGCGCAGAACAGCGGAGGAGGGGCTGCGTCAGTTGTTCTCGGTGCTTTTGGTGCTGTTCTCACAAGGGGAGGGGGGGTGTTGTCCCGGGCGTCGCCGGTGTGCGAGTCGGGGGGCGGTGGGTCATGGTGTTCGTGTTCTTTGGGCGGGGGTGCAATCGGATTTTGGTGGGGAGGCTCTGGGTACAGGTGGTTGACGAGGAGCCCCTGGCGCGATGAAGGCAGGAACGGGTTTGTGGCGGGTGTACGAGGGGGGGGGTAGGCAGGTGGTCTGGCTGTCTGCCACTCGGTGGCAGATGGGGAGTGTCGGATGGACCCGATGGCCAAGTAGGGCAGCGCATGTTTTGTCAGGAACAGTGGCGGTGCTTAAGACCACATGGACTTGGACAGATCTGTTGGCCGGCCCCCAGCGTGTCACTGGCGTGTGCAGCATTTCTGTCACTGTTGTCATCCGTCACTGGTCCCTCGTCACTCAGGAAGGGGGTGGGGGGGGTTGAGCGAGGGGGGCTATGGTCATCCTTGGAACGAGGGGAGTGCGGCAGCAAGGGAAGGGAGGGCACACCATTGCACGACCCAGAGGCTGCTAGTGTCTCCCGCAGCCCAGATGGGCTGTTTGCGCAACAGGAGCGGGAGCCCATCAGGGGCAGACCAGCCGTGAGGGGGAAAAGGACATATGGTGGACGGCCCGGACAGCGCGTGGAGGAACAGGGCACCTGGGCCGCACGGAAACACAGCGAGGCAGGCTACGGACGGCCTGTGGACAGAGGCGCGGGGACAGCGAAAACAGTCAAACGATCCGCAATACGCCAACTACTGGGCACGCAAACGGCACATCCCGCCACATTCAGCACAGCCCCAACACACCAACCACTGGGCTCCGCGAACGCGGAAACGACACCAGCGGGAGCACCGGCCACAGCGGCCGACAGAAAGTAGCGACCCGACGCAACATGCGAAGGGAAGAACGGGTGACTGTCCAGGGCCCCGTGAAGGAGCAACAACCCGACGGAATGTCACACGGGGGGGGGGGGGGGGCTATGGTCATCCCTGGGACAAGGGGAGTGCGGCAGCAAAGGGAAGGGAGGGCACACCGTTGCAGGACCCGGAGGCTGCCTTGGAAGGGCGTTTGGTGGGTTTTGGGGTGGGGGTCATGTCAAGAAAAATGATGTGCGATGCGCGCGGGTGCGGGAACGCCCCCGTCGTCGACGGGACCGTCACTGTCCCTATTTCGGTCCAGCACCAAACGCTGTCCCACGCTTCGCCGCCGATGATGACATCGGAGCTGCGTGTGGTCATGCGTGTTCCCCTTTTGGACGGAAGATCTTCAGCGAAGTTCTCTGAAGGACGGGGCTGTCCTTAAGAAGCCAAATTTTTTTCTGCAAAGGACATTGGCAAATCGGCAAATCAGCAACAGAGATCCCTGCGTTCAGGGCCGCTGCTGTGGCAATGTTATGTAATGGTGCTGTGGAGGGAGGGTTTACTAAGCAATAGACACAATCACTTCCGGTTCTGAACTGCGAATCCTGTGCCAGACCATGCCTGTGTGCCGTTGGGTATTGTATTTGGGCGCAAGGGAACAATTTTGGGCTTAGAGGAACACCAGGACAATGCTTTTTTGCATGACAAATATTTACGAATATTTACGAATATTTACGAATATTTATAAATATCCACGAATTTCTACGAATGACATTGTTTTGTGGCAATTACGAATCAGTGAAACCCCCTGACTCCCAGCCCCATGCCTCGGGGCCTTGTAGATGGAAAGGTCTGTCCCGGATTCACATCCGTACACACTGCACAAGCAACCCACAGGCAGAGGTCTCTAGAGGTCTCTGACCGAGTGAGTGACAGCTATTGCCCAGGCCACGCCTGAGCCGCACACCGCACATTTGTATTGGTAGCATGTCGGCCGTTGTCACAGTAAGGTGACAGCAGAACCTTCACAATGTGTGATCGGCAAGCAGGACGTCAACCTGCGACTCAACCCGCTGGAGATGTCTCGCTGACTCATCATTGGGGGCAAAGACTCTAATGGGGACCGAGCACCTGCACTTGGAGAGCGCCATTAGCCCTGCTGTACCCCCCGCCCCGTCCTAAACCTGCCACCCGATAACTGAGTGTCTGTTGTTTCACGACCCTCGTCCTAACATGGGCTTGTCCAAACTAAAGTTTATCCGGGTAAACTTGGGTTTTCAATGGGGCCGGGATGAGGGAGGAGGGCAGGGGGGAGGGGGGGGAAACCAATTTAAACACGGCAACCCCGTGTTTCCGCTCTGTTCGGCTTTATTTGGAATGGGGGCGAAGGATAATATTCTTTAGATAATTCTCGAACTGCTGCACTTTTAGTGCTGCCATTGTGTGTTGGACCCCCCCCCCCTTTGGGGCAACTGTCAGGACATCGGAGGGGGGGGGCTTCAAGGTGATGGGTAGTTACAACCTTACTCGTCCTTGGTACGTGGGCACACCCATGAGGGTGCTGACCGCGCGCCGGTGCGCACCGCCGTGCACGCGGTGCGACGTCAGCCCGGTGCGCATACAAGTTGTGTTAACACTAAGTGTTGCTGAAAAGGGGACAGTGGGCACTGAATGCAACAGTTTGTTGATGCTACTTGTGTGTATCGGTTGAACGTGCTTTGGGAGGGCATTATTTGGGGGTAACTGGGCATGATGGATGCATGCATATGCACAAAGGTTTCCAATCATTGCATGTGTTGCTGGGCTGCTTTGCTGTATTGTGTCTTATGGGGAATCCCAGCATCCCTTGCCTTCCACTGAACTCCCCCCCCCCTGCCCTCGTACCATTCGGTATTCATTGCATTAAATCATCGTGGGATCATCGTAGCACTGGACAGCTCTGAACCTTGATTCCGAGAGGTTATCTGTAAAGTGAGCAGGCTACGCCAGCGCATCTTAGTCTGAGCCACAAATAAAGGGGTATTCATTGCAGTAACGCGTCACATCCTCTGACGGGCGCAGTGCGATGTCCACACCCTGAACGGCACACGAGGGAGTTGACTGCGTTGCTGTGGTTCTGGAATGGGGTGCTCCGCTGCATCGGCGGTGCCCAGAGGCCCGTGGCACCAAAGGCCCGACCTCTGGCCCTGGGACACGTGGACGGCCCCGCGGCTCTTGGGGGTGTCCCGGCCGCCATCGCTCTGCGCCGCACTGCCCCGCAGGTCGTGTTCCTTGTGCGGCAACATGGCGGTGTGAGACAGCCCTCGTGAGGGGCCGGCGGGACCATGAAAGAGGTCGCGGCCCCGGAGGCGGCCCGGGACACGGACGGTGCCCAGGAGACCCCCCAGTCCCCACCCAAAGGTCTGTGCTTGGGTCGATTTGCAAAGGTCTCCAGAGGTCTCGGCAAAGACCCTAAGTCTCTGTGGGGCCCTCCTGTCCCTTTGGGAGTGGGAGCTGCCTCGAGGGGCCCCACAGTCGAGGGGCCATGTCCCTCTGGTGGTGGGGGTGCCGCCACTGTTGTCGGGCCACTTTTGTGGGGGGGGGGGGGGTTGGCACAAGGCCTTGGTGGTTGGCTCTGTTAGCCTGTGGCGGCGCCTATTGGCCTCTCGCCCTTGAACCTTCTGCTATGGCAAGCAGGCCTCCGCACTACTGCGGGCATCCGCACTGCCGCGGGCATCCGCACTGCCGTGGGCATCCCCCTGCCTGGGGGGGGGGGATCCAGAATGCAACTTCTGCCCACAGCGTCCTCAGTGCCCGGTATGCGGTCATCACGAGGAGGGAGGTGCTCACCACAACCAGCAACTTGAATGTCACACAAGGCCATGGGTGCTAGCTCACCAATGTGTGACTTGCCGGTAGTGCGTTGCAGTAATATCTTCTGCGCTGTGCGCCATTTAATTTGGGGGGGGGGGCTGCAAAATTTGGTGCGGGGATGCCTGGCTCCCGCAGGAAACCCCACATCTCGCAGGCGCCTTATGTCCGACTGTATTTTCTGGGTTCAGCACAGAATCACCCCTTTTCCGGGACACCCTCGTGGCGTGGCAGTCTCATCCCACGGCATCCGCTGGTGACGGAGTCCAAAGTCCAAAGGAACGGGCCACCCACCGTCGTTGCCGTCCCACACGGGACTTCTACGGTGTACTTTACCTGCCACACGGACCCGGTCCATCGGACCGAGCGCTGATGAGGCACACGCAAGTCTCAGTGAAACAAAAATTGGTGCGGAGATAACTTGGCCCCACTTCTGAAATACCACTGAAAACATTGGTAACTCCCCTCGAACCCCCCCTCCCCCCCCCCCCACGCACTGGGGGCGTATCTGTCACTTGGCCATCCCCCCCCCCTCCCCCTGGGAGCACTGTGGGATGGGGTCAGCACCATCGCCGGTAGAGTGCCTCAACGTGGACGTCATGGCCCCGGGAACAACGCATCATCCCCCCCACCCCCCACCAAACGGGTTCACGGATTACTTCGAGGCCTACGCACGGGGGTTGGGGGGGGGGGGGGGGGGGCACGGGAGCAAGAAAACGTGTGGGTCTACCCAAAACGGGCCTCTCGCTGTTGGAGCCCTATTCGAAATGGCACTTTTCCGGAGAGGGAGACTGTTTGGGGTTTGGGCCGGGGAGGGGGTTGGGCTTGGGGGGGGGGCGGGATGGATCACCCCTTCCAAGGGATGCATTGGAAGGGGGGGAAGGTACCCCCCCGTCAGGGCGCCCTGCCTTTGCTGAGCCAAGTCCCCCTGACGGCAAGTGCCAGCCTCAATGGCATTCGTAACCGACAGCAACCGACAGTAACCGCGTCCAACCGCTTTGGCAATCTCCTCCAACCGCCTGCCTAACGGTTTCTGGGGCGTCTCTGAGGTCCCTTCCCTGCTGCTGCATGCCGCTCCCCCCCCCCCGTTCAATCCCGTGGTTCAGCACAACCCCCGGGGGCTGTTCATGCACCGTCCCCGTGCGCCAGCACGGCGTTGTCCCCTGCCGCCCACCGCGTGTGCAAGCGCCGTGTCTTGGGGCCGGTCACGGCGGTGCGCTTTGGAGTGCCAAGGGCTCGGATGGCGGTCCGATGGGACGGGGGGGGGGGGGGCATTGCCGTGCCCGGCCGCGGGGGGGCACCCCCTCCTTCGTGGGGCCCTTGTCCAAGCGCAATGGCCTCGTGCCCCCCGTCGTGCTCTAGGGCCGGAGACCGACAGGGGGAGGGGATTGATGTGGGGGGACTTGAGCTTGGAAGGCCGGGGTAACCCCCCCCCCCCCGTCCCCCTCCCTGTTCGCCCCCCGGCAACCCCAGGTCAGATCTTGCCCAACCGCCTTTCAACCGCCGGCGACCGCTGTTACCCCCCCTCCCAAAGCCCCCGCCATTGCCCCCCCCCCCCCCCCCTCCAGCGCATGCGTCACCCCCCGGACCCCTGGTGTCGCGCGCGCAGTGAGCCTGTGGAACAAGCACCGGGATGTCCTCCGCCAAGTCATATCGGAGGACGAGGAGGTGCGGCTCAAGGCCCTCAACGCGCTCAAGGCCAAGGACGAGCAGCTGATGGCGAACATGAAGCGGAGTTCGGCGGCGGAGCAGAACTTGCGGAAGCGCGTGGCCAAACTGCAG